>JANRMT010062815.1:4425187-4442037 GCA_026402145.1 Polypterus bichir lapradei
AGCTCAGTGACCCCTGACCTACATACACAGGTGAATCCTATAATGAGAAAGAGTATTTAAGGGGGTCAATTGTAAGTTTCCCTCCTCCTTTAATTTTCTCTGAAGAGTAGCCACATGGGGGTCACAAAACAACTCTCAAATGACCTGAAGACAAAGATTGTTCACCATCATGGTTTAGGGGAAGGATACAGAAAGCTGTCCCAGAGATTTAAGCTATTTCCACAGTTAGGAACATATTGAGGAAATGGAAGACCACAGGCTCAGTTCAAGTTAAGGCTCGAAGTGGCAGACCAAGAAAGATTTCGGATAGACAGAAGCGACGAATGGTGAGAACAGTCAGAGTCAACCCACAGACCAGCACCAAAGACCTACAACATCATCTTGCAGCAGATGGAGTCACTGTGCATCATTCAACCATTCGGCGCACTTTACACAAGGAGATGCTGTATGCGAGAGTGATGCAGAGGAAGCCTTTTCTCCGCCCACAGCACAAACAGAGCCGCTTGAGGTATGCTCAAGCACATTTGGACAAGCCAGCTTCATTTTGGAATAAGGTGCTGTGGACTGATGAAACTAAAATTGAGTTATTTGGGCATAACAAGGGGCGTTATGCATGGAGGTAAAAGAACACAGCATTCCAAGAAAAACACCTGCTACCTACAATAAAATATGGTGGTGGTTCCATCATGCTGTGGGGCTGTGTGGCCAGTGCAGGGACTGGGAATCTTGTCAAAGTTGAGGGACACATGGATTCCACTCAGTATCAGCAGATTCTGGAGACCAATGTCCAGGAATCAGTGACAAAGCTGAAGCTGCGCCGGGACTGGATCTTTCAACAAGACAATGACCCGAAACACTGCTCAAAATCCACTAAGGCATTCATGCAGAGGAACAAGTACAACATTCTGGAATGGCCATCTCAGTCCCCAGACCTGAATATAATTGAAAATCTGTGGTGTGTGTTAAAGAGAGCTGTCCATGCTCGGAAGCCATCAAACCTGAATGAACTAGAGATGTTTTGTAAAGAGGAATGGTCCAAAATACCTTCAACCACAATCCAGACTCTCATTGGAACCTACAGGAAGCATTTAGAGGCTGTAATTTCTGCAAAAGGCGGATCTACTAAATATTGATTTCATTTCTTTTTTGTGGTGCCCAAATTTATGCACCTGCCTGATTTTGTTTGAACAATTATTGCACACTTTCTGTAAATCCAATAAACTTCATTTCACTTCTCAAATATCACTGTGTGTCTCCTACGTATATGATATACTGTATTTAACTGACATTTTTTATCGTAACAACCAACGATTTATACAGGAAAATAATGACTATTAACAAGGTAGCCCAAACTTTTGCATCCCACTGTATCTAACGGCTTAATCATCATTTTTGATGGTCCAAATAATGCTCAAGTGGCTCTGCTGTTGAATTTTAGACTGAGAAGAGGCATTTTATTCTTAAGGTTCAACAACAACAACAACAACAACATTTATTTATATAGCACATTTTCATACAAAAAAGTAGCTCAAGGTGCTTTACATAATGAAGAAAAATAAAAGACAAAATAAGAAATTAAAATAAGACAACTTTAGTTAACAAAGAAAAAGAGTAAGGTCCGATGGCCAGGGAGGACAGAAAAAACAAAAAAAAACCTCCAGACGGCTGGAGAAAAAAATAAAATCTGCAGGGGTTCCACGCCACGAGACCACCCAGTCCCCTCTGGGCATTCTACCTAATATAAATGAAATAGTCATCTTTGTATTTGGGGTATTTAGGGTATTTCAGACCAAAATGGCTAGATTGAATGTGCAGGCTCACCCACTCCACTGAAGACTTTTTGGGTATTCTGAAGCACTTTGCTGAGACTTTTCAAAGACATCCTGCAATATTAGGGAAAATACAGTCCTCCTCCAGCAATAACCAACGTCTTTGTATTTCTTTACAGACAATTCCCAAAAGGTGATCCATGCTTTGGGTTATTTGAAAACTATGACATATTGTCATAAACAAAGACCATGATCTATAAAGCAGATCTGCAGTGTAGAAGCAAGGTTTGCTAGAACTCATCTCTAAAGTTTGGTGGGTGTGACATCAAAGTGGGTTGGCTGGGTTCAGTCCATTTGTAGGGAAGCACATTCTGATAGGTATTCACTGCTTACTGGAGGTTTTTAGATGGTTCTAATGGTCATGATTTGGTCAAGGAGGCCAAGGCAAATGTCAGCTTATATGAATAATTCAACAAAATCTGTATCTATAACTGACAGTTGCCCATACATTGCTTCTACCCTGTTGTTTTAAAATGGCATATCAAACACAACCATATGGGGCACATAAGTATTCCTGCTCAAAGATAATCATTTTGACAATTAATGCTTCTTTTTTATATGTACAACAAATAATGATCTACTGTAAGTCCTGGCCATTGGAAAAAACAGTCTGAAGTACAAATACATACTGACAGTTAGAGGAAATATTACGGATGTATGCAAGTCTAGAGCATACTAAAGGATGGAGCTGAAGAGTCAGTAGCACTGGTCAGGTCAGACAATAAAAAAATCACAACGTACAGAAGAGCCATTAGAAGCAGTGCCTGTATGATAACCAGAGACCTGGTTAAAAGATACAACATGAAATTAAACCCACCAAATGCAGTTCAGAGCAGCCCTGTAGCTACTAGTGTTCTGTTTTCATGTAACCCCCCCCCCCCCAAAGTAGCCATTCGAATAAGGCAGGTACTTTACACTACTAATAGAGTTCAAAAAAAGTGATGTTTTAATTCATTACATGCAAACAAAATCCTGTTACTTCTCTGGGTCTGCTTAGCACCCTGTGTTTCTGATGGAGTGGCCCTCATCCTGACACCACAAATTCACTGTCTAAATCTTTGTCCTCTGTTTTCTCGCCAGTGACCATTAGCACTGACTCACATTCCAACATGTCTTTATTACTTCTAGGCCCTGCACTAAACTGAGGTTTAGAAGTTAGACTGAGTCTGGTCTGATTATTTGAGTTCTGTTCTTTACTTTTGTCCTGTTCTGTGTATTGTATTGTGTTTACCCACTTTTTTTGACACCCACTGCACGCACAGCCTACCTGGAAAGGGGCCTCTCTTTGAACTGCCTTTCCCAAGGTTTCTTCCATTTTTTTTCCCTACCATGGAGCTTTTTGAGAATTTTTCTTTGTCTTCTGAGAGAGTCAAGGCTGGGGGGCTATCAAAAGGTAAGGCCTGTTAAAGCCCATTGCGGCACTTCCTGTGTGATTTGGGGCTATACAAAAATAAATTGTATTGTATTGTCTAAAACTCTCAAAATGATCAAACTTGTTAGTGCTCCCTGTAGTGGTCCCTGAGATCACTGTCACTGTAACCTTTCCTATTTTGAAATGCTAGCCTGCAGGCTGCTTAGCTCTCAAAATGGTCTTGGCTGCCCAGTTCAGCAACTGTGGGCTGCCTATAAGTCGCTTGCTTGTTACTCAACATTTGCCCCCATAAGTTTAAACTTCAGAGCACTGAAAACACCTGCAATCTTAAAACATATTATTTGCATGCTTTAAGTAGTCTATAAAGCAGTTTTTATTTTTCATAAATCTTTCATTTTGCACCAAGAAGAAAATCGTGAAGATCAATGTTACCTTCTCAAACCTACTTAATTCCATTCATGGTCATGGAAGGTCAGCATCTATCTAAACAGTAATGGGCACAGGACAAAAACACAGCACTGAGTAAGAGTTCACTGTAGAGTCCACTCATGTACACACACAGGTTTAGTATCATCAATTAAAATATTAGGTATGTCCTTTTTGCTGTAGGACAAAATTGAAATACCTGAAGAAAAAGCTCCACAGACAATGGGAGAATGCACAAACTCCACACAAAGAACAACCATTTTTAGAACTCTAACCCAGGATCTTTATGAGCATTGAACCACCATGTTATGACCACCTGTATATTAAACAGCTGAAAAACTAAGCATTGCAACTAATTTTATAAGTGGCTACACATTTTCACAACTGTTTTACAGGCTGTGGTATTAGGAGAGCTTTTTCTGGATTTTTTCCACAAGGTTTCAGGTAATGGGGGCATGGAAACAGGAATACAGAATACTTTGAGTAAACTGATTAGTGTTTCCTACAAATTAATATAAACTTCTTTATTTTAATTCATTATTGTTAAAATATGTAAATCAAGATTATCATTCTCCTGAATGAAAAACAAAACTTAAACTTAAAAAGCTAACTGGTGCCATAATCCAAAACTACACCTAACAATTTTTTGTTGCTTTAGTGCCAAATGAAAGCAGACCTTTTCTTTAAGGATGACAAATTCAGATGCTGCTTTGAGTGTGAGACTGTCTTTTATAATGGACCTTGAGTTACCATTGATTCATATAACAAAAACTAGACCTCACTGTCATCTATGGCAGTGCCCACGAAAGACATCAAATAAAATTGCTGTGGAATGACCTCACAAAAATCATCATAAAAATTACTAACACTATATCCTGATCTTTATAATGTTTTGAAGTCTGTTTCAAATGGCACATTTAATAATATTTGAGTTGCTTTTAAAAAAAATCTTGCTCTGAATGTTTGGTTGTATGTAAGCTCCAATTTTGAATCAAACAGAAAAAGCATTCTGTGAGGTATACAATAGGAAGAAGAGCTGGGATACTAGCCAGTCACCCCAATTAAATGGTTGTTTTTAAATAATGAAAAGAAAAAGCACATGAGGGTGCAAAATGGCTTCATGCCTGTCATGTTTCAGCTAGCATTTCTCCCCTGGCTGGGGCTCAAAATTGTGTTTCTGGTTTGTTTTGTCTAATTTTGAATCATTTATTTGGATTCATGTTTCTTTTGCTTATTATGTATATTTTTCTTTGTGTTTATTTGTAATTGTAAGTAGCTTAGATTATGTCCCATGCATTTTGTGAGTGGCTCCTCAAGGGGCGGGGCCACCTGACAATCACTGCTAGGAACAGTCCCTATTTATGGGAGGGCTGTCCATAGCTCCTGGCGGTTCATTACAGATGTGTTAAGGAGTGGAGTGTTTCTGGTGTTTTCTGTGCCTTGCTTTTGCTTTTCATGTTTCCTGGATTTATTGAACTAATGCTCTGTTTTTTGACTATTTTGGATTCTGTATTGGGACTTTGTTTACTGTGAATTACCTTGCCTTTCCAGGAAATTCCTTTGTGCTCTTCAGAGCTTTGTGCTTGCACAACATTTTGTTAAAATAAACCTTTTATTTTATAAAGATCTTTCACTGCCCTTTTGGCGTTTAGTTGGGGTTTTTGACAGTGTTTCCCCCTTCTAATTTGCAATTTTTTAAAGTGTTTTGAATTGTGCTTTTACGACTCCCACAGTCATGATGATGGCAAATAAAATGCTGGTAGTATTGAGAGCACTCTGACTTTCTCAATTGTTGCTCCAAAATGAATACTAACATCCCATTATTTTGGCATTTATATGTCAGCTCTTCCAGAAAGGGGTGATGATATAGCCTCAGAACTGTGAGTGGAAAGGGAAATGGGGTTTGCGACAGCTCAACCTTTCTGTTCAAGGTGGTATTGTTACCTTTCTGGGATCCCTAAAGATGTCCCCTAAGCCACAAGTGCATGAGAATGCTTAAAAAATGGGAGAAAGTACAATCAAATACAGAAAACTCCTGGCAACAACCAAGAAGAACATCATGAAAATGGCATCTAATTCTTCTGAAAAGATTAGGAAAACAGACAGCTTATGTTGGATTTCATGCCTCTTTTATAAATCACAGTCTTGCTATATCTGCAATGCGCATAGCCGAGCACATACATGCCTGTATCCCACAATACAGTATGCATGTTGATGCAATATAACAATGATATGACCTCCTGTAGTACCTGACAAGCTGCAGTAGAGAATTAAAGCCCATGTTGCACTGGCACTCCACTTCAACATGCACCTGACTGACAAAATAGGAAGATCAAAAACAAAAAACAATTTTTTCCAATCTTAATAAGCCCCAAGATTATACTTTTACTAAATTTATTAATAAAGCAAAAATGAAGTAGAACCAATAACAGTCAATAATTAATGAACTACAGAATTAAATGATACATAACTCTAAAGAAATAAAACCAGGACTAAATACATAAGGAAGAAAATAAGAATTATTAAACAGTCAAAAGCAAAATATAAAGATGGGAAAACAAAATTAAATACAAATGAAAGAGTAACAATCAAAGCCAATATCCAAAACTCAAGAACTTGCAGTCTATGACAGTCCTAATTTCAAATGAGTCTTCAGCCTTGCAATGAGACACAATTTAGAATAAGTGACCGATTAAAAATACAAGCATAAAACAAAATAACGGGTGCAAGAGAAAGTTACATAAATAATGGAAAAGGAAAGCAGGGGCAAGACACCTGTCAAGGAGTAAAATAATTAAATACATTAAGTAACACAATATGTTTTATTTATACTATTTCTTACATGATGAATTGGCAAAAATATTAAAATTTTATTTGGTTCCCATCAAACATTTCAGAACACAAGAAAAATGGATAGAATGCTTTGTAAATTAATATTTTAGCATAATCATGCATGTTGCTTTTGCCATAACATCTAGATTTCTGTTGGAGAGTTGATTAGTTGTTAGCAGAAGATCTCCAGTGAAAAATAAGTAACACAGATATGTATAAGCAAACATCCCTTAACTCACAACAAATGCTTATACAGAAGCATACAGTTTCAGATAATTTACAGATCAAAAGAAACAAAAGGCAAATTAACATTATGTAAAAATAATTTTCATTTTCAAAAACAGCCATATCACACAGAATTGAAACAATAAAAAGTAGTTTTTGAGACTTGCAAGTAAACTGATTTGTGCATTATCATAAAAGCTGACTGTATGTAAAATATCAGCTCCTTAGTCAATCAAGTCTGGTAGCTCTTTCCTTCTCTGGATTTTATCAATTTATCTACAGTATGTTGTTTCTTTTTTATAATGTGAAGGTCAAAACTGCACAGAATTTCATTATAACCAAAGTGCAAAATCCTGGGGTTACAGTGAGGTGTAGGAGCCCCTCAATAACCCCTTGAACTCCTGAAAGCCTGAAAATCTTAATTATATTACTGCCTGAAAATATTTTTAAAAATATGTTATAGTGTTATAAAGCTCTCAGTGTCCATTATTGAGTCTGCGAGTAATTGGGAACTCCACGAGGCTAGCCACATCTTATTCCTAATTCCCATTTAGTGCTTTGTTATTTCCTTTGGCACATAGACATGATAAAGTGAAGTCTCATCAGACTCTTACAGTATGGCGTTACTATTTATTGTTGCTCGATAAACAAATGTTATTTGGATGAACCAGGAGAAGTGCTCCAGAAAGGACTTCATTTCTCTGCAGTACTGGGGTTAGAGGGAGGAGGCCTTAATAAATGCTCCGTTTAAGGGGAGTCAGCTTTCAGAAGGAGTGGAGCTGCAGAAGTCTTTCACATGCAACAGATACCTTATATACTTACATATAAGTCGGGGTCTTGAAACCCAAAAAATCGATCATAAAATCAGACCCCAACTTATACAGCCGTTCAAAAACTTATTTTTTTTTTTTTTTTAATACATCTTCTTGCTTTCTCCAGTCTCGCACTAGTTTCTCAGACACATCAAATTTTGTTGCAGCAGCGCAGTTACCAATTTCTTTTGCTCCTTCAACAACTTTTAATTTAAAACCAGCTTCATATTTTCTTCTGATCAAATGCTCCATCATAGATAAGGGATGCTCTTATGATAAAGATGTATTAGAGTGTGAGATACAAAAAACACAAAACAGTGCAAACATTGCTTTGGAAATAATTTGGGTATTACCATGTGGTCATGTAGACATAATACTGTACATAGAACAAAAAGGCAGTGTGCTCCGTGGTTACTCTCTCAGGTGGGCATTAGCATATCATAATCAATAGTGTGAGTTTTCCACATTCGACTTATATGACCGACATTATAAAATACCAGAAATTATACGGTAAAATCAAGCCCCCTGCTTATCCACGGGAGAACTTAAATGCGAGTATATGCAGTAAGTACATATGTATCACAAAAAGTTACCATCCTTCATAGCTTTCTTTTGCAGAGTGGCTATCCATGTAAGATTTGAGATCATATCTTAAATGATAGAATTCTCCATAGGTAATTTATCGCATATTTCATAGTACCAGAGTAAGATTTTAGTGTTCAGCCAACAATGGAGCACTAAAGGGTTACCACAAGTATTTTTCACACTCTTTTGTTTTTTTTAATATCACATCTGTACACTGTTTAGCAGTGAGAATTAATGAGTCTTCTTTATATTCTCTGATCTGACACCAACATTACACCTAGTTCAAATGCATGGTTAGGTGGCCCCACCTCCTTAGGTACCACATATAGGAGAAATGGTAGATCACAAATGAAACTACTGCCAATAATATTAGCATTATACAAACTAACTCAAAATTAATAAATACCACAATATTACATTCATACAACACATCACAAAACCAAAAACACAATTGACATACTGTAATTTGTGAGATATTTGAAAAAACAAGAAGATAATACAAACAATAATTACATTAGATTGCATTTTTTTTGAATGAATGCCACTTCAAAAAATAGACAAAACACAACACTTTTTCCATCGAAGCAGGGACCCAGTGGCACAACTAACATCTTTCAAGCTGGCAAGTACCTCATGAAATCCAGAGCTGCCTGATATCCACTAATATGACTGAATGTATCCTCCATGTTTCCATACTATATACTCTGCTACTTACAGTTGCACCTTGATATTCTGTTATTGAAAATTGCTAACAGGAGAGGAGACAAAACATACACTTTGTCCTGATTCAGACCTACGCGTATACAGAATCATGCATTAACATATACATTTTCATTTTTTTGTGCATTAGTGCACATTTCTAATGAACAATTGTGATCACAGGTGTGTGCATTTTCTTGTGCTATTTCTGCACATGTCTGCCTTTCGTTTTGGATTTAAATAATGGACTCTTAGTGAAAATAAAAAATCACTGGAATTGTTTTTTGACACGTGTTGTGGTTGTACACCAACAGGCCCATGTGTTGCCACCATGACAAGCACCAACCATGTTTTGGTGCCAGCTTGTTGCTGCAGCATCCATATTTTCTGTGCTAACAAAAATGTAAATGGTACCAACATTGTGAGATGAGCAGTAACTTTTATTCTATTGGAAAAGACTGCAGGCACAGTAGTTACTTAAAGAGTACGTTTTTTATTAGGGTAGCACCATTGCATAGCAAGTTGCATTGCTTCATTGTAGCTCATGGACTGCAGTTTATATGCTGGCTGGAGTGGCTGCCATGAAGTCCTTTCATGTGTTCAGGTGGGTATTCTCAGGGGTCGCCTGTATATTTCAAAGTCTAATGGTCTTGAACCCACTGTCATTGGCATAGACAATTGCTACTTGTGCATTTGACTGGGGAATATCAGTACAGAAAATACTTGGCAGTGCAGGTTATAATTAAGGGAAAGAATGGGCACAGCAAAGTGGGTTTAGCTTTAGTAGTTTAAAAAAGAAATTGTTAATCTGTACAATACTGCCAAGGTCATTGTCTAATATCAGTTTTTCTTGTTAAACTAACAAATGTACAATTTTGAGAGTGGCAAAGAGTGTAAGTTCCTCTCATGTATGGTGATCACTTATTACTTGTTACTCTTATATTTAGGCAATAAAATAACTGAAAAACTACCATGACAAAGGCAAGGTGATCATTGTGGAAGAAAGTAAATTGGAAATATATTAAATAAAGAAATTTGTCCTCAACTAGGACCTCTTTTGAGTCAGGAACCAGATAGGAGGAAACTTGTTTATTGCGCCTTTTATTTTCTCTTCAGCAAATGCTTGAACAGGGAGCATTGTGTAACAGCAATCTACTAAGGGACAGTGCCCTGAACCGAGGTTGTCAGCAAATGGTCACAGAACAAAGTCAGAGAGTCATTCTTATTCATAACTGAATTTGCATAACAGTGCTGAATTAATGCTTAATCTGATTGGTTTACTTGCTTACATTCATTCTGATTGGCTCAGAATCATCCACAAAAAGTCTCATTTCTACTATATTCTTGTCCATAAATATCTCCTAAGTTCATCTCTTATTTTTTTATGGCAACGGAGTACGTGACAACTGGCAAGTCCTCCTGGATACATGAAAGAGCATGACTTCAGCCTGTTTCTTAAACCATCTCCTGGAACATTCTGCTTGTTTACTTGACCAACTCAGCAGTTCCTTCTTGCTATTTCTAAGGCAAATGTTATATATTTCTTTTTAATGTACACTGCACACTAAAACACTTCATTAACAAACCAGGTTACCTTTAAACATATAATTATTATTCACTCACACCATCAAAGAGATAATTATGTAAAATGAAGTTGTACTGCTCGAACCACAGATATCTCACCAGTTCATGAAGACTGAACTTTGCAATGGGAGCCTCCTGAACAATAACAGATCCAGCATATAAAGAGTCAAGCCAGATACTGTATACAGCATGGATGACATATTTGCACAGGGTATAACACAACCCATTTTGTACCCAGAAGTTTATGTTTCGTGGTACACATTCAGCAGCCCCCTGACAAAGCATAAGCCCACTGTAAATAATCCCTCTCCTTCAATTAGTCTTGTTCTGCCAGTTCAACATATGCATTCTGTTGATTGATTTTCTGTAGCTGCCTCACCCCTACCAGTACACTCCAGTTTGTCTGCCCCACAAATTAGTGGTTTGGGACTGTTTTGGTTTCCCTACAATATACTCTATTTCCCTAAAAAACAACAAAAAAATGCTTAACTTACTGTTTTCCTTTTGGCCCTATTTAGCTCATTTTTCTGCCAAAAGAAATACTTTGAAAACCCGTCTCACTGATCCTATGGTGTAAAGAAAAACACTGAACAGTTCTCATGGCTGTGCCAGCAGACATGTGTTCAGCTCCCCGACCCTCACATTCTGACAGCTCCCATCAGACAAGGTCAGTCAGATATATAGTATAATTTTGGCACTGTGCAGAGAGGTGGGCCTTTGTGAATGACTTCCACTTTTTCGTGTGACTCCAACTCACGACTTTGCAATTTATGCACATTAAACATGAATGTACATAAGTTTCTGTGTATGTGTAAGTGAATCTTACCCTTATTGTGGGTTTCAGGTGGCCAACTCACAGCGGTTTTCAATGATTTCTTTGACATTCCACATTGCTTTTGGCTCCCTTTAAAAAAAGAAAGGGAGAAGTTGCTTGCAGTGTTGATGCTCAAAAGCCTCATTTTGCGTGATGGCACAGTTGAAGCAAATCGAGATTTGTGGCTTGATCTGGACAAATCTCAGCCAGCCTTTGTATTAGGCTTTTATTGCATTTAAAATGGTAACAAATGTGAATTACTGAAAGTGAACTTTGTAGAATGTAGTAAATCCAAGAAAACATCCTAAAGATGTGCAGGTAAGCCTGTATTTCTAAAGTGTTGTAATGCTACATTGGTATGTTCTTTATAAAGCTATCCCCATGAAGTTAATGTTGAGTAATGATAGCAAATGAGAAAATAAATTTGTCAAAAATCTATTTCAATATTTTGAGTGACTGCATATATCTAAGGCCTGCAATAGACATCCAACAGATAAAAATGGAAAAAGCTTTATCTGAGAAGATGTTGCAATGTCTGGATTATTTTATAACCCTTTAGTATACACATGTAGTAAAGCTCTTATTACTAAATCTTTATCTGACATTCCATTATAACTATGTAGATTTTATTCCGATTAAATTAATATCCTCAGTTCATTTGGTGTTTGTGATAGCAGATCAGATGGTCATTTTAATGAGTGTTCAGGTCATGTTTGTCTGTCGTTTGCCCATGCCTATCCACTATTAATATACAGACCTTTTAAAGAGACAGTGAGTGGGGTTCTGAATGACACTTCCTACTGCCATTGTAGTCCTACGGGAAGAGACTTCAGAACTCATGTGGGGAATGATGGGGACACCTGGAGAGATGTTATTGTCGAGTAGTGTTTCTCTTATCTAATTTTGAGTGGTCATTTATAATAGGATTTCTGTGCTAGATATGAATTGTCCATAACAAATACCACTTTTTAGCAAAAAGTTTATTATAAGTGTACGTAGCACCAGCAACAACAACAACAACATTTATTTATATAGCACATTTTCATACAAATAATGTAGCTCAAAGGCTTTACATGATGGAGAAAAGAGAAATAAAAGACAAAGTAAGAATTAAAATAAGAAAACACTAATTAACATAGAATAAGAGTAAGGTCCAATGGCCAGGGAGGACAGAAAAAACAAACAAAAAAGAAAACTCCAGACGGCTGGAGAAAAAAATAAAATCTGCAGGGATTCCAGACCATGAGACCGCCCAGTCCCCTCTGGGCATTCTACCTAACATAAATGAAACAGTCCTCTTTGTATTTAGGGTTCTCATGGAACGACTTGATGATGATGGTAATGTAGACTTCTGGCTTTTAATTCATCAATGTAGGACATCACGGTGCTTTGATTAGGGGGTGATGGAGCAGGTCGCCACCACAGAAAACCACAGTATTGTTGGACAAAGGCCAATGTTTCGGCTTGTAGTCTTTGACTGACTTTGGTAAAGAGAAGTGTGGACATGGCAACTTACCATGATCACTGAGGTCACTCTAAGGAGCAAGGTGTCACTCAGGCCATATAGATAATTAGTGTCTGCTCCTGACAAAGAATGTAGAATTTCCTTCTCTAGGATTAAGTCTACTTTTCCCTCGTGCAGAATTATTTTTTAGCATCTCAAGAAAGAATGGGAACATTGAGCTTGAATGATGCTTTTGAGTACCTATAGGGGTGTCAACTAGGTCATAAGAATAATGAGGTTCTGTTCCAACAAAGCCTACAAAATGTAACTGTATGGAATGACTTCCACTTTCCACTTTAGAAGAGATTTTGCAGTTTCTAATGTGAAGAAAGGGACATTTGGCTTGAATTACCCTTTTGAGTACTTCTAGTGATGTTGGTTGAAAGGAGTTTTTTCAGAATCCTGGGACATATTGCAAAAGAACAGTGCAAGTTAAAAAAAGGATGTATTCCATGATACAGCAGAAATGTTTGACTAAGAGGTACTGGTGAACTTATAAAACAACAAAATCAGCAGTTGCAGTCCATGTTGTGAGAGGACTTTGGTTGAGCCATTCAGAATTACTTTCAGGAAGCCTCAGTGAAGTTCTGGGAAACTATCTGAGTCAGAGAAACATAAGCAGACATCACAACCAAGTCATTGTCAGCAATGGCAAGAGAAAATTGACCTCAATTTCTTTTTTATTGTTGTTACAAGGTGGAAAGAACAGTATGAAAATTTCTGAATTAAGTGAAAAAAGCCTTCTCAGAGGGGAAAATGCCAGTAGCATCTGGGGGGATTAGGGCCATTTCAGGAACTGAGGTCACTGCCAAGGAACTGCTGAAACACTGCAGGCCTTGGAAATTATTGTGGTGTATTTGTAGGGTGCTACTTTAGTATTATATCGGGTAAGGAAATATTAACTTTGTATTGGTAGATTGGGCTGGAGATCAGGGACTGTTTTAGCTACTGAAAGATTATACCCCTCAGCTTCCTTGAGACAGTCTGTGCTAGGGTGCTGGGACTAGAAGTTTTGGCCAACAGTGTAACCTTGGGTCAGATATAAAATATATACACACACACTAACCGGCCACTTTATTAGGTACACCTGTTCAATTGGTTGTTAACATAAATATCTAATCAGCCAATCACATGACAGCAATTCAATGCATTTAAGCAAATAGACATTGTCAAGATGACCTGCTGAAGTCCAAACCAAACATCACAATGGGGACGTAAGGTAATTTATGTGACTTTAAAAGTGGCATGGTTGTTCGTGCCAAATGGGCTGGGCTTAGTATTTCAGAAACTGCTCATCTACTGGGATTTTCATGCACAACCATCTCCAGGGTTTACAGAGAATGGTACGAAAAAGGGAAAATGTTCTGTGAGCAGCAGTTCTCTGGGTTAAAATGCTTTGTTGATGCCAAAAGTCAGAGAAAAATGGCCAGACTGGTTCAGGCTGATAGAAAGGCAACAGTAACTAAAACAACCACTCATTACAACCAAGGTATGCAGAAGAGCATTTCCTAATACAAAAACACATTGAACCTTGAAGCAGATGCCACTCCTGTCAGCTACGAACAGGCAACTAAGACTACAATTTGCCCAGGCTCACCAAAATTGGACAACAGAAGATTGGAAAAACCTGGTCTGATGAGTTATAGTTTCTGTTGCAACATTCGGATGGTAGGGTCAAAATTTGGCATCAACAGCATGAAAGCATGGATCCATCCTGTGTTGCATCAATGGTTCAGGCAGATGGTGGTGGTGGTGGGGGTGTAATGGTGTGGGGGATACTGTCTTGGTACAATTTGGGCATCTTACTACCAATTGAGCATTGTTTAAATGCCACAGCCTACATGAGTATTATTGCTGGCCATGTTTATCCCTTTATAACTGCAGTGTACCCATCTTCTGATAGCTACTTGCAGCAGATATTGCATCATGTCGCAAAGCTTTAAATATCTCAAACTGGTTTCTTAAACATAACAATGAGTTCACTGTAGTTAAATGGCCTTCTCAACCACCAGACCTCAAACCAACAGAGCACCTTTGGGATGTGGGGGAATGGGAGATTTGCATCATGGATGTGCAGCCGACAAATCTGCAGCAACTACACAATGCTATCATGTCAATATGCACCAAAATCCCTGAGGAGTGTTTCCAGTACCTTGTTGAATTTATGGCAGTTCTGAAGGCAAAAGGGGTCCATCTCGGTGAGTGTATACACTAGTTCAAGTCAGAATTGAAGTAGGATGATGACCATCTTGATTATATAGATATTGGACAGGAAGTGGAAGTCCAGAAAGAGCAGACAACGGAAGTGATGTCAGCACTGGAATGGCAGTTAGGGTTCCAATCTGCAGAACAATGAAGAGAGGAGGTATTAAACTTCAGTGCCAACCCCTGGTTCAGTGGGTTATTACCATTACCTGAGCACCTAAGCTGTCCTCTATGCGTACGCACGTGACTGTATATATTTGAGAGGTTATAGTGATACAGTGTACTTTGAGATATCATGTGAGATTGTCTGCAAGAGAATTATGTTTGAAAGATGGTTTTTCATGTCATTCAGTCCAGATTATTTGTGGAGCAAGTGTTTTGTCCATGTTCTTCGCTTTAATTTAAATCCATGTAAGGTATCTGTTATTCCCCTGCTTGTCATTTTAACTAGACAGGATGTCTAGTTATGGTAAAGATTTACATATTGCTCATTTTGGGAGCCATACAACTCCATCCTTTCTTTTGGCAGAAGATAATCCTTTCGCCTTATCTCACTCTAGCCTCTGATGTCTAATAATCAAGCATGAAGTGCCTGTAATGGTAAGAGATCCAAATCTAAATGATCCTCTGCTTGAGTGGAGGACAACTTTGTTCAGAAGTGAGAGTCAAAGAAAATGTAAAGCCAACAGAATGATGTCCCTGTGGCAATAGTGTACATTTTGTACTGGTAAATGGAGTTGTAAAGTTTTCAAATAAAGCTTTCAATTAAACAATCAGGTTTCATGTTCGGCTTCATCTGTGGTCACAAGCTGTGTATGATTAATGAGTAAAAAAACTTAAATTACTGGGTGAAATGAGGTTCTAATTACTAAGACAGGACAACAAGCCATAGAATCTATGAGGATACTGGTGGAAAGCTGCTTCTATTGGAGCAAGTTAAAGAGAGCTGCACATCCAGTAGATGAAGTATTCTGCTGAGCTTAATATGTGCAGTATTCTAAAATGTACCAACAAAATGATATTCTTAGAAGCTGATGTGATACTGTTAATTTGTCAATCTCTTAAAGAAAAACATAGCCACGCAAAATCATCTGATGATCATTAAAACCTGCCCTAGGAAAGTAACATTCAGCATTTTACAAAGCAAAAGACATATCTATACCTCACCCTTACCCACCATCAGTGGCTACTAGCTCCCACCTCTAATAATAATTCAGACAAAGATCAAGTCTGGGAATAAAAGAAAGCCTTGCAGTTTTCCTGTTTATCCAGAAGTAACTCTGTTAGTAACAGTTTGACTGGCTGGCTACGGCACGTCAGCAGTCACAAAAATCAAGTTTCACTTAGATTTCCGTTACAAGACATTAACTTAATGTTCTTTTTAAAAGAGGGGAAGAAAACTGCTCCAGGCTCTGCAGGAGCAAAAGTTTAAAAAAACACCCCCCAATTCCTAGTGAAATACCGTTATTCCTTTGCTTTTTAAGGGGTAGGGGTGAAGGGGGGAGGACAAAAAAAATCTATAGACGAGGTTTACCACTAAGGCTTAGAAATAAAGGCTCTTTGTGGTCAGCACAGAATTTGGAGAATTCTGAGGTTTCTTGAGCATTGTGAGAGCCTACTGGAATTATATTGAGCTTCATAGGACACCTCTCATCTGAAAGAGCTTTTTCAAAGAGCCATTGTTGAAGGCCCTCTGTGGTGCACTTGTTTTATATCTATTTATTAATAATGTTTTTCTAATATTAACATAAATAAATGTAAAACTGGGTAGAAGGAAATCTGGCAAAACTTTATACATTGGATAAATTCTTAATCTTTGAATAATTCATGCAGGTGTCATATATATCTAATATAAGAGAAAAAGATTCCTCAGCACAAATCTTTATTTTAACACTGAATACAGACTATCTATCTATCTATCTATCTATCTATCTATCTATCTATCTATCTATCTATCTATCTA
>JANRMT010062815.1:4442047-4479751 GCA_026402145.1 Polypterus bichir lapradei
CTATCTATCTATCTATCTATCTATCTATCTATCTATCTATCTATCTAATTAAATATGCAATATTATATAAGGAATATTTCAACCATATATAGCATATATAACATAAATATATATTAATTAAATGAATGGCACCTTCCTGGTGTTTCTCTGCAACTGTATTGACACTTATATATTCAGAAAATCAACTTATCCATTTATTTATTGTTAAACACACAAAGGAGGAATAAACAGGCAGTGATACTTGAACTCCTTTCTCTGTGTTTTTCACACATTTGTCCACAACTTATGTACCACCCTAAGTGCTCTCTTCTTACTGCCCAAATTGCTTTTCTTTATTTCTACTCTGTAATCTTCTACCCACATATAAGCTTTTGTCATCAATTTTCCTCCCAACTCCAAATTCAGTAGGTTCAACCATCCTGAGGGAGATTTAGAGCACCTCCTGGGGTCAAGCCTTGTAGTTCCTTCTTGCATTAGGGCATTTCCTCAGGTGGCACTGAGGCCAGGCTAGAGCTCCCTCTACCAACCTCCAGAATTCCTTTGATACTTAGTTTGTCTTGTCACACACGTGCGCTTGGGAGTCAACCAAAGGGACCAGGAAGTGACAATTCCATGCCAGGCCAAGGGGCAGTGGGGTGCTATGAATCTCTTTCTTTTCTCTCTGCAGACCAAACACGAGAAATCCTTCCTGTCCCGACCCCGAGGACATCACTTCCTGTCCCGGCCCCAAGGATGTCACTTCTTGCCCCAGCCCAGAGGACCTCACTTCCTGTGATCCAGCTATAAAAAATCCTCATCCTCCATTCTTAAACAGTTATGTTTTGGACTCTAACCAGTACACATTGTACTCTACTTTAAAGCCTTTTGCAGTTAGGGAACTATATGAATGGCTGCCCCAAACCTTTGTTGTGTGTCCAGCTGTTTTTTTCACAGTCTTAAAGAGTCACATCTAGAAACCTACTTCCTACTGGCCTTTGGAAGTAGCCCTTTGGAGGGCTTTGTTTTCACACTGTACCATACAGAGTTGCTCTATCCTCCTTAGTATGGGTCTGTCTCCTTTATGGAAATGTTTTGTGCAGGAACTTATTTTTCCATGTGACAATGGTTTCCATTCTGCTTTTTTTCCAGAAATGGTTAAAAAATACATTAAACAACATTTCAGTTGAATTTAGGCAGTCTGTCAGTTGTATGTCAGTGTGTTTCAATGGAAATATGGCAGTGCAGTGTAGCGGTTAAAGCTTTGGACATCAAACCCTGAGGTTATTGATTTAAATCTCTGTACTGACACTGTGCAAGTACTGTCCATGAGCAAGTCACTTTCTCATGCCTGTAACAGCAAAAGAAATATAACCAATTTTATCTCAAATGTTGCAAGTTTCCTTGTTGCAAGTAAGTAAATAATAGTAATAATAATTGCATCCATGGGAGAAACCATTTACAACAAAAGCACATGTGTAGTTTGTCACTCAGATAGACAGGCACTGGAATGCAGGGTGGACTGATTCTGCATTCACTCAGGGACATGCTACTCTGTAAATGTAAACTCCAGTCAGACAGAATGAAGGTGATTCAGTTTTGCCATAATTAACTTCTTTAGAGTCAGTTATTTTGATTTTTAATCTCCATTCACCAGATGTTTTAGAGCCTTTAGCTGCATATGCTGGTTCACATCCAGTGATATAAACCCAATAAACCACATATATTATAAAAATGGACTGTGAGATGTAGCTTTATTTCCTGAGTACTGTGCAATGATGGATGAAACAGCAGACATAATGTTTTCCTAGAATTCTGAATCTTCAAAGTTGCACAAGTCAACACATGAGCTGTGGACTTAAACAGAAGCCAGTCGTTTCCATCAACAGTGAGTGTAACCTAGATTACAGCCCGGGCTGCATGCTGGTCTTCTGTATAGCACATTATGCAATAGAACATCATTATGTGACTGTACTAGATCCTCTCCATCAGTGTGTGCTGTAATGTAAGGTGGTGCAGAGTGGCGACCAATACTACAGATTAGTGAGAGTTGTTTTTTTTTGTTTTTTTTAAATTTGACCTGCCTAGAGTAAGTTAGCTGGAAAGTGAGGAGGTGCCAAAGACAGCCAATAAACTTCTGGAGATCCCTCGCAAACTTCAGAAAAACAAGTATAATCAACTAACACTGTGAAAAAACCTGCTTCAAATGGCATGGGTTACTGGTACTTCCTCCTGGCCCATGTAGAGTCTGCAAAGTCTCTCTGTCTCTCCATGGATTTCTCACTGAATACACAATTCTTTTTTCTCCCACACCTTAAGAATATGTGTGGGTTTAGTTGATTTGCATCTCTATACTGAGTGATTCTAAATGTTGGAGTGGGAACTTAGTAGTGATGAGTAAAACAGGCAAGTTTCGATTCATATACAGTTTTGTGAAACTCTCAGTAAAATTTGTTTTGCAGGTGATTTCACTCTCGTGAAATGCAAAATACGCTAAAAAGAGTTTGTGGAGGTTCTAACATTAAAGGTTGCTTGGGGTGGTAAAGAAGATATATCACTCCCTAAACCTAAACCTTTCCTACTTCTGTGTTTATATATATTTTTTTCTACAGCTGCTTAATATAATTAGTCTGTCATACACTAGTAAAGTCAATTACTTTTATGTCTCTCATTCACATCACTCTAGAGGAGTGCAGTACATTTATTAAAAATAAGGCATGCAACATATTTTCCACACAAAGACACAGTAAAATGCACAATTATGCACACTACTGTGATTTCTCCACAAGGAAATCTTACTACATGGGAAGATCTAACAAATACCCTTTATGGGTTTCTTGATTCCTGAAAGAGGTTGAAGATATTCACTCTGCAAACACTCTGGAGGTTTGAGCTTCTTTTCTGTTTCAATGCATGTTTAGGACTCTGATTGCCAAGATTGTCATCATATTTGACAAGGTGGGGATCGTACTACCAGAGTACATTTTGTGGCTCAATAAAATGAAGTCTGGTGACAGGAAATAAGTCTTAAAATAACGGGTAAATGTATGCAAAAGTAAAGCATGTAAATACTTCCAGACAAGATTAAAAATATTCCGTCTTCTGTCAATGGAACAAATTTTACTTTAACAGAAACACAATTTGATTTGCAGATATTTTTTGCAAAATGAAGCACTAAGATATACTTCAAATTCAATTTTGTTTGAATCGTTTGGTTATCACTAGCACTTACATTAACGGATATTCAGTCTGGGGTTTAGTGAGCATGAACCAAATGCTGATAGGTTAGGTTCTGGACCCTGATCAAGACAACAGAAGTCTGAAAGTCGATGGATGGATTAGGGGGGTGGGAGATAAATACAAAATTAGCAAGTTCACCATTGCGGCATCATTATATGGCATATGCAAAGCTGCTGTTTGTACAATTTGGGTAAACATAGACCTGGATTATTCATCCACCCATCTGCTTTCAAACCCACTTATCTACTTCAAAGCTACAAGGAGCCAATTCTAATCCCAGTAACGTAGTTGCAATGCAAGGTGGAAACCAACTCTGTACAGGATGCTGCTCCATAGGGGTGGATCACAATTGTTTGAAACATTATGCCATATGTATGGAAGACATAAAAATAAGAGGTAAGGAATATGTTACACTTTTCCCCCTCTGCGGCTGTCATGTTTGCTTTATGTTTCAGAACACAGAAGTAATGTTGAATATTATGTTCAGTAATAAAATACCACTCCTTTCTCACTGAGTACTCTCAGGACAGCATTGATGCTAAACACTGTTTTCCAGTGGAGTTTTTGTTACTTTGACTGACTTGTCGATGTAGGCTGAGAAGTGAGCTTACTCCTGACTGCCCAATCAGACTTTCGTTACTTCAACTTATGTGTTTACCAAAACTGTAGGGTAATAGGAAGCTCATTAACATTTATTGGAAGTTTCTTTCAACAATTTCTCTATCTTCGTAAACAAGTTAAACCTCAGAGTTTTTAAGCAGTTGGACAGACTTCAGAGAAGACTGAAGGCTGCTTTTTCTTCCTCAAATACATGGTGATCAGTGAGCCACTATATATGCAACTGCCAGAGTCTCTAGAGTCAGTTTCCATCCTGGAGCAACACCCTTAAGACTTAGTCGGTAAGTTGCATCTCACTCATATAACATAACAATCCTTATGCAGCTCCTGCTTTTCCTTATTCTGTCTCATTTTACTGACCGGACAGCGCCATGGCAGCTAGCAAACTTTCCACCTTTGAATTCTCAAAATCTCAACGGTATTCTCAGCTTTACACTTTACTGCAAAATGAGCTTTCAGAGTCATCGGAGTGGAGAGGATCTGAAGCAAATGCAAATAAAAGCAAATAATCAGAGAGCATCAAAGCCGTGGACTCTAGCCCAACCTCACCATTCCCAATAATAAAGCCCTGTAGGAGTCTCGTCCGTGGTTACAAGTGTTTATTTTTGGCTTTGCTTCTAACTTCTTGTCAGGTTCAGTGGGATCCTTACATGTCGCATGCTGTCAGAAAAATAAACGCCAGTGTCTGTCATAAACAGTAGTGATTTGTAATCTCTTAACTGTATGAAGTTGTATACAGGAGACTGGGGCTTTAATCTAATTCTCCCACTGCCGCTAAGTATGGAAATTTGATCTAATTTCAAACAGCTTGAATGACAAAAACAGAAAATTAAGAAACAAACCTGCACATTTGCAGAAGCTCCACAACTTTCTTTTCAGAAAGTCATGTAAAATAAAGCAGCCATTCACCCAGTCATTCACCCCTTTATTAAAAATGTTTATTCTGATATACTCTTGCAGGCATCTATTCCTGCAGCATTAGATGGGATGCCATATCATAACAGGGCACACTTCCATCATGATTATATAGAGTTACCTGTGAATATAACCTGAATGTATAATAAAGGTGAGTGCACAGATGGACACAGAGAGGACACATAAACTTCACACTGACAAGGTTAAGGCCATAATTTAAAGACAAGACTATGGAACTCTGAGGCAGTAGTACTAGCCAATGCACTGTATTATTATTTCAATGCTTAAAGACTGAAAAGCAAAATAATGTAGGAGAAATTCACCACAGAACATTCAAAGCACACACCACACATGGCCCTCCCATACACTATTTAGGTGAGTAACTTGCCAGATGCTTCCTGTAGTATTAACATATAATACGTCTACAGCTTTCATTATAAGTCATTTCCTTCTAAGCCTTCTCTCCATCCACTACAAGTGAAGAACCATCTGATTGGATGCTAAGTAGCTCAAAACAAGTAAAAAAGTGTCATTGATGTACTGCTACACCAGAGGTTCAACTATATTGTCTACAGGACTATTGTTCTAGAGACAATAGTCCTAACTCAGAGATAAGTTATGTATGCTTAAGGAGGTTATTCAGGATGGTCTTAACACATGGGCACAATGGGCACAACGGGCACTGGCCAGAGGCCCCAGGAACAGAGGGGCCCACAATGTTTCTGATGTCTGTGTATGTTTCTTTTTTGCTATCCCATCGCACTATTTTGCCAAGGGCCTATGATGTTTTTAACATGGCTCAGAGGTTTTTGAGTACATATATAAACCCCTGAAGTATATCTTTTGAAAATTACTTCACAATGGAGAAGTTCCTAAAGGCTGGAGGATATAGTACCAAATATTATCTCTCTATTATATTACAAAAGGTTTTCCATCGTGTCAGTGTTATTCAGCCTTGACCACTCCTCTCCACACCACTCACCCAATCATTACTCCTACTGCACACATCCTTTCTCTGTACCACCCTGTGACACTCTCAGTGCTGCTAACTTGCCCTTCAATGCAGTCCATTATAAAGGCGATGCAGAAAAGCAAATTGTCTATTCAAGAACATTGAATTTTAGATCGTGATAGAAAAACAGCGGCAAGAGCTGATATGAAGAAAATCGAAAAAAAGAAAATGAACAAAAAAGAGCTGCATATAACAAAAATCAAGAACAAAGAAAATTGTTCAATAAATGAGAAAGAGAAAAATATCCCAAACAATATGCGAACTGAAATGCAAAAAAGCAACATTTACAAAATGTAAGTTAGAGGATAAAGTAATTCATATTTTTTTTGAAGAGGCATTAATATAATTACATTTTTTGATTTACTTTTTATTATGTTTTTCCTTTTTTACTTTTATTATTTACTACATTTTATTATTCATTGGTATTTAAAATGGACAGTTGTAGTGAAATACTCAAGTAACTGATTTTCCATCTGTAATAACTAAGGACCAAATCGTCTTCCTTCCACACCCTGCATACTCTTCTATATACTATTTCTTTAAATTAAATTGCTTTCTGTAATGGAGGGGTGCTCCGACGCCCTTCCAGTGGCTAAGCCATGAGATAGCGGGCACCCAGCACCCACCCCTGGGGGTAGGCAAGCGAAGCGAGCAGGGTGCAGAGCCTCCTATTCATTGTATAAAAAAAAATGATTGGGTTAATGAAAGTAATGATAGGCAAATAAACTTAAATGTGCATCATGGATAAATTAATGGAAGCAATTATTAAGGAAAAGGTCAAGCAACACATGTCCAGAACAGTTGTATTGGTAAAGAACAATCATGGGTTCGGACAATAGATTTTATGCTTCACTAAATATGATGGAATTTTGTGAGGAAGCAAAGAAAGCATACAGTCAAAGAGGTGCATATTATATTACTTATCTTGACTTTCAGAAGGTACTCCGCATCGAGAGGAGTCAAATGAGGTGGCTCGGGCATCTGATCAGGATGCCTCCTGGACGCCTCCCTGGTGAGGTGTTCTAGGCACGTCCAACCGGGAGGAGGCCCCTGGGAAGACCTAGGACACGCTGGAGGGACTATGTCTCCCGGCTGGCCTGGGAACGCCTTGGGATTCTCCCGGAAGAGCTAGAAGAAGTGGCTGGGGGGAGGGAAGTCTGGGCCTCTCTGCTCAAGCTGCTACCCCCGCGACCCGACCCTGGATAAGCGGAAGAGGATGGATGGATGGACTTTCAGAAGGCATTTCAAAAGGTACCAAATGAGAAGTGTGTGGCCAAAGGGAACTCAGTGTGAAGATGGGTGCAAAATTAGCCTTAACACATAAAGCAAAGATTTATGGTGAGAGGAATGTTTTCAGAATTAAGTGATGTAAAAGTGTCTCTTAGGGATCAGAATAAGTACTGGATAAGATTATGAATAGCAAGCTTGTTAAGACCGAACAGAAAACAGGCATGGGCAGATTTTTGGAAGACAGAATTTAATGTAAGTAACTGGAGAGTATTACATGAAGCAGAAAAATGTTTGATTTGTATGCACAATGGGAGGTCAGAAATTTGAAGAATCTAGCAGTTGTAGTAAACTCCTCATTGTCCAGATCCAGATAGTGTATAGAAACAATTAAGAAGGCTAATTGGATATTAGGTTATAGCCTAGTGTGTGGAGTAGAAGTCAAGAGAGTTATGTCTGAGGTATATAATGCATTTGGGAGACCTCACCCGGAGTACTTTGTATAGTTGTGGTCTTCATATTACAAAAAAAGACAAAGTAGTGGATGGATGGAATTAGGAACGAGTACATTAGAGGGTCAGCTCAGGTTGGACAGTTGGGAGACAAAGTCAGAGAGATGAGCTTGTGTTGGTTTGGACATATGGAGAGGAGAGATGCTAGGCATATTGGGAAAAGAATGCTAAGAATAATGCTGCCAGACACAAGAAAAAAAGGAAGACCTAACAGAAGGTTTATAGATGGGGTGAGAGGGGACATGCAGGTGGTGGGAGTAACAGAGCAAGATGCAGAGGACAAGAAGGTATAGAAAAAGATTAGCTGCTGTGGCTACCCCTAATGGAAGCAGCTGGAAGAAGAAGAAGAATATTCCAGAAAAGAGCAACTAGACTGACTCTGCGACTGAGGGTTATGATCTATGAGGAAAGACTGAACAACCTTAACCTTTTCGGTTTAAGCAAATAGAGATTAACAGGTAAAATGATTAAATTGTTTAAAATGATGAAGGAAGCTAGTTCAGTGGATTCTTCAACAAGAACAAAAAATACAGTTATTAAAGTTATTAAGGGCAATTTTTACATAAACATTACAGAGGTTTTCATAACAAACAGTAGTGTAATAAAATACAACTTTAGGGACCTTCAGAAACTGACACTATATTATAGAGAAATTAGATGACTGGGATTGGAAAGCTTGTTAGGATGAATGACCTGTTCTCACCAAAATTGTTGTAATGTTCTACTGTGATTTATGACTTAAAGGATATAACTATGGAATCTTTGTGTTCAGTCTTGTACTCCCTGTTTCATCTACAGTTCAATCTTCTTTTTTTTTTTTTGTATGAATAGATTTTAAAATAGTTGACATTTTAAACAGCAGGAACTGACCCATAATGAATACTACTAAACTATTACTATTACTACTACTAGTCCCACTTAGAAAGAGAAAATGCAGTGTCATTGAACAGCCTGCTTTAAATTAAATTACGCTTTCTTACACTTTTAAACCAGTTTAGTCTCATGGTCAGATGGACTGGATCCTATCACACTGGCAAGACAAGAACTAAGCATGGATGTGGTTTTAGTCCATTTGAGGACCCCCCTCTCATTTGACCAGGACAAGTCAGAGTTCCTAAAGTAATACATTATGAGGTTATGTAAACTCCACATAGACAAGTGACTGGGCTGTGATCTGAATGCTAACGGTTGCACCACCATGCACCACAAAGCAGACACCCATGAAAAAGTCCAGCAAAGCATATATCACCTGCATGGTCCTAAGCTACAAGACTAGAACGGCCCCTTCTGAACCATTGTAATTGTGTGGGGGAAACTGAAGAACCCAGAGTGAGTAACCTGTTTGGTCTGTGTCTAGTGCTTAAAGTTTTCTAAGATTTTGTTCAGGGTAAATGTGGTTTACAAAAATGACATGAAGAAAACATTTAAGAACCTCATTACTTTGGACCTTCATGTTTCTTTAAGAAGAGAACTATCAAGCAGACAGGTCAGAAAGGACTTTCTTGTTATGCACCTGAAGTAATGTGCTTTCTACTCAATTGCTGTCCACAAGCCTTAGCAGCCTTTTTTAGAAAAAAAAGCAGTATGATTTGTGCGGTTAACCAGCAGAGTGAGCAATTTATAATCCCAACAGCAATAAAAACAGAAAACACAAGATGAAGATTGATGTTAGCCGTTCTGAAATACTTCAGCTTTAGATGAATGGGAATAGTGGTACAATCAATCTGTTTCAGCCTTTACGAGATGTTAACACCAGATAGAAAACAGGAACTTACAGGACTGAGGCCACTTTCTCGTAAAGCTCCACAGCCCATCTCTTCTTTCTGTGTTGTATGCCCATAAATTGAAGCAAACTGCACAACAAAGGCCATTACGTTAGCAGCCAGTTTGTTTGTCAGGTGTTTAAAGGTTGTGGCAAGCTGTTGTACTGATCCAGTTCAATCTAAACCTAGCAGTACATTGGGGTACCAAGAAAATGGTGTACTATATTTCTTTAACAAGGGTTTGATGAAAGTCATTGTGCAGAGAAATCAAAGATGTTACAAAAGGAACTTAGCAGAGTAGAACAATTATAAAGATGCCTAGGCTTTATTTCTTAGTTCCAGCATGTTCACACTGTCCACATCAGTTCTTAGTACAGTGTAGCACATTTTCAGGTAAAATGCATCACAATATGACTTACACATACATTTTTTGCTGTCATTGGCACTTTTGCGTATTGCTTTCCAAAACCACTTTCTACCATTGTTGTACAATGTTGTCGTTGCAACCTGCCCAAGAATGCTTTTATACTCGTATATCAGGCAAGACAGTTCAATTAACCTATTTTACACATTACTAGTGCTTGGCAAGTGACCAACATGGAGAGACCCTCCTGGAGGAAGACGGCCCTCACAGGACAGGACGCTTCACTTCCCAAGGCTCAACTGAGGGAGAGGCAGTGTGGCGGATCCCCAGCCTGGAGGCCTTCTTAATGGAGAGACCAGAGGAGAAAGCATTTTCAGAACATTATCTCCCCTGGGTCACTAGATGGAAACCCCCCACAGATTCCCACTCTGGGAGTTGGAGTTTGGTGGCTCAGCCCTGTTGGGTTTCAGGGGTGCTGCCAGGTGGTGCTGCTGAGCCCTACTGTGTCGGGTTCCCACCTCACTCAAGAAGTACTTCTGGGCTAGGCTTATGGGACACCAGAAGTAATTACAGGTGCAGCATCAAAAAAGCTGGCTTCCATAGTCCAGGAGCCAGAGACGGTAGGAAGAGGACAAAGCTTGCCAGAAGGAATGGAGGCAGAGAGAGATGCTGAAGAGAAAATGAAAGAAGAAACCAAAGTGCTGTGTGCTGCTTTATTAATGTACTTTTGGCTGTGCTGTGGAAAACTCTTACAGACAAATGCCACCCATCCATCCATCCTCTTCTGCTTATCCGAGATCGGGTCGTGGGGGCAGCAGCTTGAGCAGAGATGCCCAGATCACCCCCCGGCCACTTCTTCTAGTCCTTCTGGGGGAATCCCGGGGCGTTCCCAGGCCAGCCGAGAGACATAGTCCCTCCAGCATGTCCTGGGTCTTCCCTGGGGCCTCCTCCCCGTAAGACGTGCCCGGAACACCTCACCAGGGAGGTGTCCAGGAGGCATCCTGATTAGATGCCCGAGCCACCTCATCTGACTCCTCTCGATGCAGAGGAGCAGAGGCTCTACTCTGAGCCCCTCCCAGATGACTGAGCTTCTCACCCTATCTTTAAGGGAAAGCCCAGACACCCTGCGGAGAAAACTCATTTCAGCCGCTTGTATTCGCAATCTCATTCTTTCGGTCACTACCCATAGCTCATGACCATAGGTGAGGGTAGGAACATAGATCAACTGGCAAATTGAGAGCTTTGCCTTATGGCTCAACTCCTTTTTCACCACGACAGACCGATGCAGAGCCCACATCACTGCGGACGCCGCACCGATCCGCCTGTTGATCTCACGCTCCATTCTTCCCTCACTTGTGAACAAGACCCTTAGAAACTTGAACTCCTCCACTTGGGGCAGGATCTCGCTCCCAACCCTGAGAGGGCACTCCACCCTTTTCTGGCTGAGGACCATGGTCTCGGATTCGGAGGTGAGATTCCCATCCCAGCTGCTTCACACTCAGCTGCGAACTGATCCAGAGAGAGCTAAAGATCACAGCCTGATGAGGCAAACAGGACAACATCATCTGCAAAAAGCAGTGGCCACAGCTCCGGTCAGCCGACTCAACAATAGAGGCACGGAACATGGCCCATTCGGACTCAATGTCCCCCACCTCCCTTGGGACATTGTCGAATTTCTGCCGGAGGTGGGAGATGAAGCTACTTCTGACAGGGGACTCAGCAACACGTTTGGGCCTACCAGGCTTGACTGGTATCCTCCCCCACCATTGAAGCCTACTCACCAACAGGTGGTGATCAGTTGACAGCTCCACCCCTCTCTTCACCCGATTGTCCAAGACGGCCGCAAGTTCAACGACACGACCACAAAGTCAATCATCGAACTGAGCCCTAGGGTGTCCTAGTACCAAGTGCACATATGAACACCCCTATGCTTGAACATGGTGTTCATTATGGACAATCTGTGATGAGCACAGAAGTCCAATAACAAAACACCTCTTGGGTTCAGATCGGGGGGGCCATTCCTCCCAATCACGCCCTTCCAGGTCTCACTGTCATTGCCCACGTGAGCATTGAAGTCTCCCTGCAGAACAAGGGAGTTCCCAGAAGGTATGCCCTCTAGCACCCCCCTCGAGGGACTCCAAAAAGGGTGGGTACTCCAAACTGCTGTTCGGCGCATACGTGCAAACAACAGTTAGGACCTGTCCCCCCGACCTGAAGGCAGAGGGAGGCTACCCTCTCGTCCACCGGGGTAAACCCCAATGAACAGGCTCCAAGTCGGGGGGCAATAAGTATGCCCACACCCGCTCGGCACCTCTCACCAGGGGCAACTCCAGAGTGGTAGAGAGTCCAGCCCCTCTCAAGGAGATTGGTTTCAGAGTCCAAGCTGTGCATCAGGGTGAGCCTGACTATATCTAGCCGGAAACTCTCAACCTCACGCACTAGCTCAGGCTCCTTCCCCTTCAGAGAGGTGACATTCCAAGTCTCAAGAGCCAGCTTCTGTAGCTGAGGATTGGACCACCCAGGTCCCCGCCTTCGGCCACCACTCAACTCACACTGCACCCAACCTCCTTGGCCCCTCCCATACGTGGTGAGCCCATGGGAATTGGGACCCATATTGCCTCGTTGGGCTGTGCCCAGCCGAGTCTCATGGGTGCAGGCCCGGCCACCAGGCGCTCCCCATCGAGCCCCCACATCAAGCTTCCCTCCTCGAACCGCCACCTTATCGTGGTGGAGGGGTTTGCGTGTCCCAATGTTCCTAGGAGCTCTGTTGTCCGGGGCTTTATGCCCTGGGTAGGGCCACCCAAGGCAAACTGGTCCTAGGTGAGCGATGAGACAAAGAGCAGTTCAACAAACCTCCTATGAAGAACAAAAAATATGGACGCCGTTTTCCCTTGCCCAGACGTGGGTCACCGGGGTCCCCCTCTGGAGCCAGGCCTGGACAAATGGCTTCCCAAAAAAGCCGTTGTTTGTTGCTGAACTTGTGCCTGTGTCTGTCTGTGTCTGGTGATGGGGAATTGGAGCACAGCCTACAGGCCACAACTGCTAAAAAATAGTTCAGTGTTAATTCTGTTCAGATAAATGAGAGGTATACTGTAGCTTTTGTAGTCATGGGTGGCTTAATGACAGATTTGATAGATAACACTGCTGTCTCATAACACATAGACCCTCACTGGATTCCCTGTTGGAATACTTTTTCAGGAGTGTGCATGTTCTTCTTGTACTCATATGGGTTGGTTCATTCTACAGCCTCTGAATTTCTTGTCTTCAATTACAGTGACATCCCCAGTTAGGACTAGTGTCTTTTGCCTGATATTGCTGAGACAGTATATACAGTAGCTCCTTCATATTTTCCAGTATGAAAAGCCTCCTAAAATGAATGAATAGCTAGATGGACTTAGCTCAGGTTTGCTCAGGCTTTACTGTTAAATAAGTCATTTATTGCTTAAAACATTTTTCTGATTAAAAACCCTTGGGAAATCTTTATTTTGTGTGATCATTATTCTCTGAAAATTGTCTGAGCAAACTATCACAGTGTGAATTATGTCTCCTCAGAAATAGCAGACCTGCATTTGAGGAGAAATATTGAAGCAATCAATTCAACCCCCCTCATTTTAACATCTAGTCAGATTAGGAAAATATCATAGTTTCTCCAAAAGTAAGTTAAAAAGGACTTTCAGAAATCATTAGTTTTAAATGGTCAAGATGCAGAAAGGAACTAGGCAAAATAGAGTTTACATAAATGGTTTGAGTATCAAAGCAGATGGAAAGGTAGCCAAACCAAAGTTTAAGCAGATATTATAATGGCTGGAAGTGGGCAAAAGCCCAAAAAACCTAAAGGAAACCTAAAAGCAAACTGATTTGCTCTTAAAAGTACTTTTCTTGCGCCCAGATGTTTTTTTTTTTTTTTTTTAATTAACAAAGTGCAATCACGAAAGGCTTCACATCTTAATATTTTAAAGATGACTGTAATTATGTGATGCAATAGAATGTACAATGAGCTCTTATAGTGCCAGAATAATTATTTTCAAATTTAATCCCTTTAATTTACATTCTGTGAATATACTCTAAGTGCTCCATACCTGAATAAATCATCAGGGCTAAAAAGCATGTTGGAAGGCAGAGTTTAGCACAGCGGATTATCAGTTTAGAATATTTTCAAATTACCTGAGACTATACAGCAAAGAATGGAATGAGGGTCAAAAACACAGACAAGACAACATCTTCAAGATTCATAAAGAAAGTTACACTATCCAGATAATGTGATTGATGTGTCATTGTTCCAACTAATGTACCGCTTCAGCTGTGGAACACACCGCCTTTCTGCTTGACTGCATATCAACTCTGCTGACCCCATTTCACACTACCCCTCTGTAACCTCGAGCTGCAAGCTCCCACCCTATTCAAGTCACCCACTGCTTACAAATCAAGTGTGAAGCACAGTTTATTTGTTTTTCCAAGTGAGGATCTGTTACGCTGCCAAGTCACGCAAAGGAATACTGGAGAGTAGAACATCATCAGTGCTTTACGATACAGGAGGTGATGTTCTGTAAGTGCTATTCTGTAGGTGCTGGGCAAGGCTTTGGTGTTATGGCCAATACTGAAGCCCTGTCTGTAGCTCACAGCTGTTACATTTTTTTTCAAAGGGCTGAGGCATTACAGTATACTACCTGAGTTGCATGAATTAGATCATTTTTAGATGGCTAAGGCATTTAGATGGTTAACATAAACCAGCTGATATCAGAGCTATGATTGCTTAAATGTTTAATTCAATGACTGTATGGTAGTGTGGAAACCTTGCACTCAAGACCTTCATGTTTTTTCATTGTAATGTGCAACTTGATTTGTTTTGTGAAATATGCGAAAATCTTGCTCACTAAAAACAAACATTATACACTTTAAACACTGTCAAACATATACTGTACAATAAAAATGTACAGTTGGCATGTCATTACAGTTTTAATTTTTTCTGGACATCGTAATTTACACTATACTATAATGTAAAAGTTAACTTTAAAGATATCTTGTGAAAGTGCAAGTTACCTGCGTATTCCAACATGAATACTCTCTTTTTACTGAACTTTGTTGGTAACTTTGGATTCAGGTTTGTTTTGCATATTTTGCCTACTTTGAGTGTGATAACATTCCTTCGTGGTTCATTCATGCATTCATTCATTCGTTCAGTTTCTATCCATCACCTTGGTGTATCTCTCATTAAGTTCTGCTACTTACATGGTATTTTTACTTACTTTAAATCTGAACTTAAGCTGGCATGTCAATAAGAATGTAAGCCTTGCATACTTTAAGACCTTACTGTGTTTACTTTGACATTAATAAAGAGTAAGAGTAAATATCTCTGTTATTCAAAAATTCAACTTTTATTTAGAGTTGGAAGTAGTGAACCAAGTTTGCACTGAGTTAAACAAATTAAAACAGAAGATAAATAAGGTTTACACTTATTGATTTACTGGATTTTTAATAAAGTATTCTATTACATACAGAATGATTTTTTAGAGAAACCGAAATTCTAAAAGAATGGCAAGTGTTTCTCATACAGGGATTCCAAGTGGTAATGAAAGAACTTACTTATAGCCAAGGCAAAAGTTTGTATTGTAAATACGTATATGATTCATTTATTTGGGAGTGATGAAAGCAAACTAAATGGATGGAGAATTACATCCTCCAAATGAAACACAATATTCTGAAACATGCTTAATCCAATTCGCAGTCTTGGAGGTCCAAATCCTATCCTAGAAACATCTGTCACAAGTTGCAAATCAGCCCATGGTGAGGTGTCAGTCAATTTCAGGGCCCATTCATGCCAAATTGCACTTCGTGTGGAGTCAACAGTTAACTCAGACTGCAAGTTTTAGAGAATATGGGAGTAAAACTCACACATACACTTGGAGAATATGATAAATCCCTCAGAAAATGACCACGGTGCAGGTTTCAAATAAAGGATGTTGGGCCTGTTAACACTAGAATTACCAGAGCCTACGAAAAAAACTCGTAGATTCGGCCCACCTTAAATCCATTCGCACCTCTCCGCCAGCATCTTTTGTCCTGTAAATGTGCTGATAAAGACAAGCAGCAAGCAGCCTAGTATCCCATCCCCCCCACCGCCTCAGAATGTGCACAATGTTCTCCCAGCTCATGCCTTGATTGATTATCTGGGAGTGAAGTGCTGGAGTTTTAGAGTGGAAATAATAGATCTTTATTTGGAGCACATGCATTTCATGTGTGTTCCGTTTCTACAATAATCTGTGTAAACACATTGTTAAAACAGAAACGTTTTCATATTTTAGTAATAAATGACAAAATTTTGGCATAAACTATATAATGTGTGAAGCCTGAAGTCCAAAGATCAAATAAACACTTTCACAAAAGGTTCAAGAATGATACAACAGCTTCTGTGGCGTAGCAGTAAGATCTGCTGACTTGTATTCAAGAATGCCTGGTTCGATCCTGACTGCCTCCTAAATTTGCCATTTTCAGTAGTGAGCTGCTCTTATTGTTAATATTGTACAGTACACACATACATTTGGTTTGCGTCTATAACAGACGGTGTACATTTATAGGACTTGTAAAAGTTACCTTTTTTTTTTCATTTTTATTCTATCAGTCACGGTCATGATACATACAACCGCCCTAGGGATCTGATGCTGTTAGCTTTTATTTGAAACTGGGAGTAACTGTAGATGTGAGTGGTGTTTTGGTGCAATGGAACTGGACATGAATGGAAAAGATAAATTGCAAAGACCTCCCCTTGAAAAGCATACTTTATACCAAAAATTACTAGGAGGTAAAAGGAAATGAAAAATAAAAACAATTATAAATTCAAGATTGAACTTGGAAAACACTAAATGCTAAAATGCTGTAAGTGTTAATAATTTAAATGTATATTAAAATGTACTTAATGATGAAGTAGCATAATTGATGGAACAGGTCATCTGGCTGAAATGCCTGGATCCCTCATGTTCAATAGGCTTTCTCCAGATACTCAGAATATTCAAAGACATGCTGTCAAGTCGATTGCCATCTGCAAATGGCTGAGGTTTTAGATGTGCTTGGCAGTGCTGGTGTATTCCATGTGTCTATAACCTTACAGCTCCATGTGGCCCAGTGTTGTATAAGCAGATAATGAAAATTGACAGATGGTTGGAAGAATATGTAAACATCCAAATGAGTCGAAAATAAAATCTTTTAATAATAATGGGGTTATGCATATGTCAGATTAAATTATGTAAAAACTTTCCAGCTTAATATTTTTTCCAAAAAATGCAATGAAGCCTCCACTTAATACAGTATTCTGGTTTTTGGTCCGAGCTTTTTATGCCAGAAATATTTTTGGCTAATGCTAATGTGTAAAAAGATTTTTTTTCTTTTCAAATTAAATATTGTGTGCAGAATAAATCCAATTTGTTCCAGTAAAAAACAACACCTCCCATCCCCTAAATAAAAGAGAATGTCATTTTGTGGGTGCAAATAATAACTCCCTTGCTGTAGATCAATGACTTTATTATTTTTAAAATCATGATTCCTCACCTTCCGCACTCCCCACCGCATATTTCTGTTAAAAGAGATAAATTTATGTTGTCAGCTCAGCTATGATTCCCTATGCCACATTAAAGCTAAGCATATTTAAAGTAAATTGAATTTGTTTTATAAAACTACCGCTTTTCAAGGTTTCATTATGAGGTATAGTAACAAGGAGAGTTCCGTCTACCCATTCATAAAACTCAACATTTCCAAATAAATTTGTCCTGTGCAAGTACATTTATTATTTTTATTTTAACCTTTACCTTCATTTAAGTTAAACTCTTAGGTTTGAGTTATTTCACTTTTAATCTAAAATCAGTGTAAAAGTCAGGAAATGATGTACAGTTGGCAAAACATATTATATGAGTTGAGGTGGTGTTGCAGTTACTGTAGCAATGCCTCTTGTGTTTTTTTAGGGTTTGTCATCTGCACCCATTATGTCTATAGCAAGCTTTTCCCTTGAGTTATTGTTGTGCTCTAAGAAATACTGTAAGTATGAATGTAGTTGTTGAAGCTACATCCTATATGGCCAGTTGATTGTTTTTCTGTTTCTGTACCAGACTAATCTTATAGCCAAGAAGCAGTTCTACCCTACACAAATAGCAACCAAGAACTGTCTCTTGGATAGACCCAAACTGACTGCTACTGTCAAGTGCCAACATGTTACTTGAAGTGTCTGTTACTACAAAGTTATTAATTGTACATGTCTTGTAATATATTGTGACACTCAGCAAGTTTCTTAGCCTCCCTGTGGTTCAATGTTAAAACGCTGTAGGTTTATATATCATATACATCACTGGAGTAGAAATATGGCTAACTTGGAAAATGACCATTAAACTGGTGGTCACAATGGTATACTGTGGCAGCCTAGCCATAGAACAAACAAATTATATTAAATGTGGTTATTTTATTAACTAATACATGAAAGGAAGGGATGATCAAACAATAAAATAAAACCAAGTTGCTTCAAGAAGAAGTCCATGTGTATCAGGTGGGTTATCTTGCTCAACTGCCCACCACCAAGCACACGCTCAAACAACAATATGTTCTCACTTACCTGTTGGTCTTTCCTGAGTCTGTACATCTGTCTTTCTTTGGCTACTCTATCCTCCTGACAAAAGGCTTTAAAGGTTTTTCTATCTATCTATCTATCTATCTATCTATCTATCTATCTATCTATCTATCTATCTATCTATCTATCTATCTATCTATCTATCTATCTATCTATCTATCTATCTATCCATCCATCCATCAAGGATGAATATTTCTGCACAGACAAAATGGTAATTATGATACTTATGGCAGGGCTTGCTCTTTAAACTTCACCCAGGTGTATAGAGGCAGCTGAGCGTTTACTTGTAAGATGAGAAAGAGGATGTTGAAAAGTTTCTAAATGTTTAGATCTTTTCAGTGGTGGCACACCCCACTTTAGCATGTATTGGTGCAGGGCACATGTGTGCTTGCATGCACAAATCTGATTTATGATTGCTGGCCAATAACAGCACAACAATCAGAAAGCAATAGCCAATGGTCATTTTTAGAATAAATGGGAGCAGGGTCAATGAAAAGGGGTCGGAATGAATGACAAAAATGAACAAAAAACAAAGTTGTGCTCCAGCACAGGTCTGTACCAATACAGTAGACCTCACCACTTCAGGCAGCCTGGCCCCAAATTCAAAAAGCAGGCGTGTGCCTTCTGAGGTCCATAAGGGGGTCCAAAAAAACTTAAAAAGGAATTGAGAAAAAAAAAGTTAAACTGTGGCCCATTACAAAATAAAAAACAAAGCTCTTTGAATATTTTAAGGTTTACCTGAGAATTAAAATAAATGAACAAAAGGAAAAGTAAAGGCAGGAAATAAAGAGAAGGACCAATAAATCCAATCCAGAAACCAAAATAGTACCCTAATTTGTGAGCAGGGTGGAAATCCAAAATCAGAACAAAAGCCCAACCTCAGTGCTGAAGCAGCAATAGGAAATATTGTTTCTTGTTAAATATTGCTGGGGCCGTTCCCTAGTTGCAGCACCTGGTTGCTCCACCAAGGATAAATCTCTGGCTGAATCATGACATAGCCCTCTCTTTAAGAAGCAGCTTCCAGACACCCCACAGCTTAAGAAAGCATTCAAAACATATGACAAAGAGGACCATCTCCTGACAGAGATGAGTGGACAGCCAGTTGACCACTTCCTAATTAAGTTGACATGTCTGTGAAGGACACGCTAAGAGGTAAGTTGTTTATGTTGATGCTTATGTTTTACACCTTGGGCACTTTAATGATGAGGGCAGCCTACTTTTAGGTAGTATTTAGTTTTGTTCTAATAATAGCATTTAAGAATTATTGTATATTTTTGTATTCTGAATTCTTTGAACATTATTCTTTGATTTTTTTTTTTGCTTTTTAAAATCCTTTTATTGTTAAATAAACTAAAAATGCTAAATTATCTACTACTTTAACTTCTTTAAACCAGGGCTTTTAAATAATTTGTTCTCACTTAAGTATAGGCCATGAGCCTGTGTAGTGTTTAATTTCAAACCTTCTTTGAGTTTGGTGGTCTTTTATCAAAACAAAGTTAGTCGTAACTATCCAGATTTTGGTAAGTAAAGTTATTTGTACTATTAGGAAAAAAAACTGTGCATGATACAGGATGCAGAGCGTATAAACATGCCCTTAATCAGTGGAACTTAATGTTTAGTTTGGCTGCAAGATGCTCATGGTCAAGATTTTACTGCCAACTAATTACTTTGCTATTTTTATACATTTTTATTTCTGATGTCAATTTAATTCGACTTTTTGTTCCAATGGTGTTTCTCACTTAGAAGTTATCTGAAAATGCTATCTAATATTGCTTAATGCTCAGGCAGTAGCTTGCTCAGTTGTCTGTGACTTTGTGAAATGATCTTGTTATTGCTCCTCCACATTAATGTCAAAAGGTAGAAAATTAATCTCTGACTCTGCCCATTAGTGCTAGACAAACAAATCTCTGGCAACCAGAGTGGAAGAGGGGGACAGATTATGAGAAACAGAGAGACAGTATAAAAATAATGACTAAGAACATCCTTGTTTTAAATTACGTAGTCAATTCCAATTGCTGGCCAGGTTCCCATTTATGTTGTTTGACTTCTTTTTATTTTTAAATTGTACTTATTTGTGAGCCTTACCTTTTGTAAAGGACAGGGCATTAGCACCTTTAAGGAATTAGCATTAAGTGCTATTAGGAATTTGCTTGTCTTTTGCTTCCTAGTTGAGTTTCCTTGACCCAAAGCCCATCTCTCAGGTACCATGAAGAACTGTCTTCACCATCTCTCTTCCATGTCTGTCTTTCTCTCATAACCCTGCTTTCATCCTTCTGTTACTGAGTCTCTGCTCTTGACTCTAGATTGAAATGTCTTCCTGGACAGGATTATAGTTGACCCTATTTTTTGCTACAGGCAAACCACTAAGCTTTTATTATTCTTTTAAACATTAAATTTCTCAAGCAACTTCTGTGATAACTCATTTAAAAATACATAAAAATGATAGCCCAGTCCATAGCTACGAATAATATGGCCAAGGGGAAGCATATAAATACAGAAAAAGAGAGAACCGAGGACAGAGCCCTGAGGAACTCCTTGTGTGACTGGCGCTGAGCTGGATCTGCTGTTGCCAAGACTAACAAACTCTTGCCTATCAGTCAGATAGGACTTGAATCACTGGAGGACAGTGCCAGAGATACCCAGAATGCTCTCCATTCTGGACAGTAGAATGTCATGTCTGACAGTGTCAAATGCTGGCATCTATTATTTAGGTATCTATTTCTATTTCATTTAGGTTGTAGGTTTTCTCTTTTTATTAGTATTCTAGAACTTCTAAAATATTAATATAGTTAATATGGCAAGTACTATCAGAACAGGATTACACTGCAGCACAGATGTGTGTCTGATCCATCCAAAGATTTGCAAGAATCGTTGACTAGAGTATACAAAGTTGGTCTACTGTGTGTGTGTGTGTGTGTGTGTGTATGTGTGTGTGTGTGCGTGCCCTGTTGACAAATAGAAACTAACACATGGTATAAAGCCAAGAGAAGTGGGACCAGTTGCCCATTTAAAAGTGGGGTCCAGGAAGACTGGCAGGATTCCAGTCATTACCCTCCAAACCATAAGGTGGCAGCACTTGATTCCTGAGTGGGAGGGATGGATGAAATTGGTCCTTTCATTTAAGGCAGCCAGAAGCTGCTTCTTGGACCAGTCCTTTTCTGGTTTACAGATTACTTACAGCTGGACATTTTAACCTATTTGCCCTGAGTCTTTTGTCATATGCCATGAAAGTTATTACAAGCTTAGCAAGAAGTCACCCTAGGAGTGAGGTTAAAGCTGCCTGACGTCTTGAAAGGCCAGGATCATATTTGATAAATAGTAAGAGAGAAAGAAGTTGCTCATGGAAATACTTATTAAGATTTTTAAGAGTAATCAACCCTATTATTAGGAAAGGGCCTCAAGTACAGTACTTGTCCAAGAGAGACTACAGGGTTTTTGATATACAGTTATAATTGTGTCCTGTTGTTTTCCCTGCCTTTGACTTATTACCAATAACCAAACCATTTTACAGTATATCTAGCTTTTATTGTGGTGTGGTGGGCTGCCACAAGGGCTCCTTTTCCATCACTCTAAATATTGTTTATTGAAAGTTATTGCCTGCTGCTAACCCACCTTCCTATAGAGCGTTCCATATAGCACAACTAATTGAGAGTGGATTCTGCCTGAGAAAGTAGTATGTCAGTCTGCTGTGACAAGACAGGAAGAGTTATTCATCATAAATTAATTATGAAGCAATAAAAAATGTGTTAGTTTCAATGACTCTTCAAAGACACATAGACCCTAAGGGTAAAGAATTTTGATAACTTCTAAATTAATTTGTGATGTCTGAGCTTGACAGAACTGGACTGTGTGCCATGGGTTGTATCTTAGAACATCTGAGAAGGGTATTAACAAATAAAAAGCATAATTTAGAAAAACTTAAAGAGCTCTTAAAACAATCACAACTCTACTGTATTTAAAGCAAATTAAAATTTAATATTTAAAATTTTATATTATATTTTTTAATGTATCTATATTTTCAATATTATTTTTTCCCATAAATACTCATTGTCTCAAAAAGTAATTTGTAAGTTGGATGGAGTAAGGAGGTACAGTGACATTATATTGACATATCAGATCGGTATATTGAAGGCAATTGTGGCTGTCAAATCTGAAACATAAATAAAAGAAATTGTGCAGCTAACTACAATAAGACATTTATCGAGATAAAGGTAAATATTCTTTTGATATTGTGTAAAAAAAAACCCTGTTTTATAAAGCTGAAAAGAAACATTAAAGTATGGAATACCATTTTTGACAAAATGAAATAAAGCCTGTGTTAGTGTAAGCCACCCTAATTCAGGGTGTTTAAAAGAAATGTAATTTTTATTTCATGAGTAGATACACTAATAAACAAAAATAATTGCATCAGATATTTGAAATTTTAGAATGTATGCTTCAATATAAATGGTTAAAGTCTAAATATTCTTGATTGTAATAGAATTTGTCATTTATCAACCTTTGATAGAAGTCAAAAGAGCATTTGATCCATAGCAAAGGATCAAAAATCAAAAATAGCATCATATTCATAATCACTAACAGTCTAAAATGATATCCCACATGCTTATGCTTGAAATGTTTCATTTTTGAACTGCTTGGAGTGGCTCTTAGAGAGCTAGTATTCTACCTCAAAAAGACAGAGGTGAAAAAATTAAAATAACCAGAAGATGTAAAAACCAAAATATTCGACAAGGTCAAAACTAGGAATCAATGAGAACTTTTCATCATAGTCCAAAACACTGAGTAAAAGATGAGCAGAGATTCGAGACCAGAAATTCAAAAGAGGAGGTACAGTTTGTAGTTATTACTACAGCAGTTATTATTACATCCCAGAATTATTGGGGCTGAGATTTATATCATTACTAGTATGACATCACTAACGAGTCCATCCCTTGAATTCCAACATGGGTTTCTATGGCAGTGACCAGCATAACATTCACCACCTGTGGCAAAAACAAAATGGCATCTTGGTAGAATGAAAACAAAAACTCAACACAAAAACCGACCACAGATTCAGATTTTCTATACTTCAAAACCCCATACTAAATGTATAACAGTTCTAAATAATTGATAAATAAGCACAAAATTAATAAATATCAGAGGTCATAACAGCTAGTACCACTGGTAAAGAATCTAATCTTAAAAATATTATTGCTATTCATGATCAGAAGCATTGAAATAGTAAAAAACAACACTTTACATGCCTACAGTATATTACCAATACTCATTTTTTTCAAAGCTTTTCAATAAAGGAGTAATTTTGACCCCTTGTATTGGACTAGAAGCAGTGATTCTTAACCTCTTTTGAGTCATGGATCTCTTTCCCAGAAATATTCACATAAACACAACTTTGCATGCAATGAATATAATGTACTTTATTTATCGAGATTTGATTGTGTCATACATATATGACATACACAAAGTATTATTAAACTAAGCTCTGTAAGCAGTGGCGGGTATATATAATACGATATATAATATGTGTGGTTTTCTCTTTAGAAAAAAAAACTAAAGTGATTTCAAAGCATTCATAAGATATTCTTATGAAAACAAGAAATAATGACATCAAAAAGTACAATGATACATATAAATGACTCAATAAATTGTGGAAAAAATCATAATTAAATCAATAATTTCTTCTAATTACTATGAAATACAATGTAAACATTTTATTTTGGTTTAATATTGTAGTTGGCTTTCATTTAATTATTGCAGGTTGTAGTCCATAAAGGCCTTGTTATTATGACTCTTTTCAACCTAAAAAATGGGACTTTTCTGAATAGCACCTTACTGAACAGCTCTTTAATGCCAGCACTGTGATTTATAATTTTTTTTTAATTCCCCTTTAATGATGATTTCATCACTTGTCGATCAAGACAAAGAACACCTGGCTGAATCTGCTCCTGTCAGTTATTTCTTTGCTGTCAATTACTTTTCCCTGATTAAAGGCTGTATGCTACCAAAAATCTTTATCGCTAATTGTATTCCAATTGGAAAAATGTAGGAACAGTTAATAATTAGGATAGCTACTTTTGCAGACAAAATAGAAAGAGATCATTTAACACCTGATGCTACTGAGAAACTAATTGATGATGTATTGGAAATGCTGAGATGTACATGTGCTCTTCAAAATGTTGAGACTGATAAATGATAATAATAATGCATTTTATTTATATAATGCCTTTCTCATGCTCAAGGTGCTTCACAGAGTCTTAGAAAAAAACAGCAGGGTATATGTAACATTGGATACATATGTTTTCCTGAATAGAACAATGAAACAGAAAACAAAGCATTAATTAGAATAAAGGACAATAAACCAAAGCAAAATATTAAATTCAATACTAAAAGAAAACCTAACAAATAACCTAATTTGTGATATAACAGACACACAAATCATCCTGAGCACCTGGACAGAGAGGTAAACTGAAAGAAAGGGCAGAATGTTAAGTTAAGTTAAAAGCCTTCCTAAATAGATGAGTTTTAAGTTGGTTTTTTAAAAGAATGAATGGAGTCAGCTGATCTAATTAATTTCGGGATGTCATTCTAAAGTCTGGGTGCTATGGAGCTGAAGGCCCTATCACCCATAGAGTGCAGGTTAGTGTGAGGCACAGCAAGATTACCAAAATCAGAGGACCTTAGTAGGCAAACAGGCGAAGAAGAAGTCGTTATTACTTTAAAAATACTGTGTTTACAAAGAAAATGTCCGCCCATGACAAACTTGCATTATTTATTTTCAAATTGACATATTATTTATTTCATTTTGGCACAAATGATATTCCATATTTGAAGGAGACTGAGAACAATATACAGTAAATATAAATCATTCCATCATGGAATATAAGGCAGAAATTGTCAGAATTTTCAAGTAAGATATTGTTAATTAAACTAAGTCAGAACTCAGGTGCCACTATAATAATAATACAATCAATTTTCTTTGGCAATAACAAACCGGCTGTTGATTTACAAAGGTTTTAACAGCATCACAGGAACATAAAAAGGAAACAACACATGGTGGCCGAAAATGTGATAGGCACTAAGGAGGTAAAATCGGAGGCTTATAGCTTTGCATGTAAAGGCTTGCTTCGCTCAGCTAATCCAATGGTCAGACATATGTACCTGCCTATTTAAACTGGTGCCTAACAGCATAGTAAACCACAATATTTGAAAATCAAGAAAAAAAAAACACACAGGCAAAATAATTCAAAGCCTCAAAGAAATTTTAAAGGCAAAAATCATCAAAACTAAAGAAACCTGTCTTTTCTTGTCACTGACAAAACAATGTTCTCGGGCATCCACTGAAATGGACAAATGGCTAAAGTGATATCACAAGTTGACACATTTGATCATGCCCCTAAACTTAGCCTGACCAATTAATCAATATTTATTTTTCATAGCACCTTTAAAGTCATGCACTATTATGAGGACTAATAAAATATTAAAGGTAAGAATTGAATATTAAAATAATACAGAATAAAAACACAATTATAAGAAATACATGAAATGTGCCACAGGAAAAGTCTGGAATAGCTTGGAAATACACAAGAGACATTTAAGACAAAGAGTGTTAAGAGAAATAATACTTAGATATACTGTAGGTCACAAATTACAAAACAAGTCACATAGCAATAGTGACAGACAAGGCAGCAAGCAGAGCTAAGCAGATGAAGCACAGCTACAGTATGAAATAAAACACAAAATAGGGTACACAGTAGTAGCATGGCATAAACTGAAAATATCCGAAAAGACCTTTTATGTCTGGCAGCCTAATGTAATATTTTGCACGGTTAGATGGTGTCAGTATAATCACATCGGATGGTAGGGACTTGTTATAGCTTTATATGATATGAGCAGCTCATACACGTGTTCTTGGGAGTCTGAAGTCAGCACAGGGTTTTGAAGACAATGTGATACTTGGCAGGAATACAGTGGCAGACAAATCAATGTAGAGGGAGTGTATTTAAATCTGAATCTGCTCCTATCAGTTATTTCTTATTTGTGTGAGCATTCTGTTCACACAAATCATGTGATATCACGAGCCTAAGGCATTCTTAGATTCTGAAAAACAACAGGAACTTCTTGTCCGAATGTACATTATGGCCGAAGTGGAGGTCATAATAGTCAAAAATAGTACTCCACTACACAATCAACACCCTATTCCTGCTGGAAATACCATTGAGACCCTTAAAGAGACTTCAAACTATGGAATGATGATAGAATTTTCTCCTTTTCAGTTTTCCATTTAAGCAGTACACCTTGACTCGTGGAAGTTTCTCAGTACAGAGTTTCCCTCAAAGCCACCCACCAGCCATACATACAGTGCCGCTTGAGTCTTGGATCACTGAAAAAGAAGAAGAAAATCGATTTTTGTCTTTGTGTAAATATCTTTCATAGAGAATCAAGTCCCTTTTATTATATCTAATTCCATTTGTTATAATTGATCTCTTTGATCATTTGTGTCCTGATTGTACAGATTCTTCTTGGTATAGTCCTGGACTGGTTTGTACTTTGGACTCCAAATATGTACTTGCTTTTGCTACAAATTTTTATTAGGGTTTTGCAGAAAATGTTATTATAGCTTATTTTGGAAATGGGGCAAAGTCATTTTGAGCACCCTCAGTTAGGTGACATCTCCTGGAAGTTGATGAAGTTTCAAGTGCAATGACTTATAAGCCAGCAGCACAGATTGCTCCTTGTCCAAGTTTGACAATGCGTTCAAAAGAGTTTGGTGGGTTTGTTATTAGAAAATTCTGGCTAACAATGCTTTTTATGACTATACAACAGGACTAATTTACTGTTTTTTCTGAATAAGGTCATTGTTGGCCCTTGTGTTCTGCCACTATTTCCACCTCAGGTTAGTACAGCATTGAGACATGTGGATAGTTCACCCCCTGTTTCACTTATCCACCCTGCTGCCTGTTGCTTCTGTCTAGTGTTTTGTAATTTGATTTGTTATTTTGTATTGTTGCTATCTCTTGTTTGCCAGATAACAATGCTCACTGGGAAAGCTATAAAAAAAATAGAACGATTAAGTTGCACTGTTATAAAGCACTTTATATTGCTAATCACATTCTACACTTGAAATACCTAATAGTCTTAAGCTGACACTTTAGAACCTTTTTCTATCCACTTTAATGTTGTCCCCTATTTTGGGATTTTATGTCCCCACATATTTTCTTATTTCAATCCTTTTCATCTTCTTGCAATAGGTTGGATGGTGGGAATTAATACACTGAGAGCAAAGCTGGCTTGATGTGGGGCGTCACTGACCTAATTTGACTATAAAGCGAAAACAAAGCCTACAAAAAGACTTCACTACCTCATTTCTCATCAAATGATCTCTAGTCACATTTTTTAGCTGCAGAAGAAAGTTAATTCAGGAGAATAATGAGTTAAGACGATGTGATCTGAAAGAGGAAATAAAGTAAATTTATAGCACCAACAACATGACATCTTTCTCTAAAATTTCACACTTTTAATGTAACATTTACAGTTGTGGTCTCAAATGTCAGGAGCCTCAGAGAATAAACGTGCGCAGAGGGGAAGGCGCATTTTCAGAGGCTCCTGTTTTATGACTTTTCTTCGCATATAAGTGTGTGATCAGGACATGACTTTAAATATTATTACATTTAAAAGTTATGATGGTATTGCAGTAACAGTACGATGATGAGGAAACCAGATGGTAATGGGAAAAGGCGATCCTGCTGGGAAACCTGAGTACTTCATAAGGGGTCATATTTCCAAGCATGTTCAGATTTAATGGGGCTTACAGTATTTATTTTGTGTTTTGTATTTGTTAATCTAAAAGCGTAGTGATGAGCAACACATAAGAATAAGCTGGCCTGAGTTACAGTTGAATTTAGTTAACATAAATGTAATGTTTGTATACCTACCTGTTATTATCAAAGGTTGTTAAATTATATTTTTTCAGCTGCTCCCACAGTGATCTTTATTAAAGTGCATATACGCATTTGAAGTCTGAGGAAGGATGTACTGTATAGAGGTAAAATTTCTTTTTGAGTTTTGAAAGACCATATTAATTAAAAAGGATTTTGTTATGAATGTTTACTAATGAATATCTCAAGATATCCAAGTCTTTTATAAGGTTTAGCCATGGAAACATTTGTTCTGTGTCTTACAAAACACTTGTAGTCATTTTGGTTATTTATTCATGCATTTTGAAAGGAAGTATTTTTTTTTTCTTCCCACAATGCCATTTTATTTATTTATGGGTGCTGCCATTTCACGCGCTCCATTTCTTTTGATTGCTGGTTTTGGTTACTGGGGTTGTGCTTCCATGAGTTGTGACATCTGAAGTTATCTACACAATATTTTAAATACCAGATTGGTGCTACAACTTACTTATTCATGATTTGGACAGCTAACAGTAAAAATTCATATAGGGCAGTTTTTCCATGTATTTCTTATTAGAAACATGTGTTATACTTTTTGACTATAGTAATGTTCTGGTTTTGGTGAAAATATATTTTTCGACTCTCTTTTACAATCGGTTACGAAAGTTTACATTTGATTAATTTCCAAGTCCCATGTGTTTAATTTTTTTTTGCTGCTCAGTTCACTGGCAGTACATAAAACATAAAACTGTTTTTTATATTTCCATTTATTTGGTTTTATCTTCATTTAACTATACCAGATTCATTCATTGTGAACTGTTATGATTTTTGGTTTTTTTTGTGTTTTTTGTAAATTTTGTAATTACCTCCTGCCTTTAAGTGTTTTCTGTGCTTACATTTTTGTATGGTTAGTAATATGGATTGTTTCCTCACTACTCTGCAATTAGGACCTTCAGGTGTGACCTTAGCTGCCATATACTATATGACTGTCTCAGCTCTTTGTTTGGTGTGCAGCTAAAGCACACTACACAGCTTCTAGTCAGAGGGGATGTTGATGTCTGCAGTTGAAGATCTCATCGCTGTGGATGTGAGATTACACAGCTAGAAATCAGAGAGGGAAGACAAACTACACAACTTTGTGAATACTGTTTCAAATGTATAAAGTAAAGTATCATAGATCACCAGATTCTGACAGTCAATAACATGTTGTCCGGTAGTGCCTTCACTGTAGGTGTAGTGTGTCCAGCTATAAACCCTGTCTTTTTTTGGTCATTCTTCCATTCTGTTATAGTCCAACAAACAGGAGACGTCACACAGGTCTTATGTTTGTGCAGCGGAAAACACCCGCGTTCTTTATCTCTCGCTTATGGGTTTCAGCTCTAGTGTACACAGGGGCTGCCCCTGCAACTTAAGACAATTAAACAATTAAAGTGAGTTATTGAAGATATCAGACTGCAGAGCAGGTGGTCATGGGTGTACTCAAAAACTACCCACAACTCTCTAAGATTATGTAAATGAAGTCTGCTCCTGAAAGTGACTGGTGAAATTGTGTAGTATGATAGGGCCATAAAATTTGTTCTTTGCACACAGCTCTTTGATGACACTTTAGAGATCTCCTCTTGCTTTTGTTGCTCAACTCACATTGTGCTTTCCTGATCTTTTTTGGGGTTTTGACCATTTTTGTTTTTGCTGCTTTGGCTGTTGATATTTTTAGTTGTTTTATTGTCTCTTGTTTTTGTTTACCAGTTTGGTTATTGGATTGCCTTTTGTTTAATTTTGCATTTAACAATTAGTTGGACTCTTTGTTTGGATAAGTTAACCTTTTGTTTAAGAATTTTCTATTTTATTGGTAATTTTTGAGATTTTTTTGTTCTTTAACTTTGTTTAATATAGTTTGCTTATTTGACCAGGGATTTTGGTGATTCTCATTGTTGTGTTGTAGCCAGGGTTATTTATGTTTACATTTCTTTTTTTCTCTTCTTTGCTAATTTCTGAGTCATTAACTTCTATTGTTTAGGTTAAAATTGTAATTTATTCATATCATTTGTTTATTTTTGTATTCTCAGTCAATTTATTTTTATTTGAAAACTATTTATTTCCCATGCAGGTAGTCTTGTTCTCTGATGCTACTTGTTTATTTTTGTATTCTCAGCCAATTTTATTTTGTTTGAAAGTTATTTATTTTCTATGCGGGTAGTCTTGTTCTCTGATGTTACTTGTGTATTGTGGGTGGACCTGTAAAAGCACAGGGCCACCATTACCTCAGTGCAAGAAATTGTCCCCAGTCAATAAAGGCATGCTGGGAAAGCAAGTTCCTTGCAGTTCATTTAAATGTGCATTGGTGGATTGTGGTTTCTTTGAATTTGCTGTTTTCTTTGACTTATTTGTCCCTGTGTTTTAGGATTTTTAATTAAGGATTCTGTATGGACACATTTTCTCCATTTGCCTCTATTTTGTTCTTTTGTGCATATATATATATATATATATATATATATATATATATATATATATAAAATGAAAGCTAGGGGTGCCAATGAGCCCCAAACACAAACAGACAAACATAGTCCAAGGTTCAAATAAAGGGTGTTTATTACACAAAGTACCTTGTATACACAAGCACACAAACAAGTTGTCTGTTCTTTCTCTCTATCGCACTGCTCTCCTCTGGTCAAGTGTTGCCCTCCTTCCTCCCAGTTCTGACTTGCCTGGACAAGGCAGTGCAACCCTCTTTATTGAGGACACAGGGGTACTTCCAATGCCAGGACTTTTGCCCGTGGGAAGCACTTCTGGGTCACAGAGAAGTGCAGAATAACAGGTTACTGCATCTCCCTGGAGGACCCATGGACACAACAAATCCTGGCATTTCCTGCTGGTTTCCGACCATGCAACAATATCCACAGACAGTCCTTCCCTGTCCTTCTCCTTAATCCTAGTACTACAAATACAACCAGTAGGGATGCCTGTCCATCTCCCTGGGGCTTCCTGTCCAGGTAAGGAATCTTCTTTCCTGGTCAGGATGTCCGTCCGTCTGAGGATTCTCTTTTGAGTATGGCACCTTTCTCTCTCTCTCAGCTGGGATGCCTGTCCGTCCACTTGGAGCCTCCGTCTGGGAGAGGAACCATCCCTTCTCCTGGTTGGGATGCCTGACCATCCCCTGTGGAACTATATATATATATATTTTAGGCATTTTTCAATTAAATCAGTCAGTTGGTCAATTTCTAAACCACTTTGCCCAGAACAGGGGATGCTGGAGCCTATCCCAGCTAGCATAGGGCGCAAGGCAGGAACAAACCCTGGACAGGGCACCAGTCTATTGTAGAGTGAGTACACTCACACACACACATACACACACACACACTAAGGCCAATTTAGTATCTCCAATCCAACTAAAATGCATGTCTTTGGACTTTGGAAGGAAACATGGGGAGAACATGCAAATTCCACACAAGGAGGACCTGGGACACAAACTTAATCACTATGCCAGCCCTTGAAGAAATTATTTGGTAGGCCCAGTGTATAGCAGGAATTAGCTCTACTGGAAAAAGCAACTTAAATGTGTATTATGTCCATAAATGGTGCCTTTTGAATACCCGATCCATTTATTATTAAACCTGGGTCTGGCTTAAAAGGATTCTGCTGTGGTACCTCAGAGAGTCAGCAGGAGACACTCAACAAAAGGATATAGAGCGAGCAGGCAAAAGAGACAGAGAAAAAGAAAGAGTAATTTCATCTGTATATTGGTTGTATTAATTGTCACAATTGAGCTGTGTGGATTACAAATCCTTTATTTTGAACTCAGAGTTGTGTTGGGTCTTGTGTGTCTTGGGTTTTGGGGCTCAGTGGCACCCCATACTGTTCACAATGGCAATGTTGTGTATATTTTATCCAAGACTTTGGTAAGAAAGAATGGCTGGGACATCCTGGTTATCCAAGATTGAAGACACAAACCTATTGGTGTGTGATTGGTTCCGTTAGACTTGGAACAAAACAATTCTAACAGCTTCAAGGCTCTATTTAGGTTTTGATGAAATATTGATTATGAAATTAGGTTTTGCTTACAACTATGTCTCATCTTCTGATCCTTACTACATTTAAAACATATCTCTGCTAATACATTATTACAATAAGGTTCCATAGCATAACTGCTGCACCATCAGCCTTTCAAGCTAACTTGTTCTGTTAATTATGAAGAGTTCCCTATGATCAACTCTAATTCTTTGTACTGTGAATTATTTTTTTACTTTTGTCATTTTTGTATCTTGTTATGCGAGGCGTGTCTCTTCATGATCATCTAGGACGTCTCATTTTGATTTTCATCATTACCTGGCCAGTGTAATAAAATTCTTAGAGACTCGTGAAAATGGGAACCCATATGCACAGCATTTACCCATTATTATGGCAGTGCCCTTTTCCCTCTAGTGCTATAAAAAAAGAAAATGAATGTTAAATGAAATTAGTATTTAGAACATGCAATATGCTGAAACTTGCAGATATTGGAAGCACCTATCTTTTTAGGGATTTTATTTGTCATCCCCAACCTCCTAAACTTGGGAGCTGAGGGTATTTCATCTCTAACCACCCAAAAGTTCTAAAGAAGGGGAGACAGTAACAGTTTGATTCAAAGTGGAAACAAAGGCAATGCATGATGGTATTTTTCTCTTTGTAATGAGCATTATGAGGAATTTTCCTCAATGAGAAATCACACTGCTTACATTTCACCATGTGTTTCTCTTCATATCCTTTGTCAGAATTTTTTTAAAGCTTTGTAAAGATTAAAAATGGCTCTGCAGTCACTACACAAATTGTTTCTCATTTATTGCATCTTTGCTCTTTTTATATGATTATAATTACTTTTGCTGCTGCCTGTCGTGAAATCTTATTGGTTGCTTTGCATTGCCTGCTGAAGCACCTTGTGATTATGCTTGCTGTGTTATTTGATATAAAGATTGATTGATAAAAGAACTTCATGTTAGTGCTTCATTTTGCAAATTGCTTTCAAAATGTAAAAGGGTGATCCAATTTTCACAGCTGTGTGAGGCCTGATATGAAAGCATGCTTTTAGGTATTGAATTGCTTTATCTTTCACACTGTCTTTTCTTTGCACTGCATAATTTAAAATTTAAAAAGATGTCCATCCATCCGTCTTCTGAACTCGCTTATTCCCAATGGGATTTGGAACCTAAGCTGGCGTCAGTGAGTGCAAGGGAGGAATGGGCCCCAGGAGGGACGTCAGTCCATTCCAGGTCACATTCACTCCCACTGAGAGAATTTCACATCACAACAGACCTAACTGAATGCCTTTGGACTGTGGCAGGAAACTGTGTGTAGTTGGAATAATTCTGACAGTTTGTGAATCACTGGTTACCTTGGCGATTGTACAGCTAGGGTTTTTTTCATTTCATGCACATCCAGTTTGACAGATTAAAGCAGTTATGGCAGCATGTTCTTTTCAGGGAATGCTGAGCTGAATCCATTCATCCATCCATTTTCAAATACTCTTAATCCAGTTTCATGTTTTCAAGGGGTCATTGCCTAAGCTGGCATCACTGGGTGCAAGGTCGTGGTCAACCCTGCGCATGGTGCAAGTCCATTGCAGGGCACACAAATGCACATGTCCACTCTCATTCACTCAGGACCAATTTGGATTGAAATTCAACTTGCACGGTTCACACTATTTCAAAGAAATTGAAATTGATTGTATTCTTTATAAAAAAAAGTCTACATTTTCTGTAGCTGTAACATTACATGACAAATGACTGGCACAAGTTGGCAGAAAAAAATTTCTCCCAGATTTATTTCAGAATCAAGACTTGGTTTCCAGTACAATATGTTGTATAGGGCAATTGTTAGGGATTGAAACAAATCACTTGTTACTAACATAGTGTTATGATTAACCTAAATGAAAAGTTAATCCCATTAGTGTCATACAATAATCCTTTAAGTTAATTTAATAAGCAAAAACAACAATAGTAACCAGCACCAGAGTTAAATCGTTAAAAAATGAAACCAAAAACCAAAAATGGGGGAAAAATAATGAAAATGAGAACAATTAACTAAGTAAAGAAAATCAAGAAACTAAACATAGATGAATTAGAAGCAACTAATTAAACCAAAGGGAAATCTGAAAAGCAAAATCCATAAAGCAAACAATCAAACATTTCTAAATAATAAGCCTTAAGAGTAACACTTAACTAGGGGTGTCTCTAGCTTTACTACTTATCAGTGCCGCTAGTTGAAGAGCAGGGGGCTCCCCTTGGAGTTTAATGGCAGGGGTGTCCACTGTCGAGTTTAAAGTAGTTGAAGGGGGGCTTCTCCCATTCTTGTTTCACGTGTCATCTATGCATATCAGAGAGCATTAAGGGCTCTCAAAGATCAGGAGTAAGAAGCAAGAGATTATGAGATGCTTTGGGCAAGGTTCTCTTGAAGATCAGGGGTTAGATGCCAAAGATCAGGGGCTAAAGTCCTGGAAGTGCCCCCTAATGACACCACAACACTAAACTAAATTAAACCTTCAAAGAACGGCACTGGCACACAGCAGCTAACTAATGCCAGTGGTGTAGCTAGAGTTCGTGCCACGCGGGGCGGGGCGGTGCTTCAATTTGCCATCCTCCAACATATCTGAATAGGTTAGCCTATTTAAACAGAAACTTAAAATGACGTATAGAGAAAAATTAAGTTAAATTTTGCATGGATTTATTCATATATTGAGAAACAGAAATAATTTTTCATATATAATTATAATAATCAGCTAGAGAAGAATATAGCATAGACACACTGATAAGCTGTGTTCTAATTATTAGTTTAAATAGGGGTCTCTGCCCCCTGCTCGCTTCGCTCTCCCACCCCCGTGTTTGGTTTACCTGATATACAATTTAAAGAGATTGTTATTTTCATGGGAATTGTTACATATGCATTATTTTCACTTTTACTTTAATGACTTTTGTGAAAACAATACTTGTCCTTTCTTTCTGGCCCCAGGTGTGGTTACATCTCTTTCTCACAAGAGGTATAACGCTGCTCGCGTTGTTGGGGGGGGGTGACTGCTGAAAACACACTAAGGATATGCCGTTGGATCATCTGCTGTCTTTCTGCTGCTGGCGAGCTGCCTATTCTGCTTGTTGCATGTTGTTGTTTTAAGAGCTAGGAGCACATGATGCTTGTCTGCCAAAAGCAATCCAACAACTACTAGGTTAGATGTCTGTGGACTTGTTTTAAATGATGGCTCACTGACCTGTCTCGTGTGACGTTGTAAAAACAATAATTGTCCTTTATTTCCAGCCCCAGGCATGATTAAATCTCTTTCTCGCAGAACGTTTTGCTGCTCGCGTTGTGAAGCTGCTGTCGCGCTGCCCTTCGATCATTTTAAAGCCTGTAAAGCCGCTATCTTTTTTGCAACTTCATGTTGTGCTCATGTTGTGATCGCTTCTCCCTGATCACAAATATACACCTGGCCGAATTGTGTTTTATATGAAATTAAACTTGTCGTTGCTTTAACTGCTGCGGGACCACAGATTCTCTTTTAGTCATCGACGTTTCATTTATAACGTATTGTACTTTATATGTTTTATATGCACTGAGACCCCTGGATCTGTGTGCGCTGCGTGCCTTTACAATACTGATTTTTTTTTGCTGGCCGTGCTCTGTTATTGCTTGTAAGTAGGGCGTGTCTTGCAAGAATCTCATGTTCAATATCCCCGCAAGACGCTCCGTGGCCATTCTCTTTCACCTCGCAGATCTTTTATTTGTCTTTCGTGATCTTAACGTGAAGATCACGTATTGTCTCCTAGTCATTCCCTCCCACAGGATTACTTTTTATAATAGAGAGATATAATTATGCTGCGAAACCCAGATCCAGTATAATGTACAAGTGATAGGTGGGGAAGGTTTCTGCGCAGAGCAAGAATGCATTTGGATTAATAACACAACAAAATTATAAATTGTAAATTAGTTGTTTATCTTCCTAAAAATTATTATAGGTGTAATGTTTATTTTTGTTATTGCCTCATAAATTTCAACTGCTTTGTCTGATGCCGTCACAGAAGGACAGTCAGAAAATTATTTTTGAAGCATTTGTGGATAAAAATCAGAGAGGTTTACTTTTTCCATTCATGAGAGATATTTTTCCGAACCCTGCTGCTTACACACAAATTGTACAGAGCCTTTTGGCCAATAATGCTGTCCGGGGTGGACCACCCCCTCCGCCTGCCCATAGCTACGCCACTGAATAATGCCACAACAAACCAGACAGTTGTGATTGCAAGTTAATTCTTGTTCTTGCAGGCTGGTAAAATTCAGGGTAAGGGACCAGGGTAATATTACAAATGTGAAACAAAAAGAGTTCAGAAATAAACAAAGGGAGTGGAGAAAATTATAAAAATAAAGAAAATGAAGGTGGGGTGTGTTCTAAATTATATCTCTTTTTTAATATCAAAAAGGACGAAAAGTATCAAAAGCAAAAGTGAGACTCACTTTGCCACAGGGCTGCACAAAAATAGTGAAGGCCTTATCTCTTCTTAGCCCAAATTCAAAGTGCAGGCTTCAGGCTTGCACAGACCCAAAAAGGTGGCTGAGGCTTTTAAATATCAAAATATCCACAAAGATGAGAGGACAGCCAGTGGCCTATGAAAATTAAACAGGGTTTCTTCAGTCTTTTGAAGATTTATTCAAAGAATTAAGAATTAAACATAACTAAGGCAGGCAAAAATAGAAGCAAAATTGGTTTTACAAAAAAAAAGGCAAACAAAGACAAAATCACAATGTAAATACAGTATCTTTAACATGATGCAGGGACCAAAAGTCAAGATACCCAAGTTAGAATCATAAATTCAAAAAACAGCAATGTCAGCTGATGTGAGAACAACAGCTTCTCCATTTGTACTGCTGGGGTCAGTCTCCCACCTGCATAATCTAGACTCCCTGCCTCCTTGGGCTCTACATATAGGAGACAGGGCAGGTGACATTAACAAAGAAAACTAATACATACAGAGTTACCATACTACACAATTACACAACAATTAATAAGCAACGCAATATCAAATTAAAAAACACAGAAAGAACACAATCAAAAACAGAATTAATAACACAATACAAAAAGTTATATTTAAAAAACAACTAAAAGATCACATAAACAAAAAATAAACTTAAGCCAAGGCAACAACCCTGGCTGTACTATAACATGGTGCAAGACATTGCTGCAGTTTTAACACATGGCAAGCAATTTTTCATAGATGTGAGTTAACTGGACTGCACTGTAATTACTATTGTATCTGTGCCTTTACAACTTGTGTGACTGTTTCAGTTATTATTGGAGTATTTAAAGAGGGAAGGGAACAGGTATAATTCACTTCCTCTCTCTCTCTCTCTCTATATATATATATACGAGGTGTGGCAGAAAAGTAATGAGACTGGCAACACTGCAAGCGATCTGGCAACGCTGTGCTGTTGTCCTTGATAGAGCACGTGTATCAGTACCCTCCCATAGCTCAGTGCGAGTTTCAACTCCTTCCGTTAACTACGTGATTTTTGTGACTGCTATTAGCGAAGTTGTGTTTTTGGTTGTGCGTCACGCAAAATGGAACA
>JANRMT010062815.1:4483103-4545664 GCA_026402145.1 Polypterus bichir lapradei
TTTAACTAGAGTATATTTTTACTTTTACTTAAGCAAATTGTTGTCCACCACTGGTTTTAAAATGACACACATTAATCAGCTTTCACTAAAAGTAAGGAATGCAAGAGATAAAGAACTACATATATATATATATATATATATATATATTGTCAGGGATGCCAGGGGCGACGACCCGGCCGGGACGCCTTGAAGGACCGGAAGTGGGCGTGCGCCCATCTGGGATCACGTGGGGGCCGCCATCCTGGTTGCTTCGGGGGCCACGGGTAGAGGGCTTGGAAGCCCAACCCTGTAGGGACCCGTGGTCACTGCCAGAGGGCGCCAAAAATGCCTTGGGGACCCTGGACCTCAGCACTTCCGCCACACCAGGAAGTGCTCGGGGGAAGAAGAAGAGGGACACCCGGAGAGCTTCCGGGAGAACAGCCGGCATTTCCGCCACATTGGGGCGTGTCCAGATGGGAATGCCAGGAACCACCTGGAGCTCATCCGGGAGCATATAAAAGGGGCCGTCTCCCTTCATTCAGGGCTGGAGTCGGGTGGAAGCAAGACAAAGCAGGAGAGAGAGAGTGGAGGCGGCCCGAAGAGGAAGGCATTGTGTGGCCAGGACTTTGGGGGCTTTGTGTGTGCACTGAATATTGTAAATAGTTTGTAAAATAAACGTGTGGTGGTGGATTACAACATGTCTGCCTGTCTGTTTTCAGGCCGCGTCCACAATAGATATATATATATATATTTATATATATAGTAATATAAAGGCGCTATATTGCGCCCGACCCAGCACAGACTGACACAGAGGCATGTGTAAAAGCACAAAGACTTTTATTTTTCTTCACCTGTGAGGCATGTCTTCCCTGTGAACCCCACAGGCAATACACATTCCCACAAGCACTTAACTCCACACAACACAATCCTCTGGCACCACCACTCCTCCCAGGGAACCTCGTCTTCTTCCTCCCAATTCTGGTTACTGAGTAGTGGCTGCAGGCTCTTTTTGTAGCCCTCCCGGAAGTGTTCCAGGTGGTAATTGGCCTAATTAGGCTGCACTTCTGGGTGTGGCTGCATTCCAGCCCACATAGTCCTGAAGTCCCACACCTGTGGCCCCGATGTAACCCAGGAGGGCTGCCACCAAGCATTCCGGGGGATGTAGAGTGCATCCCATGGCTGCTCCCCCGGATCCGGTGCTGAAGGGGCGTCCTGGCTGGGCATGGGACCTGGCTGCCCATCACACTGCCCCTCTCTCAGATGAGCCCCGTGGGGCTCATCGGCATGTTCCACAAGGGCCGGTCCTCTCCAGGATAGGGAGTCAGCTTCCTTGGATTTACAGCTCCGCCCTGTGGCAATATAATTAACAGGTCTGTGTGTGCTGCCCCGATGTCTCTGCCACTCAGACATCATCTCTGGACAACACCTCCAGACGTGGCCACAGCGGCCGCAGTTGTAGCACGGCCGACCCCCTCCAGCTCAACCCTTGCGGGAGTTTGTCCGCTCGGCTGAGGGCTCATGGCGTCTCTGCCCCACTGCAGCATAGCCCTCCCGTGCCCTCACGCTGACGGGCTTACGCTGCGTACTGTCAGGAGGATCCCGTTTCTTTCTCCGGGACCTCCTTTTCCTTTGTGGTGCACTAACGGTCTGGGTCCCCTTATGGGAAGAAGGTAGACCCTGTGCCATCTGTCCCCCCTTTTAGATGGCCGTGAGCCCGGCGACGGCAGTCAGGGCGAGGTTGTTTGACAGCCGACATCCACCGGCTGCTTCCCCGCACACTTCCCTTCCATGCTGTCGGTCATCGCGGCACAGTCTTGTGTAGTGGGCGGAGCAGCCTGGCAAGCAGTACTGATCATCACTGCGTCCACTGAGCTCTGCTCCCCCTTTTCCTCTACAGGACAGGTCTCACTTACCTGTACCGCTGTGTCCTGCAAGCTGGAGGATGACGCACCACGTGTGCGAAGCCACTCGGTAATGGCTTCTAATGGGGCGCCGAGTTTCTTGTCCAATCCCTCCTTCGTCTCATGCAGGACCTGAAAAACCTTAACCAAGGACTGCAGGGCCAGGAGGACAAGTTCCACCTCCTGTGCAGCCCAAGAAAAGTTAATACGTTCGGTCGGCGGTGGACTTGGGCTCCCCTTGTCCCCTCCTGGCGACCGTGAGCCATCAAGGCCTTGCAGGATCTCCACAGGCCCCTTTGGGTAATCCTGAGGTTTGGGAAGAAGGTCTGTCATCCCCGCCTGCCAACCTTCCTCGGCAGGCAACTGACACACACCCTCCCCCCCTTTACCTGCTTCAGGGAGGAGCTCCTGCTCCTGTAGCGGGGACACCACGTTTGGAAGCTCGGCCGGGGTCTCCTCCTCCCGGCAATGGATCGGGCCGAGGTAAATACACCAACGGGTGCTTCGCCCCTCGGCGTCTGGTGGGTAGACTGGCACGAACGCAGAAAACACTTCCCGCGGCCCTTCACCCTTGGGCCCGTCACCTACATCCGGCTGCAACCCGTGGTGCTGGTTAGCATGGCGGCATCTGGTGGCTGACTTCTGTGTCCACCCGGCTTTTTTCTTCCCCATTTAACGCAGTGTCTTTAGGAGCTCCTTGGTGCTTGCCTGCGGCCCCTGCCGCGTGTGTGTACTTCGGTGCGCTGTACTGCATATGCTTGCCTGTGGCCCCTACCGCGTGAGCGCACTTCAGTGCGCTGTGCAGCGTGTGCTTGCCTGTGGCTGCGTCAGGAGCACGCTCTCCGCGCAGCTGTGTCGAGCACGTGCCTTGTGCTGCTGTGCTTTGTTATGCCAGGCCTTCACACAATTTTTAACACAGGTCCTGGTCAAAATGGACGGACCGGAATCCTGCCGACTACGCCAGTGTAATATAAAGGCGCTATATTGCGCCCGACCCGGCACAGACTGACCCAGAGGCACGTGTAAAAGCACAAAGACTTTTATTTTTCTTCACCTGTGGAGCACGTCTTCCCTGTGAATCCCACAGGCAATACACAGTCCCACAAGCACTTAACCACACAACACAATCCTCTGGCACCACCACTCCTCCCAGGCAACCTTGTCCTCTTCCTCCCGATTCTGGCTCCTGAGTAGTGGCTGCAGGCGCTTTTTGTAGCCCTCCCGGAAGTGCTCCAGGTGGTAATTGGCCTAATTAGGCTGCACTTCCGGGTGTGGCTGCATTCCAGCCCTCATAGGCTAGTTAAGCCATGCAGCTCCTCCGGGTGGTGGCCATGAAGTCCTGAAGCCCCACACCTGTGGCCCCGATGTAACCCAGGAGGGCTGCCACCAAGCATTCTGGGGGATGTAGAGTGCATCCCATGGCTGCTCCCCCAGATCCAGTGCTGAAGGACCTGGCCACCCTTCACAATATATATATATATATTATTGTCACAAACTCCACTCTGAGTCATAATAAGGTTTGGGGCAGCCACCCGTATATTTGGTATCCTGGCTGTGAAGTTGCAAAAGTATAAACAGCACTGATGTGCACAAAACCGAGTCCAAACAGAACTGAGGGAATAGGGAAAAGGTGGAGGCTTTTAAAGTGGAAGACAGGAAGTGAGGTCAAATGTGTCTGACTCATAAGGGTCTTCAAACATAGGCTCGAGCCCGGAAGTGACATCATAGGGGCCGGAGCTGGTAAGGTCTTCTTTCATAGGCTCGGACCCGGAAGTGACGTCAAGAGGACCAGGTGGGATCTCCCATGGTCTACAGGCAAGGGAGAAGAAGAGAGTGCACTCTGCCACATCCCGGTCTGATTCGGAATTGCCCTTACTCAAGACCTTTAGCTGCATGTTTATTGTATGCTTGCAAGGTACAGTATTACTTATTTTGATCACCCATGCAAAAACTGAAGTAACATAAAGAACAACAAAGGTAGTTAAAAGATTTGAAAGTAATTGTTGGACAGTGAGGAGATTACACTTGCTCAGTGACTCCCACAATAAGGAGTGGACATGCAAACCAACAAAATCATCCCAGTAGTCAAATCTGGGATAGCTATACAACCTCGTAAAAAAACCTACTGCCATTATTCTGTCACCATTTCTGTTACCATGTTGATTATGTTGTCACTGACATGATTGTAAGTTTTCATTTGTATCATTTTGGATAAGTGTTTTCTGTTCCTTACAACAAGAACAACATTTATTTCTATAGTACATTTTCATACAAAGGATGTAGCACAAAGTGCTTTAAAAGGTGTCAAAAAAATTTTAACAAAAAAAGGAAAACAACACAAAAATAGATAAGAATAAGAATGAATAAATACCAAAAATAATAGAAAAACAAAATAGAAATAGATGAGAATAAGAATAAATACCAAAAATAATTAGAAAAACAAAATAGAGATGGATAAGAATAAGAATGAATAAATATCAAGAATAATAAAATAGATAATAAGATTAAATGAATATGTGTTTACATAACAATGATATCCAAGTAATAGAAGACGTCAAGTTGTTATACTGTATATATAGATATATAGATATATATATAGATTCACTTTTAAGTTTCTAAAGGTGAGTCTGATGGTATGGTCAGATGGCAGGGATTTTGACAGAAAATTGTCAAAATCAACTCTAGAGTTGAGATGCTGGAGGAAAAAAAAAACAAAATCTACAGGGGTTCCAAGGCCAAAAGACGGCCCAATCCTTACTGGTCATTCTGCCTAACAGAAATGCACTGAAGTCATTCCTTAGTGTTTTTGAAGTTTCATCCTAGGACATTTAATGTCCTATTGACAGTTGGAGTTTCTACTGTCAGAGATGGCTGGGGGCGCAACCCGGCCGGGACTCCCAGGAGGACCGGAGGAGGACTTACGCCTTCCCCAGGCCATGTGGGGGCGACCGCCCTGGTACCTTTGGGGGCCATGGGTACAGAGCTTTGAAGCTCACCCCTGTAGGGGCCCGTGGTCACCGCCAGGGGGCACCCCTATGCCTTTGGAGCCCTGGAACTCAGCATTTCCGCCACACCCGGAAGTGCTGGGGGGAAGAGGAGCAGGGACACCCAGAGTGGTTCTGGGGATGCAGCTGGCACTTCCGCCACACTGGGGTGTGTCGGTAGAAGATTGCTGGGACACACCTGGAGCACATCCGGGGGGATTATAAAAGGGTCCGCCCCTCTTCATACTATGGCTAGAGTCGGGAGAGAAGAGAGGACAAGGTCTGGGAGGAGAGACAAGGAGGTGGCCTGAAGAAGTGAGGTATTGCGTTGTGGCCAGGACTTTGGGGACTTGTGAGCACAATCTGTAAATATGTTAAATAAACATGTGCTGGGTGACGTTGATGTGTCTGCCTGTCTGTGTCCGGGCCGGCTACCACAATGCTTATTATATGTTCCAACATCACAGATGTCTGCACAGTACTCTGATCAGGTGATGATGCTGAGAAATGCCATCACCGGAAAACTAGAAAAGAAAGCAGAGAAAGGTAGAGGTTAGAAATTGTTGCAAATCCATAAAGAATAGGATACTTTTATGCATGTATAATCGCTTAGAAATAACTAAGAAAAAGCCAAATTTAAAAAGTGGGTTTTAGAAGTTACACAATATTAGCCTGGTGTATCTGTAACAGTAAAGTATTCCAGATTTTTGATGCATAACCATTTCACCACATATTTTATACTTTACACTGTAGTGCCTTTAGTGAAATACTTCTAAGAGACTTGATCAGATGTACTGTTAAGTGACTCTTTTCTAGCTAGCAAAAATAATAAAAAAGCACTTTATGAATTGCTCAGTTAAAAATGTTACATACAAAGCCAAAGCTGTAAATTAGCATTGTCTGATTTTCTTACAATGTTGAGAACATATGATGTGTAAAAAAAGTTCTAATAAAAACAAGTTCAGTTTATCCACAGTATAAATCACAGGGAAGAAAAGAAAAGAAGAATCACCATGCCCTCTATCTCCAATTTTTTTAGCTGCCTAACAGAGCCTCAACAGTAAGTGAGCAGCTGCTGTTTCATAGACCCATAAATATGCACCAAATGCACTGCTGACCATATGCACTGTAAGGGTAATGCTCCATATACTTTAATGGGACGCAATGCTGGTTCATATATTTTAAACAAGATTCCTTTTATTGGGAAATGGGTGGACTGAAATGAACCATTGAATGGAATTCATTATCTCTTTATAAGGATATAAAGAAGAATTCATTTTCGTGAGCAATAAGGACACTTGTTGGCTGCTCCCTTAAAAAAATCTGTTGTATTTATTTCATGTGCAGTACACGCGATGATCTTTGGGATGAGAGTAAAATATTAATAAGAGCATTTTTATTAAGAACATTTTATTAAGCATTTAATAAAACAATAATAATTCTCTTGGACTCCCAAATAAGACTCCCAAAGTGCAGTTCCTAGATAAACTACATAATTTGACTTTGTAATAAAAAGCATAGAATCCTGCTATAAAAAGACAAACTCCTGTTCCTAAAAACAGACAATAACATGTCCATCCATTCAATATGCCATTATTCAAAAGTCAAAACATTAAAAAGTAATATTTATTCCTAGTACACACAACAGACAACAGTTTTATTTGTTTTATTCCCACATCCCAAATAAATGCATATTATAGTGATCTACTCAGAGTAAATGAGTTTGCCCAATATTCAACAACTGTCCCACCCAGGACTGCCTCCTCCTTTATACCTCATGATAGCCTTCAGTTCTCCATGGCTCTTCACTGTAATAGGTGACTTTAAAAAATGAATGCGTGAAAGTATTTTCCTGTATCACATTTGTGATTCTTCTGACCAGAGCTGCTAACCTTAGTTCCCCAACTGCTGGTCTGCTTTCTGACTGCACATTTCTGTTGTTCCAAGCATCCTATACCCTTATTTACTGATTATCTGCTTTATAGTGCAGCTAAAAGTAGCTCTGTTTACCTTTTACATCCTAAGACATGGATGTCATTTTAGTTAATGATGCTCAATGGCAGCATGTGAGCGAGTTTGGGCATTATTGTGTATTGGACTGACTTCATGACTCTGAATTAGAATAAGCAGGTTAGACGAGGATGAGTGGAAGTTCATCATTCAAATCTTGACCATATTTATGTGAATAGCAATTGACAATCTGCACCACTACCACTAAACAGACTATCTTTATAAAGCGCTTCTGCATTTTGTGTAATGGAAAATAAAACAGCTTAATGTTGTTTTTTTTTTTTTTTTTTGAGACTGCAATCCAGCACTCACTCCACAGTAAGCAGAGCTCAATTAAATCTAGTTACATAAGATATAACACATGTTTATTTGAAGTGTCAGAGGCAACGAGGAGACATTAACATTTCCATAAAAATGTGGCTTTGGATGCAGTATGAGAAACTGAATAGAAACTGCTGGCTGTCTTGCTTGCTCTAAATTTACTTTAAACTTTACATTTTTTCAAAAAGAGGAAGGCTCTAAGGCAGCATGCTCAAGAAACAAATGAAATAAATTTGCTAGAAATACTACAAAAATATTGTCGAATTCTGAATTCTATGGATTTAAATAATCTTAAACTATATTTACAGAAATGAAATATCCATCATTTTACATTCTTTAAAACTTTTAATATTTGCAAATTTGCAGCGACCCTCATACTCCTTAGGTGCATAGTGTCAGTCTTAGCAGGCAGATTTAAAGTTCTACCTGACAATGCGAAATCCCAAAGTTAAGCATGTCCTCTCTTCATCATCTCATTTGACTGAATCTACCTACTATGTAGGAGTGAGGCTCCTTTAACGATGAGGATTAAATCAAATCTGACAGTCCATTTGTTCCCTCTTGCATTTTAGTTGTCTATCTGGGTGTATAATTCATTTAAGCACATGCCCTACTAATTCTGAAATTTTAATAGAAATCACATTCATGTGCATTTGGTTTGTTCCAAAATCTGTGAAGGTTAAGCAGAGTTTTGGTATCACTCCCTTAGTATTCTACCATATTCACTTGGTTTACTTTTTATGTTTTGTGTTTGTTTTGTAAAGAATTATGCTTGTTATGAAAAATGTATCTGTCCACACCAGCATAATCTGCTTCAGGTAGGCTCCCCCCTGAAGCATCAGGTGCAAAGCAGAGTACACGCATACATGCTTAGGAGAATTTATAGTCAGTGATACATCTTCAGGATATAAATGGAAAAATCTGAGTACTTTGAATAAATACCATGAAGACAGAGCAGAACATGTGAAGTCCACATAGGAAACCCATACTCAATCACACAAAATCAGTTTTGAGTCACCATTTAATCAAATGAACACATGAGTACCTGGAGAAGAACCCATGCAGAAACAGGGAGAAGGTGTAAGCTCCACACAGGTAGTACCTGGGCTGAGGTTTGAACCCAGGACTCTGGAGCTTTGAGACAGTAGCTCTAACCACCACTGTACCATCTGCTCTGAAAAGTGCTATACATAATAAAGATTTATTTATTGTTATTGTTGTACATCCTTACAAACTGAGATTATGCAATGGATGCAAATCCAAATCTTCCTTAAATTTTAAGTTTTCTTTCTGACATGGTGTACTGGGTGTGACACATTAAGTTGATATCATCTTAGATGAAGGCTGTAACTTCCCTTGGGCTATCGATAGCTGACCATGTACCAGATCTTCTCTCCAGAATAATTCTTCTCAAGCCTTTCTTTTGTTTTTCCTCTATATCTTTCTTTCTCTTTTCACATACTATAATAAGTAAAGCACTCATATTGACTCATCATTTTCTTCTTTAGTTGAATCACAAATCATCTTGAATTAAAAGGATTGGGGTTTTATAGCACACCATATGGAGTCATGAGACCAGGTTAACTGTCCATCTGCTTCTGGATTTTAAGATCCTAAAGGTGTCATATCACATTACTGTTTAATTATTACTGATCAAAGCAAACCTTTTTAAGAGTTTCTAGCATCAAAGACATTTTTAAATCCTAAATGATTTCATAGTTTCTCTCCATTTGTTTTTGCAATTTTGCAATTTGCAAGGCCTGAAAATCTAGTCCAAACGACTGGTACTCCAAGCGATTTCAAAAAAGGAAAACTCGCCCCTCTCAGGCGAAAGCGCATTTCAAAGGGTTTAGAGTTGCAGATCAGAGTTCTTGATAGCATCCCAAGCTCAACAGAACTGGCGAGCAAAACATATGCGGTTACAGCAGATGTCAAAACAGGGCTGCGTCGCATGCCAAGCTGCCAATATTTATCGACGGTACACAGCTAGAAATCAGGCTGAGTTGTCAGGAACAAGTGCTTATTCAAAAGAGATTACTTTGGCTTTATGATCTTATGAAGAATAATTTGATGCATTTAATTACCACTTGACTGAGACAATTTGTAACTGTCATATTTTTTCAATCCACAACAACCTACTGCCTTCCAAGAGCCAGCCTCAGAGGAAGTGACTATAAGACAAAGCAAGATTGTGCATTTTCTTCACGCTGGGACCATGCAGAACAAATAAATAGCAAGTGAATAATAAATAAATATCTGCTTCACAATACATTCAAGAGATTCTAAACACACGTTTTCAATAAAAGTGTTTGTATCCCAATTTTAACCCAAAGCAAAAGCAGTAAAAGTTAACCTACTAGCTGCCTCTCACTGCACATGAGAAATACTGTATTAGTCATTGTGAGAAAATCAGGTTATCAGGTTTTTCCACAGGTGCATCATTCAGTTATTTTTGAGATTCTGGGAGAGCAATCAAAAAAATGATCAGAATAATATCCTCTGTTTCATTCTCTTTCACATTAAAGCAATGAAATCTGGAAATATGCATTGAGGTTTCAAATTAAAAGTGAATCGTCCAGAATATCTAGGGCCATTTGGTGGACCATAAAGGAATAAGACCATTCCTGAGACACAACACAGATCAGTACCAGATCTTAAAGTGAACGTCAGATTTATTGGTCAATCAATCTTTATTGGACTCCTTTGTCAAACAATCGGCTGCTTGCAAAGTCCCAAAAAAGGCACATTACCTGCTTTGTGATAAAGCATCAATTACGACACTACAGCCATGTGGAGCAATTCTCCGAGGGTGATCCAGCTCACAGGTCCTCATTGTTGGAGTCCATTCCAAGGGTATGCCCACATAACACCTGGCTGTGGCACATAGATTGGTCATTTCTGGAGTGTGGACTAGATTGTATGTCTAACTGGGGGGGGTTACCAACTGAGATCTCAAGCTATTTTGTCATGTGGTGGGTGAGGAAACCCCAGTGCATGCTCCTGACCCTGACTTGACCTGAATCTTTATTTTAACATAGCACCATTCATAGAATACACATTTCTAAGGTGCTTTACAAAGCGGACAAGGCTTCATCTCAAAATAAACAATAATAATAATAAAAATAATACAAGAACTAAATTTAAAATGTAGATAGGTAAAGAGGAACAGACCACTACAATGTGGTAGAAGAACAGCTGGTAATGATGGTGTGGAAAGACTAGTTAGTGCAGTTGTAACAGAAATTTTACTTAAAAATGTGGTTATAGTTGATTGAATTACAGATAAGAAGAGGTGAGTCTTTAAATGAGATCTGAATGAGTTTTACAAATGCACCTTCAGAGAGACTTCAAGACTGGAGCCACAAATCTGAATGAACAATATCTAAGTCTCTGGAATCTTGAGGTGGCCAGTCCTTGTGAGAGGATCTCAGATGTCTGGCCATTTGATAAGACATAAGTAATGATGACAGCTTTATCTGGGGTACTGAAATGAACAATTTGGTAAGTCAAAAGGGGAGTTTTGAATATAACCTGATACCATACCAGTAACCACTGTAGTTGTGCCAAATCAGGAGAAGTGTGCTTGTTATGGCATATGATATACAGAAAAAAGCAACTAACTAATTAAACAGATGAATATATGTAACCTAATATCTCATCCATTAATTGTTAAGAATGTTTCCTCTACACTCATCATGAGTTATTCTTTATTACAGCAGGTAATAGATCTTAACTAATAGGCTTAGCTCATACAACACCTTGCATTCATTGACAAATTCAGAATGACATATACATTTACATATAGAGATAAAATAAAACATAAAGCAACACTGACTTAACCCCAGAAGAAAATGCAATAATTCATTCATCTTTTGTTCTGAATGTGTATCTGACTTCAGGGATGCAGGGAGATAGAACCTCTCTGAGCAACATTGATAACAAGGCAGAAGCCAGCCCTGAACAGTGTGCTGGTTCATCACAGGGTACATTCAAATTTGGGTGCAATTTAAAGTCACCAGTCAATCTAAACTAGTATGAAATCATATTACCAAGGTTAAAACCCACATACTTTAATGAATGCAAACATAACTTAAAATTCCCAGAGCCATTTAATTTGATTCAGGGTCATGGAGCCTATCTCAGCAGCATTGCCATAATGTAGGAAACTGCTGTAGTGACAGCTAGTGAATACAAACAATAAATAGGCATTTGTGTTGTGAAGGAGATTGTGGGTGGTCTGGTGTCCTGCCAGGGATGGTTGGTGTTACCTTAATGAAGGGGCAGAAAGGAACTGTCCATCAGCACAAAATGTTTGCCCAGCGTTCTGGGTGGCAGTAGACCTCTGGCACTGTTCCCATTTCGAGTCTTGCATTGGATGTGTGGTTGAAATGTGCAGCCCTGTCAGAGTCCTCCAGAGGTGCTGAAGGGTACCCTTGGAAGACAGCTTCCCTGCTCTTATCCGTATGACTCAGAAGCGCTACTGGACTACACTTTAAGAGAAGCCTCTCCTCCAGTCGAGAGCACTTGAGAGTCGAGAGTGTAGGAAGGAGAAGGATAGGTCTTGGAGTGTTAATTTATACTTAGTGCAGTTTAAATATAAAAAGTAATTTCTTTGGATTTGAGGTGTCACCTCCTCGGTTGTGTCTTAGGTCAGGGGTTCCGGAAGCCTCGTATCATAACGATATATAGGAATAATTTTGTAAATTTATTTTAAATTTACCTAACAGTACTAGTAGAAGCAAAAGTTAATGTATACGTATACTAAGCAAATGCCAGCTGGCAAAAGATTAAAGAACAGTGAATTAAAAGAGTGTGTCATGAGGAGACACTGTCTTATGGGTATTTTTTGGTATTTCTTAATGCAGACCACCCAGTACTAAACAGGTGTTACAATGCATGGGTATAAATGAAATGTGTGAGCCATCCATCCCTCCATCCATCCATTTTCTTATACAATCTATCTTTTTACTGAACTTTGTAAGCTCATTAGCACAGGATGCAGTGAACCTAAATAAATGAAACATCAAATACCATAACGTCCTGGAGTTAACAATTTTTTAACAGAAATGAAAAAAGCAACATGTGTCTTCTTTTTGGCATTTTATGTTTCTCTATCTCTATAGCCAACGGCCAGTTTGTCAGTGCTGTATTTCATTATGACAGGCCGTGTAAAAAAGTGGTTAGCAGTGCTGCTTCACAGATCGAAGGACTTAAGTTCAGTTTCAATCTCAATCACTTTCTGTGTGGGGTTTGCACATTCTCACTGTGTGCTCAGGGCTTTTCTCAACTATCTCCACTTTCCAAATGTGAATGCTGGGTTAACTACCCGGTCTGCCAAATATAAACAAAATTTATTAGCAGAGCTTCATGGCTGCTGGAAAGCACCAAGATAGCAAAGACTACCCTGATGTAACTCTACCCTCCAATAGACTAGCATCATTTCTAGGTTAGTTTCTGCCTAGAGTCAAGCTGCAAAACTGGGTTCAGAAAATCAATGGATGGAAATATGCCAGTCTGAAAGTTTTATAAAATAATAACAGACACTTTTTGCACTCATTATCTCAGCTTCTTCTTTAAATATAGGCTGGCCACCCAAAAAGCTCCATAAACCACATAGGGCTTTGGACACTTGTCCTTATGCTTTAGGAAAAGCAGAAAACATCTCTAGAAGTAAGCCAGTCAAGGAAAAAAGCTAATTTATTATCACCAAAAATCAGCTGCAGATGTCAGCTTAAAGTTCCCCTCTGCTGCCAATTAGAGACACTCACGCAAAGGTCTCCTTTCAGCTAAGCTAGGCTGCACCATTGAGAACTTCATATTAAGTGCCAGATGCATGTTTATAAAAAACACATACTGTGCGACACTATGCCCCAGGGCTCTGGGTTTGAAACAGGAGAGAGTGCCAATGCATCAGGTTTTCTAGGCGAGGTACACTTGTCCTGCAATACCATCTGTAGAAGGTGCTCGAAGGCAGCTCGCTTAGCAATTGGGCCATGTCTCTTTATTTTGCTCATTCCAGCTTGGCTGAGTTGAAACACACTTCAAGGACAAAATTTGAGTCAGAAATTCCATCTTGTAATCCAGCAAACAAAATCCTGTAGGTGACTGGAGCTGATCCAGTAGGGAATCTCAGGATCCTTTGCCCAGAATTTGCTAGCGAAGAATCCAGCAAATAAACCTGCATTCAAATTGGTAAAGCCAACTGAAGATGACAATGATGTTTACAGTAGGATTTCCACTTGAGCATTCCAAAGACCACAACAGCATGTCTAACAGAATCTCAGATAAAACTTTCAAGTTGTGTATAAATGCAATAATTCAATAAAGAGCAAAGCATGACAGGAAATGTATATTAAAAAAAACAAACACAGAAATATAACCATGTCAAGGAGGATGATACAGAGTAGGGTTCCCTTTTTTGGCACATTCTGGTAGCCATGAAGGCCTACTAATAAATACAGAACCTTGGTGGAAAAATGTGTGCATTTTCATACACTTCAATAGTTCTTCTTGCAGATGAAGGTTGCGCTGGAACCAAATTTGAAAAAGCTTTGCTGCCACTGCCACTGGACCTGTCAGGTTTCATATGTTAACGGGCATGCAATGATTTCTCAAAACGTCTTCCTTAAATGCATTGTTCTTTAAGGTATTTGGCAATCATCTTGAGGTGATGGAAACTGGATTATAATGGGAGGTAATGAAGCGGTAAGCATTAAGGTAGGGGTACCATTTTATGGAGCATTTTCTAGTGGGATTTAATGGGGATTGACTTCTTTAACTATCCATACAGAACAACTCTTTGCTATACATACTTAGTAAGGCTCACTGCACAACCATATTGGAAGCCATCATAGACATTAAGTGTTCATAGATAAATTACGTACATACTGCTCATGGATAATATAGGGAGAATCCCTGGAGCGAAACATTGTGTGCATGTTAGAAGGAACACAACACAGAAGGAGATGGCCATATCTTTTTCTTCTTATTGAAAATGTTGAAATAAACCACATAATTTATGGGGTTGTTTTCAGTACTAAGAATGAACCTGTTACAAACTTCATAAATATCCTAAAGTGGGAGTGAATCAATATGTAACACCTATATGCAAATGAGAAAACAGTATGTAATAAGTAGTTATTAAATATCCATTGAGATAGTCAATAAAGCGAACTGAAATTAACATAACATCATGCCTACTGAATATTGCAAAGAAAAGTGACAAAGCTATGGAGAACCATATTATGACAATGGTCTACAAAGAAGGCAAAGTTAAGTATAGAAATAACAGTAAATTGCTCCTCTATTTATTATAGATTGGGTTCTCCCCAGCTTGTTGCCCAGAGTTTCACTGATTGTTCACCTCATTAAGCTCCACAGTTAATCAACTACTTAGAAATAATGCCAGCCCATTTACTGTACAAGGCCATGTTTTTTTCCAGTGCTTTTGATTCTAGAGGATTCTTTTACTCTTCACCTGTACGTTGTTATATATTGTTATCCATCACCTTCTTCGTGACAATATGGAGTTGTTTGTTCTTAGCAATGGATTTTCAACTAAAATTTCAGAATAAGATAGGATAAAATCAAGAATTAATCTAACCAGAGGTCAGACATTGATGAAACAAATCCCCTACTGCCTAAAAGCTGAAACAGCACTGTTTAATCAACCGAGGAAGTAGGGATTTAATGAAAGTGAGAATGGAATCCAACTGTAAGACATTCTGACTGTTCTCCAAATCAAACTGTACTAAGGAGACATGTAAACATCGTCTAGACAGCAGTGATGCTACATCAACCTTCATCTTTTCTGAACTGGCAGGTAAATGAAATCGTCTCTCTCACCATGGCAGGTAGGACATCTATACTATGATCCTGTTCGTCGGATATAACTGTGCCTTTAAAACTTAAGCTTTCCCTCTGACCTGGTGTAGAAACAAAAAGGTCTACATGTGTATAACTCCTTCTGGATAGTCAGTTTATTAACACAGAGAATACAAGAACTAAACACAAGCAAATAAACCTCCACCACAGGGTTTTAGTCCCAGTTCATTTTCTTCCCAGATCTTGCAACAAATTAAACAGTAACAATATCATTCACTGATTGTCAGGCTAGTGCTGATCTAATGCTCCACTAGGGGATATGAGTAGGGCCTTGACCCAGACATTCAAGAGTAATGTGATTGAGGCATGGCATCACACTCTGCCAAGTATGATTATCAGAACAAATCTAGGTTAGGTTGCACACATGGACATGTAAGAACCAACAGAAAAGCCATGGAGAAGTGTGAAATAAAACTCCACAGAAATCCAAAAATGGGGTCAATAAGGAAAGCCAGCATCAAGAGCACAAAGATCAAATAAGGCACAGAAAAAGGTATCCCACAATCGATGCAAAATCTAAAAAGTAATCACTAAATAACTCAGGAGCAAAACTCAACTGAAAGTTTTCACAAAGGCAAAATGAACAATGCTGAAGTGAAGCACTTCAAGAACAATTCCTCTTTTATTTCCCTTACTCCTCCCATTGTGTGACTGCACAATAATTACTTCCACTATGCAACAGTAGGGAGGAACACGCAAACAGCAATTGAGAAGAGGGGTTAGAAGTGGAACACAGACCCCATCCTGATACAGATGGCATTGCAAATGTATCTAATAGTAATAAAAATGAAGTATACAAATAAGATGGTATCTATGACAACATAATCCAATGTCATGGGTCCTCAAATTCACTAAGAAAATTAACTTTCTGAGGACAAAGGTAGATGCAAAAGGAAATGCAACCTGGTCATCCTCTGTAGAGAAGTGGTCAGCTACTTCAAATACCTTTACTTACACATAGCTAATAATCTGGTGGCCTTTTTTATTTTCCAAGGATGAACGCTTTTTTTCTCTTCTGGTTGTCACCATCTTAAATGAGGGGGTAAGAACAGATTGTAACAGTGTTTGCTTTTCTGTTGACAGCAACATATACTCATAGCTCTCCTCAGTGATTTTAATTCTTCCCAGGATTTGTAAATTTGTAAGTTTGTGGACATATCACAAATTTGCCTTGGAGCTCCTCTCATTACAATTAAAACGTACCAGGATTCCACCCACCCCCATCATCCCTCCTTTTATCTTAAAGATAGCAATCTTTCCTAGATTTAATGGTTTTCATTGAATAGCATATCATTATTGATGCTGGTCAAATTAGGTCCCCAATGAACTTAAAATACGCATTTTTGGAATCCAAGAAGAAATCACATTACCTGAACAAAAAACACACTGACACATGTAAAACATACATACAGTATATGAGGGTTTTTTAGAAGTATAACTAGAGTTGGAGGGTATCCATACCAGTAGATATGACAAGAGAAATAAAATAATAACTTTGAAGCAGCAGAGATGCTGATGTCCACTGTTGCTTTTCTAAGGGAAACTGCCATTGCATGCGCAAATGCCACATACAGAAATTGATAAAAGTTGTAAAAGCCTGAAGGAAGGAGGACCTTATGGTGAGTTGAATTTTACGTGTTCAAAATTAGGTTAGCCATTAATAAACAATGATAAAGACACAACTAAAGATGGGAGTGACAAGTAACGCAAAGAAAAGCACAATACAGCAGTCAAATTTGAAGATCATGCCACTGAGAAACATTCCAGTAAGGTATCTGAGATCAAAACAGCCAACATAAAATTTGTGGTATATTTTGTATACAAATAGAAGGGGTGTGACTAGCAGGAAGAGAGGAGAGAAACTTTGACCTAACTATGTGATTGGTATTGTTAGAAACTTTAGACTCTAGACTAGGGCAGGTGCTCATAGCTGCCTCAAAGCCCAAAAAGACCCAGGGTAGCCAAAGGTATAAAAACAAGAAAGGTTTTACTATAGATATTACATTAGATCAGGAGAACAACAAGTATGACAAAGGGGCAGCATATCAAAAACCTAAAGCCAGGGCTTACCTAAAAAGTAATAATTACTACCTACTACATACTCGCTGTACCCAACTTTCACTCTGTGTTCATCTTCCATCCATGCACCTTCTCCACAACCTGGCTTCTGTTTCTTTGTGACAGTTGAACACTTTCCAAATGTTTACCATGCCATATTTCACTTTAGTTTTAATTTATTTTTGTATAATACATTTTTTATGAGAGCATGCTAAGGTAAATATTATATATACTTTATAAATTACTAATTACATAATAAATACACAGAAATACATGTTTATTTAAATGAATAGTAAGACAAAGCAGTTACAAACTGATTAAGAGAAATAGAACATAACAATACAGGTTATATTCCGTTACAACGAAGTGCCAGAGACCTAAAAAATATTTTGTTGTAATGAAAATTTCATAGTAATGACATTGCGTATTTGTCACTATAGTACTTTCTTTAACTTGTGTCCAGATGTTTTCAATCATTTCAATAGCTCCTTTAATATTAATTTTCATCTCCTCCTGTCTACAAGTTATGCTGATGAGAATTTTTCTCAGCATTTCCTTGCGATAATACACTTTCAGGGTGCGAATGATGCCAAAATCCAATGGGTGAAGCACTGCTGTGCAATTGGGTGGGAGGAACTCAACACGAACATTATCTAAATGTGGAAGCATGCTGTGGACAGCACAGTTATCAATCAGAAACAGAATCTTCCTTTTCTTCTTTATATCAAGTAGTCGCAGGCAGTTTCAGTCATTCAAGCTTGCTGATTTGCTTTATACTTGCAGGGAAGGAATGTAACGCACTTAAAACAGTGAGGACTGGTCTTCTTGCCAGTGATGAGTGGAATAACTTTGTGGCCACAAGCTGAATTGCAGCAAAGTAGAACTGTCAACCTTTTTTTAGATTTGTTTCCTCCTCCGCATGAATCACCTTTGAGTGCTAAAGTGCGAGGCGGTAGCAGCTGGTAGAAGATTCCACTCTCATCAGCATTGTAGATGTCTTCAGGCTCATAAGCTGAAATGATTTTCTGGATTTCACCTACACGCCATTCACTTGCTTTTTCAGTTGGAACTGCAAATTTTCCTCCACAGATTTCTTTGGCAGCAATTCCAAAATGATCCCGAAAGAGAATTAGCCAACCCCAGCTGGCAGTAAAATCTTCATGGCCCAATGAAATAGACAGTGACTTTGCTTATTCTTGAATGAGTGGCCCACTAATAGGAATGTTTCTTGAACTGGACCACGTAAAAACTGCAGCAGTTAGCATACGTTTGTGCTGTGGCCCAATGTTTGAGACCAGAGATTTTTCTTCTATTTTTACTCAGTCTTTCAAGAAAGTTGACAGTGTCGATGGCACCATCTTTTTTCTTTTTGCTGGAATCAAATGCTGCAAAAATTTCAGGTTTTTTTTTTTCTAATGTGAAGTGCTGTTGTTTTTTTCGTGTCTGCCATTTCTATAGGAGGGTTACAATGAGTCCAATTCCAATGGATGTTTTTCAAATGTTGACGAGTAATAAGCAAAAGGTATCACTGAAAACCACAGAAAACAAATAACCCAAAAAAACAGTACAAGGAAAGTTCGAAGAAAGAGAAAAATTTACAATGTTTCAGTTCGAGGATTGTTGTTCACAACTGAGCTGCAACCACAGAACTAACTGCTCTGTGGATGATTCATTCAGGCATTTCAAGGTCTTTTGGGCACTTTGTTGTAATGAAAGTATCTGCTGAATGTATTTCATAGTAATGAGATTTTTATAGACTCTGTCTTATGGGGAAACTGTCGGGACCATAAGAATACTTTGTTGTAATGAAACGTTTGCTGTAACAATATTCGTTGTAATTAAACTTGACCGGTATTTGTTATTTAATTAATTGTTGAACTATTGCCAGGGTCTGCACAGTGATGCAATGGTAGTGCTGCTATCTTGTAGTAAGGAGACTAGGGTTAGGATCCTTGGTCCTTCTTGTGTGGAGTTTTTATGTTGCCCCCATGTCTGCATGAGTTTCTACTGGGTGCTTTGATTTCCTTCCACTGTCCAAAGAAATGGTGGTTAGGTGAACTGGTACACTAGTATGTGTTTGTGTTCGCTTTTGATGGACTGGTACCCTTTCCAGAAATTGCTCCTGCCTTGCACCCTATGCTAGCTGGGTTAGTCTCCAGCTCCCCTGTGACCCTGATTTGGATAAAGCAGGTTAGAAATGACATGGCTATTGCCAGTTAACAGTAGAGTAGATGAAAGCAAACTCTCCAGTCAGCAGCATTCCTGGATGCCACCACAGAATATTAAAAACAGAAAGAGAATAGTGGAGGGTTAATAAAAGTTCACAATTATTGTATTACAAATGACTAAAAAACAGATGCAATATGCAGCTAATCAGCAGCTCTACTCAGGGTATTCTATAGTAAGTTAGTGAGTCTTTAGACTGGATTTAAAGGCTGAGACTGATGGGGCATCTATACTAATAAAAGGCAAAGCCCTCACTGACTCACTCACTGACTGACTGACTGACTCATCACTAATTCTCCAACTTCCCGTGTAGGTAGAAGCCTGAAATTTGGCAGGCTCATTCCTTACAGCTTACTTACAAAGTTAAGCAGGTTTCATTTCGAAATTCTACACGTAACGGTCATAACGGTCGACAACGTCCGCCATGTTGAACTTTCTTATTTATGGCCCCATCTTCACAAAATTTGGTAGGCGGCTTCCCTGCGCTAACCGAAACCGATGTACTTACTTATTTCGATGGTATGACGCCACTGTCGGCCGCCATATTGAACTTTCCAACGTCACCAATTTTCCAACTTCCCGTGTAGGTAGAAGAATGACCCCGTCTTCACGAAATTTGGTAGGTGGCTTCCCTGCACTAACCAAAACCGATGTACGTACTTATTTCGGTGGTATGACGCCACTGTCGGCCGCCATATTGAACTTTCCAACGTCACTAATTCTCCAACTTCCCGTGTAGGTAGAAGGCTGAAATTTGGTACTTATTTTGGTGGTATGATGCCACTGTCGGCCGCCATATTAAACTTTTAACGGAAACCGATGTACGTACTTATTTCGTTGGTATGACACCACTGTTGGCCGCCATATTGAACTTTCCAACGTCACTAATTCTCAAACTTCCCATGCAGGTAGAAGGCTGAAATTTGGCAGGCTCATTCCTTACAGCTTACTTACAAAAGTTTAGCAGGTTTCATTTCGAAATTCTACGCGTAATGGTCATAATGGTCAACAACGTCCGCCATGTTGAACTTTCTTATTTATGGCCCGATCTTCTCGAAATTTTATAGGCGGCTTCCCTGCACTAACCGAAACCAATGTACGTACTTATTTCGGTGGTATGATGCCACTGTCGGCTACCATATTGAACTTTTCAACAGTCTTTGTTACTTATGGGCCCATCTTCAAGAAATTTGGTACATGGGTTCCCAACGCTAACTGAATCCTACTTACGTACATATATACGTCCATAGCCTGCAGCTCAGTCACTGTGTGAGGTGGCGTTGGGTCCCCCATCCCAACGCCTCCCACGTTGTTGGCTGCCTGCCTATATAAGACCGTCCGTCGCTCCGGTCTCTACATTCCCTTCCTTGCTTCGCCACGGGATTCACGTCTCCCTACTGATAACTACAGCCTTTTTGTTTAATCCACGGCTTCTCCGCTGTTTTACTGTTTTTTTATTACAATTATAGTTATTGTATAGGTATTTTACACTTACTTTACATTGCTCAGGTACCCATTTCCTTTATCATTCCAACCCCCATTACCATGTCTATCGAGGTGATCACTATCGATCAAAGAACTGTCACTTACTGAGTGGTTTCCATGCCCGGAGATGGCACCTACCTTTTCCATTCTCTTTGTTACATATTGCACGGCCATATCAGGCTCACTCTTGATATTCGGATGAACTTTGTGTCTTATGTATTGAATGACTGGGACAGGTTCAAGGTGTGGACTGATGACGGTACAGGAGATAATTATGCTACACAGGAGCACTATAAGAGTGAAATGCTTAAGCCCTTCACCTATGGTTCTGCATGTGAGTTGATGGCTGCCGCTGAATTGTTCGGTTGTTGCTTTCAAGTGTACCGAAATGGCCAAATATTTTACACCTTTGGACAACCGCCAATGCCTCTTAAACATCTTAGATTCACAGGTGACGATTTCAGTAGTGGACACTTTGATGTTTATGAGTGTTTAAACTCTCAAAAGCTGGATGTGATTTTATTGATGAAACCGGTTGTATACTTACAATGCTTGACAGATGCCGAATGTCTCTTCAACACAAGTTCTACAAATACTGTTGTAATTGAAACAAACCATGAAACTCAAACCGATTATGACAGCAGCAATCCAAGCTGTGAGATTTGAGACAAGATTACTGTTCACATGGCCAACTGTAAGTTGCATGCTCAAGAGTAAGCTCAGCGCACAGCTTGGTCATGTTACAACCGGAGGGCCGAACTGACATCATGGTATACAAAGAGATCCTTAACAAATAATTATTGGCATATTTTCCCTCAGTTTAAAAAGGTTAAATTTTCTTCTTAATAAAAATTTTAATGCAGTGCGGGTATTTTGCTAGTCTCTTATATAAGCAGGCAGATTGTTCCACAGGGAAAATAAGTGTTACGTTAAAGGAAAACAATGTTTCTGCTGTGGTGATCCAAGGCAGTGTTCTAAGCCATAGGGAAACCATAGTGTCCACCTCACTTTAGAGTTGATGGGAGGGCATTTGTAGTCAAAATTTGTTTAAGGATCTTATGTAAGTGTGAGTTAAATTAAGAGGACAAAACTGGATGGGTTTTATTGATTCTGAGACTGCTGAAAAAATGTAGTAGTTTATCCTTAGTGAAAAAAAAGGATTTCATGAACTGCTTTAAAGTTTAAACCTGAGATCCCATCTATAGATCATAAATCCATTGGCTCAAGCATTGTGGAATTTATTGTGCCTCCCAGTAATCTTACCATAGGAATAATACACGAAAAACTCTTCACTTTTTTTTTTTTAATCTGTTACTCCTCATTTAATGTTGTGCATTCCTTAATTGGTTTTTATTATTTCCTTGATTCTGCATTGAAAATAGCATTGTTTAAAAAATATTCCCATCCCAGTATTACTTTGCAACAATAAAATCACCTTCTCCACACTGTCTCATGAGTACACTGAATATGTGGATGTACCACCTCAACAAGAGTATGATTGCACAATTAAAGTATTACCAGACAACTCTCTTACAAAAGTTAAGTTATATGCCTTAGTTAGTCAGTCAGTCATTATCCAACCCGCTATATGTCCTAACACAGGGTCACGGGGGTCTGCTGGAGCCAATCCCAGCCAACACAGGGCGCAAGGCAGGGACAAACCCTGGGCAGGACACCAACCCACCACAGAGCACACACACGCACACACCAAGCACACTCTAGGGACAATTTAGGATTGCCAATGCACCTCACCTGCATGTCTTTGGACAGTAGGAGGAAACCACTCAAATCAGAAAGGCAGTAAAAAATTGTTGGAGCATAAGGGTCAGCTAAAACAACATTAATGTTATAGGTACCAAGTAAACAATAGAAACAAAGACTTAATGATACCATCAAATAAATATGCATTAACAAAATGATCATCCTCAAGAGGGACTTTAATTTGTCAGCATGTAAATGGCTAATTATCCTGGCGTGAATGAGGTACCAGAAGAAAAGGGATGAGACACTGGCTAATGAAACAAGAAACAGAATGTGGGAAAGTTTTAAAAATAAACAAAGCTTAATACAAGATAAATGTACACCAAGAATGTCAAATGTAAAACTAACAAGGTTATCAGAAGTACAGAGGAAAAAGCCAAAATACATAATTAAAAATAACAGAAAATTAAAAGTGCATAAATCAGTAGTGCTTTATTGGCTGCAACGATATTTCCAGAAGGAAACTCAATCATTGATGTGTACTCCTTTGGCAGGATTAGACAATAAGCTAATTCACACAGAAAATGTTATACCAGTTATAAAAAAGTGGCAGAAAACAGATTTAGCTAATGACTGGCTGGTAAATATGACATCAGCATGGAAAAGGTAATGGAGAAAATGAGTAGTCTTGAAGTAGACAGATAACTACCTGGCAAAAAATTACTTGAAGACGACCAATAGAGCTTTTGCAATGATCGCTCTAGACAAAATTTTTTGAGAAGGTGCAGTGAGCTGTAAAAAAAACTGTACCTTATTTTTTGCAGGGATTTTCAAAAGGTAGTTACATATTAAGAGAGGCATTCAAAAGCAGATCTGAAACTCAAAAGAGGGTGGATTGTTGGTGTTCTGGACGATTTCCTAAGAAAAAAAGAGAAAGCAAGACAGCATGTAATCACATCTATGCTTTCCATTTGCTAAAATGACTTTCAGATTATAGGATGTGGTAGGGTTAATCTTCAGGTCCATCTTCACCTATTGGCCCCTAGATGCTTTGTAACTGACAACTTCAACAACATTGAAACAGTGTCCTTGTCCAGAAGAGATGGCCTTCCATCCATTATCTGAACCTTGAGGAAACCTACAACAGGAACCAACTGTAGACAGGAAGTTGGTCAATGACACAAAATGTCATTGGTGTGTGTCGCTGGTGGGTGGTGGGTTGGATTGGTATACGAGCGCAGTTCAGATCACACAGCATGGCAGCAGCTGATCGAGCAAAGAGGAGTTAAAAAATCTAGACAAGTGTACAAGGAGATAATACATAACAAGAAGAGAGAGGTGGCAAAGGCTAAAGAAAAGGCGTATGAGAGGTTGGACACAATTGAGGGAGAGAAGAACCTGTACCGATTGGCTAGACAGAGAGACCAAGCTGGAAAAGATTTGCAGCAGGTTAGGGTGATGAAGGATGAAGATGGAAACATACTCATACGCAAGGAGGTTGTGTTGAGAAGACAGAAAGGGTACTTTGAGAGGCTGATGAATGAAGAGAATGAGAGAGTGAGAAGGTTGGACAATGTGGTGATAGTGAATCAGAAAGTGAAATGGATTAGCAAGGAGGATATAAGGACAGCTATGAAGAGGATGAAGAATGGAAAGGCCATTGGTCCAGATGACATACCTGTAGAAGCATGGAGGTGTTTAGGAGAGATAGCAGTGGAGATTTTAACCAGATTGTTTAATGGCAGGGAAGTATGCAAGAGTTGTACAGGATATGTACAAGGGAAGTGTGACAGTGGTGAAGTCTGCAGTAGGAGTGACAGATGCATTTAACATGGAGGTGGGATGACATCAAGTATCGGATCTAAACCCTTTCTTATTTGCAATGGTGATGGACAGGTTGACCGATGAGATTAGACAGGAGTTCCCCTGGACTATGATGTTCACTGATGACACTGTAATCTGTAGCAAGAGTAGGGAGCCGGTTGAGGAGACCCTGGAGAATTGGAGATATGCTCTAGAGAGGAGAGGAATGAAGATAATTATGAGCAAGACATAATACATGTATGTAAAGGAGTGAATGGTGAAGATGTAGGGAGAAGAGTTGGCGAAGGTGGATGAGTTTAAGTACTTGGGATTAACTGTACAGAGTAACAGGGATTGCGGAAGAGAAGTGAAAAAGAGAGTGTAGGCAGGGTGGAATGGTTAGAGAAGAGTGTCAGGAGTAATTTGTGACAGATGGGTATCAGCAAGAGTGAAAGGTAAGATCTAGAGGACGGTAGTGAGACCAGCTATGTTAAATGGGTTGGAGACGGTGGCACTGACCAGAAAACAGGAGACAGAGCTGGAGGTGGCAAAATTAAAGAGGCTAAGATTTGCATTGGTTGTGACGAGGACAGACAGGATTAGAAATGAGTACATTAGAAGGTCAGCTCAGGTTGGATGATTTAGAGAAGGGGTCACCTAGTCCAGTCCTGAAGGACCACCGTGGCTGCAGATTTACATTCTAACCCTTTTTTTTAATGAGTGCCCTGTTTGTGCTGCTAATTAACTTCATGTTAATTCATTTTAATTTAATTGATTTTTTAAGATTTGTTCCCCTGAATTTCTCATCGTTCCTCTAAACTGTTTCATTTCCTTCCTTAAATGGCACCCAAACAGAAATGAAACGTCAAGTGAGTGAGCCCACAGAAGACCAACTAAGTCAGGGCCTCAAACATCAACCAATTTCACTCCAACCAGCTGCTTAATGAGGTGCCGATTCTTTTCGTTAATTAAGCCAGTTCTTTAATTTTGTGGCTTGTTGCTGCTCTCGTGGTGCATCAGCAGACATTTCTGAAATTGTTGATTTTTCTCTTTCTAAGAGCTCTCTTAAAATGTTTTGGGGCCTGAGTAGATTGACATTCCTAAGGCATTTATCTTTCTTTATTTTCAGATATTGTACTTTGGACACCAGTTGTTTTGGCTCATTTTGTATCTCATTATTGTTTGGCTGCTAATTAAGGAAAAAGAAACAATTAAGGGGTCTGAGTCTTCAAGAACAAGTCAATTAAATTTAGTTCAAAAGAAGTTAATTAGCAGGTTACTCATTAAGAAAAGGATTAGAATGAAAACCTGCAGTCACGGTGGTCCTCCAGGACCAGAGATGATCCCTGATTTAGAGACAGTCAGAGATTGCGTTGGTTTGGACATGTGCAGAGGAGAGATGTTGGGTATATTGGGAAAAGGATGCTGAGATTAAGTTAAATGCTACAGAACTGATAGGATGATGCTCCACAGTACAGATGGACAATGAGCCAAAACATATTGTGACAGCAAACCAAGTGCTTTCAAGGAAAGGAAGTGGAATATTCTGACCTTAACCCAATTGGACATGCATTTCAAGACAAAACTGAAGGCTGAAAGTCCAAGTGACACATGAAGACAGCAGCAGTAAAGGCTTTGCAATGCATCAGTAGGGTGCTAAGCCATGGATTCCAGACTTCAGGCAGTTATTGACTACAAAGGATTTTCAACCAAATACTGAAAATGATTATTGTATTCACTTAACTTTTATTTTGCGCACACCCCCACCATAACCTATCGTCTATGGGGGAGGAGTGAAAGCTTTAGATTCGTCATAAATTTTGATCTGTGGTTTTCGATGGATCTCACGGTTTATGGTCTTCTGATACCGAAAACACTGATATTTGGATGATGGGTGTGCGTGTCTGTCTGTTTGTGTGTGTTTGTCTCAGTTTCTTGAGGACAGTCCAGAGCTAAAATGGCTGGACGGCAAAATACCAAACTTGAGACTTAAGCCTGTTATGAGATGACAATTTGATGATTATTTTTTGAGCCAAATCGTGCAAGAGAAAGAGGTACTCTATAGGAACCCTCAAAATACTGCAGTTCTACAATTAATTATGAATTGTTCTCATCAATTGCTATCGTAATGACTGATTTTATGATCAGAAAGATCAGCATCAGAGAGGTAGATAATTACTGAAATGTTGTAGAATAGTTCAGGCAACTTGGTTCCTAGGGCACAAATCCTACTGATTCTCATATCCGAATTTTTTATTCTTATTGTTATGTTTTAGTTTATTATTGTTCCCACTGAAGTAGGGGTGCCTCATGTACTGCTGCTGGGTATCCCAACAGGGGAGGCACAGTGTAAATCATATCCACACTTACTAGTACCACACTTCAGGTCATCACTGAGACACTGACTGCAGTTATCAAAGGCAGGATTGCATATGCATACTTCATTGTTCTGTAGTGCATTTCTATAGCAAAAATATTGTGTCAGTATTCTTTAAGAATAAAATAAATGTGCTGTGCTCTCTAGACAAAGTCTTTCACCTCCTCATTATTATAAAATGTACTTTTACTTAAGGATTTTTTAACTGAAATACATAGAGAAAGTGCTTTGACTTTTACTCAAGTATCATTTCTGAGCACTTTTTACCAATTTGCATATGGGAGGGACAAGATAAAAGAAGGAGGTTGTACTATAGGGGAAATTGAAATTCAAAGTGAAATGAAAAGCAAACTACAAATTTAGAATCCTTAATATAATCAAACCATAATCACACTAAACTGACATGCATAAAAAAGCCCAAATAATACAGATGGGAAGTGTGCCTGCCACTATACTTGGCTAAACTAGGCAGGCATACTATATGGGATTGGCAAAAAGAAGCTTTAGGATTTGTTGTTTTCTTTTATCTACTTATGCAAGGGTAAACATTTTTGATGATCCATGATAAAAGTACACCACATCATCTGAAAACACACTCAACTGGCAATAGATGTTTATAGATTTTTTTCTAAATAATAATCTGATAGAGAGCAGAATTTATATTTCCATTAATGACAATGACTACAAATCCTTCATATTGTGATATGGCAAAGTTTCCCCAGTCCATAACACTACCACAACCAGTTTTAAAGGCCAAGATGGGCTTTTTATCATGTTGTTTAATGTTATCTATTTACCAGACATAAAGGAACTCATTTCAGCCACACACACATGAGTTTATTAGTGAAAGTAGTTTTGGCCTTTCCACTCTAACATAGATTCTTTTTTTGACCATCTCAAGTAGATCAAGATTTAGAATTCATTTCTTTTTGTTTGATCTCCTTCTGACTTAGACTTTGACATCTTGCAAAGTACTCTGAGCTACATCCTGTGTATGAAAATGTACTATAGAAATAAATGCTGTGGTTTGTTGTTAGACTTTGAATTCTGGTTTGGCCTTATGTTTTGTTCACTCGTAATTTTTTTTTTGGTCTCCCACTTCCATTCTGGCTTGACCCTAACTGCAATTCTCATCTCATGTTATTATCTCACGGTCTTTTCTTGTCTCTAACAATAATCATCATAGACATTGTCTTATAACACTTACTGTAAATAGTGACGTCATGTGGTTAGCAACAACTATTATGGTCATAAACAATATGGCTGCAGTAATGCAAAACAACCATGAAATAGGGCACCCATGAAAATAATTACTTTTAAATTTCACTGGATAATGTCATCGTCATAACAATTAAAAAAACTATAACCCAAGAAATGAAATCAAACACTACAAAAATGGTCAAAAATGAAATCTAAGATGATCAAGCAAAAATCATGACACTGTTGACCCTTAGATATTTGTTATTATGAGCTACGTATTTTCTTTTGTGTTTCCTGCCTTCTCTTTGACTATTGGGTGCATATTTTACATGGATTACAGGAGGAATATGAACTTCCTATTACTTTTGTAACATTCACATTGGATGAAAAGTTTAAGTTTTATAGCATCTTACCAAGATGCCATTTTGTTTGTTTATTGAATGCTGCCCTTTGGTTGAGTTAGCATGGATCATTGCCATGTCAATCCATCCCAACAGCCCCAGCTGCACCATGTGTGATGTCATCCAGAATGCCAGCATAAAGGTTGGCTCGAAGGTTTCCAAAGCATCCCATATTAAGATATGTGGTGAAGCATGTTAGGGTCCTTGGCAGTATGTAGGTTTTTAATTTTAAAAACAGTGCATCTAGGGTTCTGTGGGTGAAAAGCAATGGGATGTTCAATGTAGAGGTGTGCTGATTACCTCTTTAAAAAGCAGGTAAGATCAGGTGAGCTGATTACCTGTTAAAACGATCTGCACATCGTGATTAGGACACTACATTCAGAGGAGTATCAGGGTGTCACAGAGAGAAAAAAGGGAAAAGAAAGAAGAAAAGCATTTTGGGGGTTGAAGGGAAGAAAAGAAATGGAGAAGAGTCAGGACTGAGGTGGAGCTGGTGCTACCGAGTTGAGGTAAGCAGGTGGGGGACATGCCCATAGAACACTGAGGGATGGCGATGGGGATATGAGCCAGATGAGGATTGACTTGTTGGAGAACATCTCATCTCACTGAAGAGGCTGCAAACAGTGAGCAGAGGAGACCTTATTTTAGTTAGATGCTCCAGGGCTTGTAAGTTATTCTAATGGATGGATTTTGAATGTATTTTAGCTTTGGAGTTTAACCTATTTTTTGAATTATTTATTGCTTGATTTTAACACTCCACTTGAGCACTGTTTTTTTATTATATTGTATTTATTTATTTCATAAAGACTGCACTGCAATTTAATTTGGACACTGTTTATGGTTGATTACACAGAACACTTTTATTCCACATTGCTATTTTTTGTGTTCTCGTTGCCCTGTCCATCTCCATTTCATCACTACTGATGACCTTTGGTTCAAAGGTGTATGCCACCAATCCGGGCTTCAAAAGGTTTCTCTATTTGTTCTCACATAGCTATTTTCTTTGACTGACTTTTTTCTGGCTTTAGACCTTAATTTTTGGGTTGGCGTACTAATTTTTGATCACTGGTCTGCTGTCTTTTTGGTATTGACCTGTGTCTGTATTTGACCATGTCTTTTCCCCTGATCCTGTTCTCAAATTTTCATTGTCTGTCCTTGAGTCAGTACAAAATATTGGATCGTAAATTCTGGGATCCTTAGATGAAACAACTCTTCACTAATGTTTAATCAGAACAACAAACTCAGGAGGAGCAATTGAATATTGAATAAACTAGCTTTGGGGCTTTAAGGCAACCTGTTTGATTTAATACAATGCCTAGCTAAAGAAATCAAAAAAGCTTAAAAGAACAAAGGGTTTTGTGTAAACTCAGACTTCTATCAGTATTGGGAAAGTAGCTTTAGGCAATCAATCCATGTGTAAGAATTCATTTACGGTGTCTGTGGCTATTAATAGTGTTACTTTAACAGCGCTTGTTGACTCAGGGGTAGCCGAAAACTTTATTAGCTCTTCCCTTCTTTTTAAATTGAAAGTGATGCACAAACCAGTGTGTTTCTTCGTGCCAGTCCCATGCCCGGATAAATGGAGAGGGTTATGTCAGGAAGGGCATCCGGTGTAAAATTTTGCCAAATCAATATGCGGACAACAATTTTGAATGATTCCCTGTGGCAACCCCTAACGGGAACAGCCAAAAGAAGAAGAAGACTAATAGGGTACTGTCGATCGATGGAAAACCCATTGGGAGGTTGTGTTGAAATATGTTAAACATCCTATCTCTGTTCAAATAGGAACTTTACATGATGAATCAATTACCTTTTTGTTTTAGAGTCACCTATACCATAAGTAATTCTAAGCATTTGCTGGGTAAGAAAACATAACCCCCTTCTGACTAGCAAAAGGAAGTTATTGTACACTGGAGCACACATTGCATACACCATTGCTTGCATATGGTTACTAATAAGTTTATTACCTAATACCTGACTATCTTAAGTTTGAAGATGTTTTTAATAAAGCTCTCTTTTGAATTACCTTCAGATCATAAGTTTGATTGTTCAAATGACCTCTTCCCAAATACCTATTTACCTGAAGGAAAAATATACACTTTGTCTAACCCAGCCTACAGGAAAAATATATGTTTTTGTCTAAACCAGAATGAAAAGCTATGGAGAAATATATTCAGAATAATTTGAAAAATAAATTTATCAAATTCTCTAATAGTTTCATTGGCATTAGATCCCTTTTTGTCAAGAAAAGTGATGGGAGGTTAAGACCATGTATCGATACAGGAAATGGAGTAGGATAGCAATAAAAATAAGTATTCTCTTCTGCTCATTTCATCCATTTCAAACCAAGTAACCATTTCCACCATGTTGAAGTGCCTACAAACTAATTAGAAAAGAGAGGAAGATGAATGAAAAATTGCAATTAATAGAGTATTATCAATATAAAGTATGGATTGGACAACTCCCCAGCAGTGAATTAATTGTTGATGTTTTTCTTGATGTTTTGGGGATTTTTGTATTGGTGTATATTGATAACATCTTTGTCTTTTTTAATAGTTATGAGCAACATGTAGAACATGTAAAGTGTGTAGTAAATAGGCTGTCATTCATTAAATTAGAAAAGTGCGAGTTTCACAGAGATTGTGTATTATTCTGGGATATAAAATTACTCATACAGGAATAGCAATAGATCATTCAAATGTAACTGCAATTCTTAGCTGAAAACTAACAAAAAGTATGAAAAAAGTGCAACATTTAGTAGGTTTTGGCAATTCTTGTCAGTTCTGTCATATTTCCCATCAACTCTTTAACAAAGAAAACTAACAAGAAATCCATCCATCCATCCATCCAGTATCCAACCCGCTATATTCTGCTGGAGCCAATCCCAGCCAACACAGAGCACAAGGCAGGAAACAAACCCCTGGCAGGATGCCAGCCCACCGCAGACTAACAAGGAATACAACTGGTTAACAGAAGCACAGGAAGCATTTGAACAACTAAAATCTCTGATTAGTATATTATGTCACAAAGATCCTTCTCTTCAGTTTATAGTGGAAGTAGATATGTCCAGTTTCAGCGCTGGGGGCATATTTTGTCAAAAATTTTCGGATACTGGTTTTGTTCATCCTTGTATTTATTTTTCAAAGAAACTCTCTTCTGCAGAACAGAATTACAGCAGAGGCAACCACAAACCTTCAGTAATAAATTATCCCTAGAAGAATGGAGACATTGGCTTCAGGGAGCACCATTTTCTTTTCAAATACTAACAAACCACAACAACAACAATTTAACCTATATAAAATTGGCTAAGTGGTTAAATACTCAACAGACTAGGTGAACATTATATTTCAGTCAATTAAATTTCACCATAGCATCAAGGAAATAAAAATTGCAACGCTGATGCTTTAACAAGAATTTATGATCTGAATGAGAGTTCACAAATCCTCCGAACAAAAAGATGGTGTCACAGTAACTACCCAAGATATCCAATTAGGAAACCTAATCAAATGGTACAAGGCTCATTTCATACTTCTTTCCAGCTTGCTAATGGCAAATCCTATGTCCCACCAGAATTAAGGAGTAAAGTTTTAGAGTTTAGAACAACATTAGAACAACATTAGAACACATTGGCACATGTCTGTCATGTTTGGACATCCAGGTATCTCTCAGATGATTGAAATTATAAATATATATTTTTGTTGGGAAGAGATATATAAAACAATAGGAATTAAGTTTGTAGCAGAGTTAAAAATAATATAAGGTTGTCCATCAGTGTAGTTCAGCTTATTCCGTATCCAAGTCATCTTGGGGAGACTCCTTCTGTGGATTTTATTAAAGATCTGCCTGTATCTAATGATTTTGATACCATTTTGGTAGCAGTGGCTAGAATCACTATATATGCTAATTTTATTCATTTAAGAAATGACCATTAACTAAAGAAATAGCTAATAATCTTTAAAGGATACAGCATTGTTGCATGGATTCCCATCAGATTCAATTAGATTAAATTCGATCTTTATTGTAGACGGCAGTACAGATGTAATATACTTCAGAATTGGATATAAATCAGCAGGTGAGTTCAGTACAGGGCAGGTAATATCAGGTTACTGAGAGTTCAGTAACCCTATGTACAGGATGAAGGAACTGTCCCTGGAGTGGGTGGAGCAAGTGGTAAGGCTCCAGTAGAGTTTACCAAAAGGCAGGAGTGAAACTAAGGAAGGACCTAAATGGCTTGCATCCGACATGATGGATTCAGCCCTCCTTAGACATCTGGTGGAGCAGATGGTATGAGGCTGTGTAAGTTCAGCCCCAATTATTTTAGAAGCAGTACAGATATTCTTTTGGAGGAGCTTGCAATCCTAGCAAGTCAGGATACCAAGCACACCATAATGCATCTGTTCTGGATGCTCTCAATTATTCAACAGTAGAAGTTTATAAGTATTTTGGTTCAGGAAAAAGAACCTTTGCTGAGCCTTTTTAAGGATGCAGGTGGTGTTGACAGACCAGAAAAGGCAATCAGTGATCTAGACAACCTGGAACCTGAAGCTGCTAACTGTTTGGACAGAATATCCATTAATTTGGACTGCATTGTAATTGATTTTGTTTCTGCTGACGTCAACAGTGATCTCCTTTCTCTAATCAATGTTCATGGATAGGTTGTGATTATTGCACCCTATGGTCAAGTCTTTTATCTCCCTCCTGTAGGCAGCCTCATCATTATCTCTTATGAGGTAAATCGCATGGAATCGTCTGTAAATTTGATGATGTTGTTGCCCTCGTGCTTTGCAACCCAGACAAAGGTGAATAGACTGTATATCAGTGGGCCAATAAACAGCGTGGAGGCATTTCTGTTGCCAGTCTTAACTGACTAAGTCAAAAACCCTGCCACAGATGGAGCTGCGCAGACCAAGGTCTTTGAGCTTTAACACCATTCTGGTGGGCTCAGTGATGTGAATGCTGAATATCCTGACATACTGTAGGTGTTTTTCTTTTTTGCATATCCCAGAGCAGTGCGCAAGATGAGAGAGATGGCATCATCCACAAATGTATTGAGCTGTTATGCAAACAATGGATCCAGGGTATCAAGGGTGCTGCGGTTAATGTGGATCATGACCAGTTTCTCCAGACACTTCATCACTACTATTTCTGATCATGTTCCAGAATTTGTGTCAAGATTTTGGAAGTTCTTTTGTGAACATATCGGCTGTTCTATTAACTTCAACTTTGGATAACATTCAGAGGCCAATGGTCAATCTGAAAGAGTAAATCGAAACTTACAGAAGTTTTTTTTTTCATTGTACCATAAATACAATTCAAACTAATGGGAGTAATTTGTTACCTCTGGTCATGTTTGCCAGAAATGTATTATATTATTCAGCTACTTGTATATCACTTTTTGAATGTCTGTATGGGTGCAAACCATGACTATAGATCTGCCTTCAGTTAACACCTATGCAACCAGTTTGTCCGAGTACCTTACTAGGCTACAAGCAATGTGGCAGCTGCAATGTTGCAGTTCAGAAAAACCTAACAATAGTGGAAGCCACTGCCAAATGGTTTGAGGACTGTGTTAGAAGAGCTACTCCTGTATTTTGAACTGGAAAGAAGGTGTGGCTTGTGACTCAACATATCCACCTGAAGGGTCCATCCAGTAATCTGACACCATGTTATATCGATCCTCATGTAGTTCTAGCAGCAGCACGCAGAACTGCATGGGTGAGTAATTTTAAACTTTGGGCTGTTTGTCTGCTAGTATAGCTGTTTTGGTTTTTCACTTGCTTTAGACCTCAGTGACAGAGGTGTCCTTAAAACTCACTGTAGGAAAAAGGAAAAACACTTCCACTAAGGTACCCACAGGATCAAACTTTTGAGTTTCACAGTGGTCTAGTGTCGCTTCCTAACAAAACGGGACATGTATGCAAATATTTTTTGAGATTGGATCAAGGGTGTGGAATTGTATAAAGAACAAACATACACACACACATTGAGGTCTATATATAAGATGAAAGCATGCAGGTCCTGTGTCTTATTGCCTGGTATCACCAGTTCATTTCAAAATACATTCCCCCTTCCTTGTATTCAGGCTAAAACCTGTACATACAGTACTAGTTCATATTATGTCCTGCCCTTGGCCCATCCATTTCTGTGGATCATACTGATAAAGAGGCAGGCTATTTTATCATGTGTATGTTCCCAATATACTTCTAAAATGTTTAAGCATCCATTGAAACCAATTGTTTTCCCTGATGCACAAGACAGAAAAAGAAATAAATAAATTGGAATTTAGAATGATTTGTTATTTTATGTTGTCTTACACTCCCAAACAAGAACAGCTGAAGGAAGCATACTGAGAATTCCAGAAGATGTCAGTCATTTACTTCTATGGTGCTCCAATCACATGGCCATAAGCATGTAGATTCCACCTATGTCTTTAGCACATGTTTTGTTGTATAGAGTTCTAGATGACCCTATTTTTCCCTAATATAGTCTTCATTATGTAAACTTTACCAGAATGCTTTACATCCCATACACTTATCACCATACACCTACACTGTTAGGTACTGTAGTTCAACACTACTCTTTTACATCTCTAACCTCAGGAAATTAGCTGGAGTAAAAAACATGCAGAAGAAAGGGGTACACTTTTAATTATCATGTATTACATGTAATGTACCCAAGATAGTAAAAAATAAATCCACATGTGAGTGTTGACAAACCAATCAGGCAGCACAAACTTGCAGCTCCACTTGACTCTTTCTGGTCAGCTCTCTTTAGGTCATCATCTGGTCTACTCTCCTCAGGACAGTCTCCCTTTTATTGTCTCTCTGCAGCTCTTAACACACCTGCTGGATGTTTTCTGGGTCATTCACCAATAAACATTTCAGGAACCCCTTTCTAAGCAGTTCCCAGCCACAGGGGATGCACAAACCAGTGTGTTTCTTTGTACCAGTCCCATGCCCAGATAAATAGGGAGGGTTACGCCAGGAAGGGCATCCGGTGTAAAATTTTGCCAAATCAATATGCGGACAACAATACAAATTTCCATACCGGATTGGTCGAGCCCCAGGTTAACAACTACCGCAACCAGTACTGTTAGCCAACAGGGTGCTCCCGGAAATTGGGCTACTGTTGGCCAAAGAAGAAGAAGGAGAAGAAGAGGGGGGAGATGTGTCCGGAGGCAGGAGGAGAGGAGGAAAGTAAAGAGAGTGGAACTGAGGGTAGGAACTTTGAATGCTGGCAGTATGACTGGTAAGGGGAGAAAGTTAGCAGATACGATGGAGAGATGGAAGGTTCATATATTGTGCGGGCAAGAGACTAATTGGAAGGGGAGTAAGGCCAGGTGGATCGGAGATGAATTCAAATTGTTCTATCATGGTGTGGATGGGAGGAGAAATGGAGTAGGAGTTATTCTGAAGGAACAGTATGTCAAGAGTGTTTTGGAGGTGAAAAGATTGTCAGACAGAATAGATTATGAAGCTGGAAATTGGAGGTGTGATAATGAATGTTGTTAGTGCATATGCACCGCAAGTTGGGTGTGCAATGGGTGAGAAAGAAGATTTTTGGAGTGAGTTGGATGAAGTGATGAACAGTGTACCCAAGGGACAGAAAGTGGTGATTGGAGCGGATTTCAATGGGCATGTTGGTGAAGGAAACAGTGGAGACGAGGAGGTGGTGAGTAGGTATGGTATCAATGAGAGGAATGAAGAAAGTCAAAGGATAGTGGATTTTGCCAAAAGGATAGACATGGCTGTGGTGAATACGTATTTTAAGAAGAAGGAGGAACATAGGGTTACGTACAAGAGTGGAGGAAGATGCACACAGGTAGATTACATCCTATGCAGAAGAGTTGATCTGAAGGAGATTGAAGACTGCAAATTGGTGGCTGGGGAAAGTGTAGTTAAGCAGCATAGGATGGTGGTCTGTAAGATGACGTTGGAGATCAAGAAGAGGAAGAGAGTGAGGGCAGAGCCAAGGATTGAGACTACAAGGTTGAGTTTAGGGAGGAGGTGAGACAGGCACTGGGTGGCAGTGAAGAGTTACCAGACAGCTGGGAAACTACAGCAGATGTAGTAAGAGTGACAGCAAGAAGGGTGCTTGGCGTGACATCTGGAAAGAGGAAGGAGGAAAAGGAAACCTGGTGGTGGAATGAGGAAATACAGGAGAGTATACTAAGGAAGAGGATGGCAAAGAAAAAGTGAGATAGTCAGAAATGCAGAAAGTAGACAAGAGTACAAGGAGATAAGGCGCAAGGTGAAGAGAGAGGTGGCGAAGGCTAAAGGTGTATGATGAGTTGTATGACAGGTTGGACACTAAGGAGGGAGAAAAGGACCTGATTGGCTAGACAGAAGGACCGAACTGGGAAAGATGTGCAGCAGGTTAGGATGATAAAGGATAAAGATGAAAACATACTCACAAACAAGGAGAGAGTGTTGAGTAGATGGAAAGAATACTTTGAGAGGCTGATGAATGAAGAGAACGGAGAGAGAAGAGGTTGGATGATGTGGAGATAGTGAATCAGGAAGTGCAAAGGATTTGCAAGGAGGAAGTAAGGACAGCTATGAAGAGGATGAAGAATGGAAAAACCGTTGGTCCAGATGATATAACTATGGAAGCATGGAGGTGTTTAGGAGAGATGGCAGTGGAGTTTTTAACCAGATTGTTTAATGGAATCTTGTAAAGTGAGAGGATGCCTGAGGAGTGGAGAAGAAGTGTACTGGTGCTGATATTTAAGAATAAGGGGGATGTGCAGGACTGCAGTAACTACAGGGGAATAAAATTGATCAGCCACAGCATGAAGTTATGGGAAAGAGTAGTGGAAGCTAGGTAAAGAAGGGAGGTGATGATTAGTGAGCAGCAGTATGGTTTCATGCCAAGAAAGAGCACCACAGATGCAATGTTTGCTCTGAGGATGTTGATGGAGAAGTTTAGAGAAGGCCAGAAGGAGTTGCATTGTGTCTTTGTGGACCTGGAGAAAGCATATGACAGGGTGCCTCAAGAGGAGCTGTGGTATTGTATGAGGAAGTCGGGAGTGGCAGAGAAGTACGCAAGAGTTGTACAGGATATGTACGAGGGAAGTGTGACTGTGGTGAGGTCTGCGGTAGGAGTGACAGGTGCATTCAAGTTGGAGGTGGGATTACATCAGGGATGGGCTCTGAGCCCTTTCTTATTTGCAATGGTGATGGACAGGTTGACAGGCAAGATTAGACAGGAGTCCCCATGGACTATGATGTTTGCCGATGACATTGTGATCTGTAGCGATAATAGGGAGCAGGTTGAGGAGACCCTGGAGAGGTGGAGATATGCACTAGAGAGGAGAGGAATGAAGGTCAGTAGGAACAAGACAGAATACATGTGTGTAAATGAGAGGGAGGTCAGTGGAATGGTGAGGATGCAAGGAGTAGAGCTGGTGAAGGTGGATGAGTTTAAATACTTGGGATCAACAGTACAAAGTAATGGGGATTGTGGAAAAGAGGTGAAAAAGAGAGTGCAGGCAGGGTGGAATGGGTGAAGAAGAGTGTCAGGAGTAATTTGTGACAGAGGGGTATCAGCAAGAGTGAAAGGGAAGGTCTACAGGATGGTAGTGAGACCAGCTATGTTATATGGGTTGGAGACGGTGGCACTGACCAGAAAGCAGGAGACAGAACTGGAGATGGCAGAGTTAAAGATGCTAAGATTTGCATTGGGCGTGACAAGGAGTGTCAGCTCAAGTTGGACGGTTGGGAGACAAAGTCAGAGAGGGGAGATTGCATTGGTTTGGACATGTGCAGAGGCGAGATGCTGAGTATATTGGGAGTAGAATGCTAAGGATAGAGTTGCCAGGGCAGAGGAAAAGAGGAAGGCCTAAGCGAAGGTTTATGGATGTGGTGAGAGAGGACATGCAGGTGATGTGTGTAACAGAACAAGATGCAGAGGACAGAAAGACATGGAAGAAGATGATCCGCTGTGGCGACCCCTAACGGGAACAGCCAAAAGAAGAAGATTGTCAGCATTTTCAATCAAAGAAAGAAAGGATAGTTCAAATGTAAACTGTCTTCTCAAATCTGCTTCTCTCTTAGTGCCATAAATCTATTTGTTACTTCCCTGGGAAGTGGTTTAGAATGTAGAGTCCCTTCCACTCCTGACAATCCTTGTTGCCAGCCTATTTATGGAGTTTCATATCAGTCCACATGTACTGTCATGTCATTTAAAAGGAATGAATACATACTGCTTCAAACAAACAATTAAGTCATGAGAACAGGCATAGATGATCTTTTCCTATCAATGAACATCTAGGGGTAGAAAAAACTGGTTTGTCCAGCTTCCCTGCATTTAATTAAATATTTACACAATTATAAGTCATTGATAAAATGAAAATTCAGATGCAAGTAGGTCTTGCACCCTAGGAACCAAGTTAACCAAACTATTCTATAATATTTCAGTAATTTGCCTCTCTAATCCCATCTTTCTGATCATAAAATAGGTCATAATAATAGCTATTGACGAGAAGAATTCATAATTAATTGCAGAATTACAGTATTTGAAGGTTCCCCTAGAGTTCCTCTTTCTCTTGCATGATTTGGCTCAAAAACTAATCAGCACATTGTCTTCTAATAAATTCCGAGTCTGGTATTTATCCGTCCAGCCATTTTAGCTCTAGGCCGTCCTCAAGAAACTACAACACAGAGACAGACATACACCCATCATTGAGATGACAATGTTTTCATTATCAGGGGACTCAAAAACGTTGATATCCATCAAAAAAATCGGAAATCAACATTTTTGATTAATCTAAAGCTTTCACTCTTTCCCCATAGACGATAGGTTATGGTGGGGAGGGTGCAAAGCAAAAAAATCTTAACCCATATGCTATATGTTACTCTCCAGTGCAGAAACCTGGATTACTTTCCAAACATTTGACTTCGTAAGTCAGATTGTGGTAATGTGCCATACTGGCATTACCAGTAATTAAATAAAATTAATTAAGCGTCCTCTCTGTAGTGTTAAGAGAGGGACATTTGTTTAGGACAAAAAGGTATAAAGAAAGGAAACGTGCCTTTTTCTTTTATATAGTACAGACACGTCTTCGCTGACGATATCAGCGCCTTTTGGGGAGTGTCGCGGTGGGTCTCATGTAGACTGGTGAGACAGCCTTGCCATTGACCGGCCGGGATGGCATTGTTGGTCCTCCACTCTTGCGTGTGCCTCCCGCGACATCATAACTCTAAAGGAGCAAAAGAAAGTGCGAAGCGCCTCAATATTTATTAACTCGGGTTAGCATAGGGATCCCGTGTTCGTAGTTGTCTGAGCTGTAGCTCAGGGGAAGGAGGAAAAAAAATTAGAAAGTGCTTACTTTAACTTAAGGCATGAAGTGCAGTCCGCGTCTGAAAAGCCGGCACAGCTATACGCGCGTGTGCGCCGGCTGCTCGATATTTATAGTAATTATGTGGGATAGTAGACGCCGCTTTTCACAAACGCGTTCACGTCATCGCGTACCCCGGGAGGGATGACGTACGGCTGTTTAATTGGTCGACGCAGTGGCGCTGAATACAAAAGGGAATCATGGCCTCTAGAGGGGGTCTTTTCTGACTAGTTCGTCTTGGAGGAAGGTACTGTACTTGGTAGATCTGCGTTTTATAAGTTACCAAGCATTACGGCTTGTGCTTTGTTTTTGTAAATATTTTTTCATATAAATATCTCTCGATTAACTTTGGTGGAGGTATTTATTGGGTTGTGGTTAGTGGTTCACTGTTTATTTTTGTATATACACTTTTTTTCTGTATTTTGTATATTTTTGGGTGAATACTGTATTATACACTGTTTGGAGGAACAGCTTCCTGACTTGAATCACTGTGGAGGAAGACAGCTTCATATTTTGCTTTTGTGTATACAGTGGGTACGGAAAGTATTCAGACCCCCTTCAATTTTTCACTCTTTGTTATTGCAGCCATTTGCTAAAATCATTTAAATTAATTTTTTCCCTCATTAATGTACACACAGCACACCATATTGACAGACAAAAAAAAGAATTTTTGAAATTGTTGCAGATTTATTAAAAAAGAAAAACTGAAATATCACATGGTCCTAAGTATTCAGACCCTTTGCTCAGTATTTAGTAGAAGCACCCTTTTGAACTAATACAGCCATGAGTCTTCTTGGGAAAGATGCAACAAGTTTTTCACACCTGGATTTGGGGATCCTCTGCCATTCCTCCTTGCAGATCCTCTCCAGTTCTGTCAGGTTGGATGGTAAACGTTGGTGGACAGCCATTTTTAGGTTTCTCCAGAGATGCTCAATTGGGTTTAAGTCAGGGCTCTGGCTGGGCCATTCAAGAACAGTCACAGAGTTGTTGTGAAGCCACTCCTTCGTTATTTTAGCTGTGTGCTTAGGGTCATTGTCTTGTTGGAAGGTAAACCTTCGGCCCAGTCTGAGGTCCTTAGCACTCTGGAGAAGGTTTTTGTCCAGGATATCCCTGTACTTGGCCGCATTCATTTTTCCCTCGATTGCAACCAGTCCTCCTGTCCCTGCAGCTGAAAAACACCCCCACAGCATGATGCTGCCACCGCCATGCTTCACTGTGGGGACTGTATTGGACACCTGAAGGACTCTGAGATGGTGAGAAATAAGATTCTCTGGTCTGACGAGACCAAGATAGAACTTTTTGGCCTTAATTCTAAGCGGTATGTGTGGAGACAACCAGGCACTGCTCATCACTTGTCCAATACAGTCCCCACAGTGAAGCATGCTTCATGCTGTGGGGGTGTTTTTCAGCTGCAGGGACAGGACGACTGGTTGCAATCGAGGGAAAAATGAATGCGGCCAAGTACAGGGATATCCTGGACAAAAAGCTTCTCCAGAGTGCTAAGGACCTCAGACTGCGCCGAAGGTTTACCTTCCAACAAGACAATGACCCTAAGCACACAGCTAAAATAACGAAGGAGTGGCTTCACAACAACTCTGTGACTGTTCTTGAATGGCCCAGCTAGAGCCCTGACTTAAACCCAATTGAGCATCTCTGGAGAGACCTAAAAATGGCTGTCCACCAACGTTCACCATCCAACCTGACAGAACTGGAGAGGATCTGCAAGGAGGAATGGCAGAGAATCCCCAAATCCAGGTGTGAAAAACTTGTTGCATCTTTCCCAAGAAGACTCATGGCTGTATTAACTCAAAAGGGTGCTTCTACTAAATACTGAGCAAAGGGTCTGAATACTTAGGACTATGTGATATTTCAGTTTTTCTTTTTTAATAAATCTGCAACAATTTCAAAAATTATTTTTTTTGTCTGTCAATATGGGGTGCTGTGTGTACATTAATGAGGGAAAAAATTAATTTAAATGATTTTAGCAAATGGCTGCAATAAAACAGAGTGAAAAATTGAAGGGGGTCTGAATACTTTCCGTACTCTGTACCCACTGTATATATACTGTATATGGATTCCACTAGTTTGTGTGCAGCATTCTTTTTCTTCTGGGACTTTCAGGAAGCACTGTAAATACTGTATATAGTCATTTTGGGCTCCATTTAATTACTGTTTTTGTGTGTCCTTTGCGGTATTGGACTGTGTATTAATATATATAAATTCCGCAGGACATTATTTTTGATTTTTCTTTAAGTGCACCTGTAAATAAAACATCACTTTATTTTTCCAAAAAAAAAAACCCAACCCTTTTTCTGTCCGTGTCTCCCTGTCTTACACCATCATCCTGGTCACACTCGGTCCCACATACTAGACTCCTAGAGTGTAGGCTGGTGATTCTAATTCCCACTACACGGGGTGTCACACAGATATCAAAAATCTGGAGAAGGAAATAGTTGGAACCCTGAAATTCATTTTTTATACAGTTTCAATAACCACCACATTGTGCTTTTCTATGCCTAGTTACTCGTTTTGATTCTGTAAGTTCTTATACCTGTACAACCTATTGGATTGTGCAATGCTCACAGTATGTTCATTGCTCCCCCTGATGTTCTTTTTAATGTGCATCACTCTTTGCCCAATAATATTTCCTCAACCTGGCCTGATAGGGTGTTCGTAATCTTAAATGAAATGCATCACTTATAGCACTAGTTAAAACCCATGGAATTGACTTTAGTCTTCTTTGTCCTCTTCAGGGGAGTCACTACGTCTTGGTGCTCTGCAGTTGCTAGTCTTTGCTTTGTTAAATTGTTTCTCAGTTACATATGCTTAATTTCTTTATAATTAAATTATCCAGAAAAACCTTGACTTATTGCTTTCTGAGACATGGCTGCAACCAGAGGACTAAATGCATTTAAATCTGATGACACCTTTGAGGTATATTTTTTTATACAGACTCAATTTTCAAGAGTAAGAGCAGTGGAATTGCTGCTATATTTCAAAGTATAGGAGGTGACCTTCCTCATTGTGGCATCCTTTATTCCACTGCTTATTGTGTTAATATACAGTACTGCCCACCTAAAATTTCTGTCTGAACTAAATATATTTTCTACTGTTATTTTGCTGGGAATTTTGATATACATTTGGATAGTAATAATTTTTTGGCAATTTAATTTTTGAGTATTCTTTTATGTTTTAACTTGACAAGACATGTTAACTTTCCTAGCCACACCCTCAGTCATGCATTTGACCTGATTTGTTCTTTTGATCTTGATATTGTTGTCTTGGATTTCCTGGTTAGGACTTCTGATCATAGAGTTTATGGAATGTAACCTTGGTATTCCTTTTCTTAAAATCCAGGAGAAAAAATACCATATACTTTTGTGATATTAGATCTACTAGCTGTTGTAACTGTCACATAGACCTCAGCCTATTCAACATTTACAATGCACCGTCTATTGGAATGTATTCTGTAATGCATTTAGTAATAAAATGCATCCTTTTTTCATTCTAGCAAATGATGATTCACAAAAATTAGCACTGCCTTTATGAATCCTGTACAGAATGTCATTACAGAGACATCCAGTACACACAAACTCTCAGATACACAGACAGTTGTCATTTTTTTAAGGTGGATTGATCCCTTGGCCTTTTCAGAATCCTTATAGGCCTCTCCTAACTTGGACTTTTCTAATATTTTTGTCTGGATGATATGGGTGTTGAACAGAATTACATCTGTCCTAATACATTTAATTACTTTGGACCATAGTTTAAAAGTGATGAAAACAAATGAGTGTTGGTTTATAGAAGAGCAAGTCTTACTGTCCACCCTATGGTTTACAATGACATATGCTTAAATTAAGTCAGTTCCTATTGCTATTCTTCTATCATAAACAAAGGCAATAGCAACCTCAAGAGTCTTTTTATTCTAGAATAAGTAAGCATGCACAAACTGTTGAGCAATGTGAGGTGTTTTTAAACTTTTTTTAATGATAGAGTCAATACCTATCAGCAGTGCTCTACATTTAAATGCTTTTAAATTTCCAATGACAGCATCCCTGAAGTCTCTAAGCCCTTGTGACATGATTCTGTTACTACTACTTCTTTCTGATTCATAGAATTTGCTTTTAATACATTAAAATCAACAAATCTCCTCACAATTTGATCCTGCTCCTACTTCTCTTGTCAATTGTGTACCTCAGTTTTTGCAGCTCCATCTCTGTGTTCTGGCTGTTATCCATCTTCTGTTAAAACTGCTGCTTTAACACCCATTTTTAACAAACTTGGTCTTGACCCATCTTGTCTTGGCAGCTTCAGGTTCATCTCCAGGTCTCATTTCTAGAAAAAGGAAGTGGTTGTCATTAAGAAATTGCAGATCTATTTAGATAAACAACATCTTTATGAACCCTTTCAATCTGGTTTTTGCATGTAAAATAGCAATGAGACTGCACTCTTGAAAGTAGTTTGTGATCTCATTCTATATGCTGATTCTGGGACTCTCAATGTTCTTCTGGTCCATGATCTTAATATGGCTTTTGACACTGTTATTCATAATATACATCATCTCTTGTTTTCTGCACCATTACCCAATGTGTACCTGAGGGTACAAGAGAGAAGTGCAATGTCTCCCCCTTGATTCCTCACAAGAGATTTACTGAAGCCATCTCATGGTTACCCTTCCAATACTGCCCCGCCACTCCAGTCATCTTTCTCTATCATGTTTAATGATATTTACACCATCAGGTTTGCCTGACACCACTCACTTAGGGTTAGAGCAGTGTTTCCCAAACTCGGTCCTGGGGACCCCCGTGGCTGCAGGTACGTATAATGGCAACAATGGGCATACATAGGGAATCAACCTCAGGCTGGGTACTAGTCCATCCTAGGTCACACTTTCATCCACCCACACTCACTCATTCATGGGCATTTAAAAATGCCCAATTTTTCAAACAAGTGTTTAGAGTCGTCACAGAATGAGAAAAAAAATGTACAAATTTGGTTAACGACATGAACGAACAGTAAAAATCAGGAATAGGCTAAGGTGAAAAGTATAAAGACATAAACCCTAAATGCCAACGCTGAAACCTTTAATCAAAATAAAAGTCAAAAAGCTGTTGCAGAAGTCCTGACTGCCAAAGAGATTCTTGGCTCTAAGGAGCAAATTAAAAGGTTTGTTTCTTTTGCAGCACCACTTTTAGTCATCACAAGATATAAATGGGACACCATTTCTAACTACAGTGGCCATGATTGAAAACAATATATAAAATCATTTCACAAAAATGAAGAAAACATGATGATGAAATACTGCAAACAATATGACACTAATTTGCACTATTTCACAAAATACAATACACAAAAATGTTAATTTTCAGTTTCTGAAATCAAGCCAAAAACACAACTTTCATTGGCAGGCATGTGTGTCTACTATTATAAAAGTTGGCTAGGATCTAAAAGCTATAGCTAGTTTTATTATTATTATTATTATTATTATTATTATTATTATTATCAGAACAAATTTATAGTTTTATAAAATAATGCGTAGATCCTAGTTGACTTTTTCGAATGACCCCACTACCCCCATAAATCGCCCACATAGGGCATGTCACACAGCAATGGCCAGTCAATATGACTTAAGCTGGATTCATAGCTTTAGTCAAGGGTGAACTGAGAGTCCCATCCTCAGTTATGAAGAGTTTTTTGTACTTTTTTTCCTATCACTCCAATATTTAACTCCACTTAACTGCCATGAGTTGTGACAGTGCTTCCTCTTCCGTGCCTTTGATATTACACAGGTAGAACTATAGATCCTGAGCCACACAGCCTCTTATTACTGTCAAAGATTAACTTTCCAAACACCTCCTGAATAATTTTTCACTGTTTACTTAAAAAGCATACCTGATTCCACAGAGACAGGCTATAAAACAAAGTGGGTGCCTGCAGACATGTTCAATATATGTAAGTAGAGCAATTAAGTTAATGAAGAGCTATAATAAATACCAAACAAACCTGTGGCCAGTGCTAAAAGGGATTTGAACCGGCTGAGTGTTTAAAACATAAAATAAAATAATCAGCATTTTAACTGAGCAAATAAAAAAATTAATTGAAATAAGTGATACTTTAAAGTTAGAATCTCAAACAACAGTGTCAGCTGCCAGGACTGAAGTAGCCCACTGTGTCAAATTTTACCATTGTAGAAATACAATTAGCAATTTTTCATTACTTGTCCTTTGAATTTAGCAATAAAGGTAGGATGCCGATAATAATTTATATTCATGAATGGAAAAATCATTTTAAAAATGTTGCACTTTAAATAACAGTTCATTTTAACTCGCTAGTTCTAAAAACATCCTAAATCATTATAATATGGCACAGTTGAATAGATTTGGGTTAAATATGAGTTGCTATTAAACAATGTATAGCTTATACAATCAATACAACTTTGGAGTTTAAACATAATGAAAGGTTAATTTTCTTTTATAGCTTCCAAGGGCTGAATGAATGGCTTTGCTTAATTAAATGTTTATGAAAGGTTGTTAATTTGGCATATAACCGATCGATGTTTAATGACTCCTTCATCACATCCCCATGTACAAATATAAGGTACAGCACGCTCAAGTTTGCTTCTAATGGTGCTTTCTGCAATAGCATTTATGAGATTAGCTGCAACGAAAGAAAGAAACAGTTACCTGATTTATGACCTGCAATTCCTGCTTACTGCAGCAATTTGAAAACACAATATTTTCTTCTTTTTCCTTATTGGTGTAGTGTGAATAAATGTGTTTTGTGTTGCTTTGCTGGAGGGCTGAAAAATAGACAATTGACCATCATCCCCAAAAGGCCTCTAAGAAGAAGCCTATTTTGCTGAGTCTAAAGTGGGAAAGGTTCTAAAATGTGTGGGAATGAAAGTTACATACAAAAATAAATAAAAAAGCATGCAAAATGAGGGCAAATTAATGTGTGATCAAAAGATCTCAGCACCATCTCATGTAGCTTTGGGATAAATAGAATAAAATGCAAATGATTTACTGACCTGACAAGAGCAGACAAACTAAGTTACTAATGACAAAAGATTTATTATACAAGACGTTTGTGTAGACTTAAGTTACAGTATGCCTAATTTACATTATTAAATAAAGACATAAATGTACAAATATCTATGTAGACTTCAGTGGTAATGTTTACAGTGCATTCTGTAATGCATATAGAAAATTGAATTTATTATATTTGTCATTTTAACAGATGGCACATAACAAACATTTGTAGAAATAAAATTACTATGAATGTTTATGATGTGCCATCTTTTGAATGGGCAAAAGCAATGTATTTTATTACTACAAAGGGCAGAGTGGTGGCTCTCAGGCTAAGGATCTGCATTGGTTAATCTACGGTCCAGTTCTTCCCATTATAGGTGACAGTGACAGATGGAGTCAGCATGGGCATTCTTACAATTCTGCACCTACGCTGCTTCATATGCAACAAGCCAAAGTGTTCTGATACCTTTCTGTCATGGCCAGCATTAAGTTTTTCAGCAATTTGTGCTATAGTAACTCTTCTGTGGGATCATTATCCATGTGCACCAATGAGACTTAGGCACTCGTCATTCTTGGCATTCCTGACTCTGTTGCCAGTTCTTACGTCTTTAAATTTCTTTTGAAGGCAACTCTCAGGGTGCCTCCAACACCTTTTCTCTCACACTCACACTACTTCCATTAGTCGCCAAACTGACCAATCAGATTGTTCTAAGAGACTGTTTCTCCAAGGAACAGATAAAGTCTGCTAGGTCGAAATGGGGTGACATTTCCCCAAGTAATCCTGCTAACTACACCTGTTGCAACAAAGATTGGATTGCCAGCCCGACAATACCCTTTTAGTAAGCAACTCAGAATCATAATAACAAAACAAAAACAGGGTACAATCACCTTCATCATTTTCTGTTTCTATATCTTTCTAGATAGTTTCAGTTCTTCTCCCATCAACCAGCGGGTCACTGAAAGGTTAGTCTTCTTATGCATAGTGAGCCATGCAAGGGGAGTGTAGTCCATAACTGAAGTGAACTTCCACCAGATTAGGTAGTGTCTGAGTTGGCTCATGCCCACTTTATGGCAAGGACTTATGCATGTGTGTAACCTTATATATACAGTGGTGCTTGGAAGTTTGTGAGCCCTTTAGTATTTTCTATATTTCTGCATAAATATGACCTAAAACATCATCAGATTTTCATTCAAGTCCTAAAAGTAGATAAATTTATATACAGTATCCTTCATAATGTTTGGGACAAAAACACATTTTCTTTGATTTACCCCTCTGTTCCACAGTTTAAAATTATAGATCAACCAATTCAGACATAAACACTTTTTCTACATGTTCCCTCCATTTCAGGGCACCATATTGTTTGGGATCTAGCAATGGTCAGTATTTTAAAGCGGTCATATTTACTATCCATCCATCCATTATCCAACCCGCTATATCCTAACTACAGGGTCATGGGGATCTGCTGGAGCCAATCCCAGCCAATACAGGGTGCAAGGCAGGAAAAAAACCCTGGGCAGGGCGCCAGCCCACCACAGGGAACGCACACAGACACACACACACCCAAACACCAAACACACACTAGGGACAATTTAGAATCGCCAATGCACCTAACCTGCATGTCTTTGGACTGTGGGACGAAACCAGAGTACCCAGAGGAAACCCACGCAGACACGGGGAGAACATTCAAACTCCACGCAGGGAGGACCCAGGAAGCGAACCCAGGTCTCCTAACTGCGAGGCAGCAGCGCTACCCACTGCGCCACCATGCCCCCAGTCATATTTACTACTTTGTTGCATATCCCATGCATGCAATAACTGTTTGAAGTCTGCAATTCATTGACATCACCAAGTGCTGAGTATCTTCTCTATTGATGCTCTGTTAAGCCTCTATTACAACAATCTTCAGCTCCTGCTTGTTTTGGGGGCTTGTCCCCTTACTTTTCTCTTCAGCATATGGAAGGCATGGTCAGGTGGATTTAAGCTGGGTGACTGGCTTGGCCATTCAAGAGTTTGTCATTTTCTAGCTTTGAAAAACTCCTAAGTTCCCTTAGAAGTATGTTTGGGATCATTATCTTGTAGGATGAAGTGCTGTCCAATGAGTTTGGAGGCATTTACTGGAACTTCAGCAGGTAACACAGAATTCATTGTGGAACTGCCGTCAGCCGTTACATCAACAATGAAGATAAGTGTGCCAGAATATGTATTAATGCATTTTATTTATTGTAAACAAACAAACAAAAAAAAAATAAAAATAACAGGACAAGACAAGTGAAAAGGCTTGGGAATCCAGGGGGAGGTCCCCTTTTAATTGCCTAAAGGAAAAATTAAACAAAATGAAAAAAATAAATGAGTGCACTCTGGGTTTTTAATGTCTCCTGCGCTTGACACACTAATAGTTCAATTATAGTCTCTTTCTAATACTTATGTCTTATTGAGGTTTCCTTGGGATGTCAGAGAGGGGTTCAGAAGGGTTTTTCCTGGCTGTTGTACTCCTAATGGAGATAGAAAGTAAGGTTCTGGGGCAGGTCAAACTCTTAAATCCCCTCCCTTTTGAACATAGACTTTTAAAATTTGAAAATATTCTGGAGTGTTAAAACTACTTCATAGCCATTTCTAAAAGTATCTTATTGCAAAGAGCTGCAAGATAGTGATGCCTCACAGAAATCAAGAAAGTTACTGATGAGTGATAGAATCACACATTCAACAAGATAAAAAAATCAGAAAAAGTCATAAAGGATCTAAGAGAATCAGATTTAAAGTTGATAGAGAAGTAAGTGACAGCAAAAACTTGGTTTCCATTCATGTTTGACAATATAGAAGGAGACACTAGGCAGTTCACTGATGTGACCTGATGTTCACTGATCAAGGTAAATAAATTATGAACCTGAACACAGGATGATTTCATCTAGAAACGTCAGACTCAAGGCTTATGGGTAGTATGGTACCACAGTAGTTAGCATTGCTCTCACATAACTCTAGAATCTGTCTGCAAGTTGTGCTAATGTATGCTTGGGTTTTTCTGTAAGTTCTCAGGTTTTACTTTCACATCCCAAAGACGTGCAGGTTAGGTTGACTGATGGCTTTAAATTAGACCTGTGTAGTAAATGTGCTTGTGCCCTACAGTGGAGAGGCACCTCATCCAGTGTTAGTTTCCACCTTTTATCTTTGGGTGTTGAAATGTACTCCAGAATATTAAATTGAAGTAGTCAGACAACAAAATGAATAGCTTTATAAATTATCATGCATGAGGAGCAGTTGTTTAGATAAAGGATTGTAGTTGCTGTGTTTCTCTACAGTTTCACTGTATAAAATTAGTGAATGTAACAGCAAATTCTAAACTAACTCTTGTGACATAGAGAAATCATTTTTCCTTGGTGTGCTTCGCAGGACACTAAGGCTGTGGACTGGAGTATATGTATATACATACACATGATGTACTGTAAAATTTCTATTTATTTCATTTAATATTGCTAACAAAACATCCCATTGTTTGCTACACTCAAAAAAGCCAATCATGAACAGACAGCCTTGAGCACTGCAGGTTACAGACTCCTTTATTAGCATTCTAAATGGATATACTGTAAAATTTATTCACATTCAGCTGTCCAGATGCCTGGGTTGTCCACAGCTGGCATACTCCTCTTTGAACCTGGGATATCGATTGTCATGTGCTGAAGATGAACTGGGCAATGAGGACACATAACACAACAAGAGATGTTACAAAGTGATTTATGTTGTTTTATTTTAAAAAATCAAAACAAATCAAAGTGCCAAAGCTAAAGTGTGGTGCAAGATCTTCCAATAAACAAATAAATCAATAAATAATCCATAAAAACAGTGTTCTTGTGAAGGTTAAAAGTCAATGAATAAATGGTTAAAATCCAACAGTTTAAACACAGTCAGGACCTGTCCATAAAACCTATCATTATTCGAATTGACGTCATCATTATTCAAACCTATTAATTCAAATTAACGTCTCCTATACCCACCCTAAAAGAGCTCCTCAACAAGGTTAGACATCCACTGGCAGCCACAGTCACCATTCAGTCTGGTTTGTATCTCTACCACCATCAGTAAGCATTCAGCATGGAACTCTCCCACTATCGTCACTTAGCATTCTTCAGGACTCACATTGGATCAGTTGTTCATTCCTTCAGCGGTATCTCTGACTGTTTGCCTCCATACCACAGCACCATTTCAGTCAGGATTTTGCTCTTCCATTCTTTCCGTTCTTTCCTTTGGCCTCCTGGTCTCTCTTTTTTGTTTATATCTTTCTGGATCTTCTCCCATGTCTATCCTTCTCAGGCCCTTTTAAACGAATGTGGGCATAGGAGCCTTGATTATGACCCCCAGAGAGCTAATGAGGAAACCTGCTGAACTACGAAGGTCTGTTCCTAATCAACACCCTGGAGACACTCAGCTATACTACCATGCATAACTACACCACAAGCCTGAGCGCACTGTTTTTATTCTAAATTCCACACACTGCCACAGACCCTTAAACACTCTTTACCACATCCTGAAGAAAGGAACAGTCCTGTTTTTTTATGCATTACAATCAGTGTTTTTGTGTCAGATCCTGGAATTTAGCAAAATGTCCTACTTGTCCCAATTTGTTACCCTCCCCACTCTTTGATTTCATGTACATTTTTACAAGGTACATGAAAGTCCACAGAGACCACCCCTGCACTTCATTTAATGCTTGTCTAGCACACTCATTGAATTAACTGGAAGCATGAAATCCTGGTCAACCTAATTTACACATTTAAATAAATGATTAGGCTTGCTGATTCCAAATCTCTAAAAATTGGAATTTGAAGCACAGCAATTGGTCATCTGAAATTAAAAATCACATCATTTTTCAATAGTCTGCTAATTCTCCACTATTCATATTAGAACTACTTCTATATACTAAGTTACACAACTGTATTCACTCTAAACCTTAATATTTATGATTGTTAACATTACATACATGAGTAAAATGCACATTTTGAAGACATTTTTGACTTAAACTGTGCTCTCAAAGATATTAATTTAAATGTGCCCAGTGTCCTGACCACATATTGATTATTAAAAAACTATATTAAACTTTATTAAAAATCAAGCTGTGAAATATATTATATATAGGAGGTCAGAGGACTAGAATGTAAATTTTAGATATAGTTAAACAAAATTTGTACCTTTCATATGTGATATGGATTCCAAAGTAAAAGCAATTCCCTTTTTGCAGTTCTTTTCCAGGATTAATATGTGTTTGTGTGACCTGCTAACCTAACAGACAATTTTACATGCTGTTGCACTGCTCCTTGAGATCCTTTTTCCACCTGAGACAGAAAAATTATAGTATAATATAATAAACAATCCCAAGAGTGGCATCCAGCTATTGAAATATTAAATGAACCGGAGCAGAAGTGACCAACTGCATCCTACTAGACCACTAGAAGTAAGCACAGAACACACCAACGGAGTTGAATGTAAGCAAGGATAAAATGATATTGCAGAAAAAGTAGCTATTCACATGCACTCAAAAAATGATCTGTTACTTACACACCTCCACACAGGGTACCCCTCGTCTCTCTTTCCAAAACCCCCCAACAAATAAACCAATAATACCCAAATAAGTTATATATAAAGTGATAGTATATAATGTAAACAAATCCTTGTACTGTCCACAAGTTTGACTTTAAATCCCTTGAAGTCCCTGCAAGCGAGGCTTTAGCTGAGTTATACTTTAGTTTAGCCATAATAACACTTACAGTCCCTTTTCACAGGTACTCCAGGCCCTCTCTCAAGTCCCTGCTGCTCCTCCAGCCCTTCATTAACTTTCTCCCTCCTGTACAGACGAACCTGGGTTCATCTAATGGCTTCCTGTATGTGGTGTATTTCCTTGACAACAAACACTTTCTGCTTCCTCCACTCTGGCGCTGCCCTTCCTTATTTAAGGCTCCCATTGGCCCTCTGAGACAGGGGGTCACACCAGGGCAGTCCATAGCCAGGAAAACTCTTGAAACTGAATTTATGTATTATTATAAAACAATGAAAGGTACAAGCAAACACTGGCAGCAAATATATCCTACAACTGTTACAATGGGGTCACCTTCTTGAACTATAAAAAACCTTCACTTTTAATAAAAAGTGGTTCTGACTTCTTTGAGAAGATTGGTAAAAAGTGAAATACATTTATATATATTTTGTTCTTTTTGTTGAGCTTTTTGGATAAAAGCTATTCTGTTCCTCTTTAGGAAATCTTTAGCAAATTGTTCAATGTATTTATGTCTCATGAGATTTTTGCATTTTGAGATTTCTATACTTCTCACCTTTAGTTTTCATGTTTAAGATTTTATTATTTGGATTTGTGTTTTGAATTTAGTTTATTTATTGTCTAGTTTATTGAGTTTTATCAAGTCTTATTTTTTCCTTTTAATTTCTGCCTCTACTTCAGTATATTTTGATTTGACTATTAATATTTTGTTTAATTTCTTTTTGGGAGTTTTTTTAGTTTCTGTAATTCAGCTTATTATTTGAGTGAATTAATTTATCCTAGATTTTTTTTTGCTCACTTTAATTATTTAATTAATAAATTATATTTAACTAGTCATGGTATCTGTCAAACACAGATAATAGAATAAATAAAAATATTTGCTATCTCTTGCCCTACGTTTACCTTCGGCTCCTTTCCTATGTATTTACGTGTGTAAACGTCTCCTAACCCGAACTCTCTCTCTCACTAGAGCGCACTTCCATTAAATCTGCTTCTCAGACTCTGAGAACTGTCATTATTTTCAAGGTTCCTTTCTCACCTCCTGTCTGGTTTTGTACTTGGCATCTTTGAAGCATGCCACATACATCTTTACTCCTTCTAATGTGTCTCACAGCTCCTCATTCTTTGCATCACCATATACTTCATTCATTCAATTAGATCACTTCTTCTTTTGGCTGCTCCCGTTAGGAGTTGCCACAACTGATCATCTTCTTACATATTTTTCTGTCCTCTGCATCTTGCTCTGTTACACCTATCACTTGCATGTCCTCTCTCACCACATCCATAAACCTTCTCTTAGGCCTTCCTCTTTTCCTCTTCCCTGGCAACTCTATCCTTAGCATCCTTCTCCCAATATACCCAGTATCTCTTCTCTGCACATGTCTAAACCAACGCAATCTCGCCTCTCTGACTTTGTCTCCCAACCGTCCAACTTGAGCAGACCCTCTAATGCACTAATTTCTAATCCTATCCATCCTCGTCACACCCAGTGCAAATCTTAGCATCTTTAACTCTGCCACCTCCAGCTCTGTCTCCTGCTTTCTGGTCAGTGCCACCGTCTCCAACCCATATAACACAGCTGGTTTCACTACCGTCCTGTAGATCTTCCCTTTCACTCTTGCTGATACCCATCTGTCACAAATTACTCCTGACATTCTTCTCCACCCATTCCACCCTGCCTGCACTCTCTTTTTCACCACTCTTCCACAATCCCCATTACTCTGTACTGTTGATCCCAAGTATTTAAACTCATCCACCTTTGCCAATTCTACTCCCTGCATCCTCACCATTCCACTGACCTCCCTCTCATTTACACACATGTATTCTGCCTTGTTCCTACTGACCTTTATTCCTCTCCTCCACCTCTCCAGGTTCTCCTCAACCTGCTCCTTACTATTGCTACAGATCACAATGTCATCAGCAAACACGGGGACTCCTGTCTAATCTCGTCTGTCAACCTGTCCATCATAATTGCAAATAACAAAGGGTTCAGAGCCGATCCCTGATGTAATCCCACCTCCAACTTGAATGCATCCGTCACTCCTACTGCAGACCTCACCACTGTCACACTTCCCTCGTACATATCCTGTACAACTCTTACATACGTCTCTGCCACTCCCGACTTTCTCATACGATACCACAGCTCCTCTTGAGGCACCCTGTCATATGCTTTCTCCAGGTCCACAAAGACGCAATGCAACTCCTTCTGGCCTTCTCTAAACTTCTCCATCAACATCCTCAGAGTAAACATTGCATCTGTGGTGCTCTTTCTTGCCATGAAACCATACTGCTGCTCACTAATCATCACCTCACTTCTTAATCTATCTTCCACTACTCTTTCCCATAACTTCATGCTGTGGCTCATCAATTTTATTCCCCTTTAGTTACTGCAGTCCTGCACATCCCACTTATTCTTAAATATCGGCACCAGTACACTTCTTCTCCACTCTTCAGACATCCTCTCACTTTCCAAGATTCCATTAAACAATCTGGTTAAAAATTCCACTGCCATCTCTCCTAAATGCCTCCATGCTTCCACAGGTATGTCATCTGGACCAATGACCTTTCCATTTTTCATCCTCTTCATAACTGTCCTTACTTCCTCCTTGCTAATCTATTGCATTTCCTGATTCACTATCTCCACATCATCCAACCTCTTCTCTCTCTTGTTCTCTTCATTCATCAGCCTCTCAAAGTACTCTTTCTATCTGCTCAACACACTCTCCTCGCTTGTGAGCACGTTTCCATCTTTATCCTTTGTCACCCTAACCTGCTGCACATCTTTCCCAGTTCTGTCCCTCTGTCTAGCCAATCGGTACAGGTCCTTTTCTCCCTCCTTAGTGTCCCACCTCTCTTACAACTCATCATACGCCTTTTCTTTAGCCTTCGCCACCTTTCTCTTCACCTTGCACCTTATCTCCTTGTACTCTTGTCTACTTTCTGCATCTCTATGGCTATCCCACTTCTTCTTTGCCATTCTCTTGTTCTGTATAGTTTCCTGTATTTCCTCATTCCACCACCAGGCTTCCTTTTCCTCCTTCCTCTTTCCAGATGTCACACCAAGCTCCCTTCTTGCTGTCACCCTTACTACATCTGCTGTAGTGTCCCAGCTGTCTGGTAACTCTTCACTGCCACCCAGTGCCTGTCTCACCTCCTCCTTAAACTCAACATTGCAGTCTTCCTTTTCCAACTTCCACCATTTGATCCTTGGCTCTGACCTCACTCTCTTCCTCTTCTTGATCTCCAACGTCATCCTACAGACCACCATCCTATGCTGCTTAACTACACTTTCCCTGGCCACCACTATGCAGTCTTCAATCTCCTTCAGATCAACTCTTCTGCATATGATGTAATCTACCTGTGTGCATCTTCCTCCACTCTTGTACGTAACCCTATGTTCCTCCTTCTTCTTAAAATACGTATTTACCACAGCCATGTCCATCCTTTTGGCAAAATCCACTATCCTCTGACCTTCTTCATTCCTCTAATTGGCACCATACCTACTCATCACCTCCTTGCCTCCACTATTCCCTTCACCAACATGCCCATTGAAATCTGCTCCAATCACCACTTTCTCTCCCTTGGGTACACTGTTCATCACTTTATCCAACTCACTCCAAAAATCTTCTTTCTCACTCATTGCACACTCAACTTGCGGTGCATATGCACTAATAACATTCATACTCACACCTCCAATTTCCAGCTTCATAATCATTACTCTGCCTGACATTCTTTATCTCCAAAACACTCTTGACATACTGTTCCTTCAAAATAACTCCTACCCCATTTCTCCTCTCATCCACACCATGATAGAACAATTTGAATCCACCTCCAATCCACCTTGCCTTACTCCCCTTCCATTTAGTCTCTTGCACGCACAATATATCAACCTTCCTTCTCTCCATCATATCTGCTAACTCTCTCCCCTTACCAGTCATACTGCCAACATTCAAAGTTCCTACCCTCAGTTTCACTCTCTTTACTTTCCTCCTCTCCTCCTGCCTCTGGATACGTCTCCCCTCATTCTTCTCCTTCTTCTTCAATTAGATTACTAATTATTATTATTATTAATAATAATTCATTCAAATAGGTTACTTAGAGCTAATGAATACACAGCCCTAGGTATTTTTTATATTTTAGATTAGTAGTTTCCATTGAGTTTTAAGAAAATTAAAAAAAAAAATTACAGTTTAGAAAAAGTGATTAAAGCAATTTAGACATTTGGAATTTGAAATCCATTTTAGACTCCATACAAATTTAACATATATTAAAATTAGACTAGAGGGTTTTGTTACATTAGTCAATCATATCCACTTCAGTTTCAGCTACTCTGACTGCCAGATCTAAACAAGCAATATCTGAATGAGCACAGAGAGTTGTACAGTCACGTGTAGGACTAAGATATCAAAGATTAGACCCCGAGGATCTAGGTTACCAGTTTAGAATGTTGAAGAAATGTTTCTCTTTGATGACATCATAGTTTATTCTGTGGCTATGAAAAGTGCACAGAGTAATAAACTTTCTTTGTAGAACTTGGTGGTTTGACATTAACCACAGGCTGGACACCTTGGTTTTAAATGCTAGGACTAATAACAATCATTTACAATAAGGAAGGGCTTTAAAACAGGGATTTGTTTCAATGTAAAAAAAGCAAAAATTAAATTATTGTATCTGCCACTTACCAAGATCTTACAGAGAAGATGTAGGTTATTGGAAATTGTAGTAGTCCAGCTATTGGCTAAAAACATGCACTATATCCAAAGGTATTGTATTTTGAATTATTTTGGACAATTTATAGAGACAGAAGCAACATAATAACTGTAGGAGATCTTCTCTGATGCCCCATAAAAAATATATAAAATATAATCTACTCTATACATATAAAATCCTAAGCTTAAAAGTGCAACGATTTTGAGCAATGATTTTTATGTGACTTTTTTGTTACACTTTAAATCAGGCTTATTTTAAAACCTACATATATATGTTTGATATTATTCTTTTTAGAATTTAACAAGCTTTAATGTGATGTTGTTAGATTTTTCAGATTCTTATTCAGTTTTTAAATTAAATTTTAAACGAAAAAATATCAAGAACGCATGTCCCGCGAGATGAAACTTTGTGCCAACAGATTTAACCATGCCTGGGGCTGGAAATAAAAGACAAAGAATAGATGACAAAGACAGCTGCTGTACAGGCTTTGAAATGTTCGAAGCGCTGCACAAGATACAGATCACGGCAGCAGCAGCAAGTCAGCAGCTGATTGAGCAAAGAGGAGGTAAAAAAAAACTGTATGTGTTTCCCATTGTATCACTGTTTAAGAGGTGGTTTTGGTGGAATGACTGCGTCTTCCTAGGGTGCGTTCAGACCCCCTCTCCACAACATGAGCGGCAGAGACGCGAAGTGGCTGGTGTATAGCGCAGGCAAGGGGGATAGTTGAGCGAAGTGAGCAGGGGTATGCCCCCTAGTAATAAAGATAATAAATTAACTTACAAGGTGACTTTTTAAAACATTAGTCTTGCAACGGGTCTACCATTTTAAAAATCAGACCGTTCATTATTCCAATTCAGTTTTTCTCAGATGTTTTTACCCATAATACATCAAAATCAATTTGTGATACTGAGTCAAAATCAAGTGGAAATTAAAATTGTAGCTAGCACATAAACTGTAATTAGACCTTAAATTAAAATCAGTTCTTCCACTAGTAGCACCCATATTGAGCAAAACATTTTCCTAAAATTGTTTGTAAGAAATTGTCAAAGAATACACACTTTCAGTGATTTTTAATCATAAGAGTGTGTTTTTTAAAATTCAATTAATTTTCCTCATATTCAGAACTAATGGCTGAAGACAGGAAAAGTATCAATGCAAAATGGGAAAAGCACAATATTAAAATTTTTGGAGCCAGTTTAGAAAGATTGTTAAGCTGGCATTTCAGTATGGTTAAGATGTACAGTTTTGTTTCAGTTTTGGTTTTTGCCTTTTAGGACAAACTGGTAGACAGTATATACTTAAGTCAATCAGTGCCTCCCAAACATTCAATATGACTTTGCCAAGTTTTTCTGGTGGTGGTACTTACCTAATCTGTACATATGATGATACAACTTCCAATACCATTGCCCTAGTATTTGTTTGCACCATATCAATGGTTTGTGATCACATCTTGCGTGAGGATTGTCTGTGCACTCTGTCAGCAGAGGCTGAAAAATTAGAGGCAGGTCACATTCAGTGAGTTGTTAGCTTTTATGAAGCAGCATTATGGTCTCAGTTTGTTTTAAATAGCACAGATACTCTATGCTGAAACACACAATGCAGTGAAACATATACAGTTGTGCTTGAAAGTTTGTGAACCCTTTAGAATTTTCTATATTTCTGCATAAATATGACCTAAAACATCATCAGATTTTCACTCAAGTCCTAAAAGTAGATAAAGAGAAGCCAGTTAAACAAATGAGACAAAAATATTATACTTGGTCATTTATTTATTAAGGACAATGATCGAATATTACATATTTGTGAGTGGCAAAAGTATGTGAACCTTTGCTTTCAGTATCTGGTGTGACCCCCCTTTGCAGCAGTAACTGCAACTAAACATTTCCGGTAACTTTTGATCATTTCTGCACACCGGCTTGCAGGAATTTTAGCCCATTCCTCCATTCAGAACAGCTCCAACTCTGGGATGTTGGTGGGTTTCCTCACATTAACTGCTCACTTCAGGTCATTCCACAACATTTCAGTTGGATTAAGGTCAGGACTTTGACTTGGCCATTCCAAAACATTAACTTTATTCTTTTTTAACCATTCTGTGGTAGAACGACTTGTGTGCTTAGGGTCGTTGTCTTGCTGCATGACCCACCTTCTCTTGAGATTCAGTTCATGGACAGATGTCCTGACATTTTCCTTTAGAATTCTCTGATATAATTCAGAATTCATTGTTCCATCAGTGAAGGCAAGCCGTCCTGGCCCAGATGCAGCAAAACAGTCCCAAACCATGATACTACCACCACCATGTTTCACAGATGGGATAAGGTTTTTATGCTGGAATGCAGTGTTTTCCTTTCTCCAAACATAATGCTTTTCATTTAAACCGAAAAGTTCTATTTTGGTCTCATCTATCCACAAAACATTCTTCCAATAGCCTTCTGGTTTGTTCATGTGATCTTTAGCAAACTGCAGACGAGCAGCAATGTTTATTTTGGAGAGCAGTGGCTTTCTCCTTGCAACCCTGCCATGCACACCATGGTTGTTCAGTGTTCTCTTGATGGTGGACTCATGAACATTAACATTAGCCAATGTGAGAGAGGCCTTCAGTTGCTTAGAAGTTAAAATGGGGTCCTTTGTGACCTCGCCGACTATTACATACCTTGTTCTTGGAGTGATGTTTGTTGGTCAACCACTCCTACGGAGGGTAACAATGGTCCTGAATTTCCTCCATTTGTACACAATCTGTCTGACTGTGGATTGGTGGAGTCCAAACTCTTTATAGATGGTTTTGTAACCTTTTCCAGCCTGATGAGCATCAACTACTCTTTTTCTGAGGTCCTCAGAAATCTCCTTTGTTCATGCCTTGATACACTTCCACAAACATGTTGTGAAGAGCAGACTTTGATAGATCCCTGTTCTTTAAATAACACAGGGTGCCCACCCACACCTGATTGTCATCCCATTGATTGAAAAACCTGAGTCTAATTTCACCTTCAAACTAGCTACTAATCCTAGAGGTTCACATACTTTTGCCACACACAAATATGTAATATTCGATAATTTTCCTCAATAAATAAATGACCAAGTATAATATTTTTGTCTCATTTGTTTAACTGGTTTCTCTTTATCTACTTTCAGGACTTGAGTGAAAATCTGATGATGTTATAGGTCATATTTATATGGAAATATAGAAAATTCTAAAGAGTTCACATACTTTCAAGCAGAACTGTACATTACTTATACTGTGAATTCAGAACATGATCAGACCCTTTAAATTTCTTTACATTTTATTGTGTTGTAGATTTAATTTAAAAAATGACACTTTTGACTATCCGTTTGCACTCAATAACTCATAATGACCTTGTTTTCAGAAAAGTATGCAAATTTATTGAAACTCATTGATTTAAATCTCTAATTTATGAAAGTATTCAGGCCCTTAATTCATTAAGTTGTACTGTACAAGCTCCTTCAGCAGCAATTACAACTTTGAGTCTTTTTGGGTAGGTCCCTACATGCTTTGCCCATCTGGATTTGGACAGGTCCTCTCAAGTTATGTTAGATTAGATGGGAAGTATCTGTAAACTGCCATCTTCAGGTCTCTCCACGGATGTTCTTGGCTGAGCCACTCAAAAACAATCTGAGGTTTGTCCTGAAGTAACTCCCAGGTTGCCATGACTGAATGCTTTAGGTCATTGTTGTGCTGAAAGGTGAACCATTGATCCAGTCTGAGGTCATTTGAACTCCGGAGTAGGTTTTCTTCAAGGACTTCTCTGTTGTTGGACGCATTTATCCTTCCATCCTGCCTTGTGCACTGTTTTGGTTGGGATTGACTCCAGCAGACCCCCGTGACCCTGTAGTTAGAATATAGTGGGTTGGATAATGGATGGATGGATAGTCCTTATTAATCGTCTTGTTCCTGCTGTTAAGAAGCACACCATAGCATAATGCTGCCTCCCCCATGGTTCACCGTAGAGATGGTTTTAGGTAGGTGCCAACAATGCCTGGTCTTTGCCAGAGATAGTGCTTGGAGTTCTGCCCAAAGAGTTCATTTTTTGTCTCATCAGTCCAGAGAATCTTTCTCCTCATGTTCTCAGAATCCAAGCTTGCTGTCATATGCCTTATACTCAAAAGTGTCTTTCTTTTGATAAACATTTGATTGATGGAGTGAAATGGTCATTCTTCCAACAGGTTCCACCAGCTCAGTAGAGGACACCTGAAGCTTTGTTAAAGTGACCACTGAGTTCTTAGTCACCTTCCTAACCAAGGACCTTCTTGCCTGGTTACCTAGTTGATGGCCAGTTTGAGTCCTGTATGTTCCAAATTTCTTTTCAGTTTCACAATTTTTTGACCACTAGTCACCTGAGATTTCTCAAGCTTTAGTAATAATTTTATACCCTTGCCCAGATCTATGACCCACCACAATTTGATCACAGAGGTCTACATCCCTTGCACATCATGGCTTGGTTTTGGTTTGAATTGTGGGACCTTATATTCTCTGGTGTGTGCCTTCCTAAACTATGGCCAGTCCATTTAGTTTGCCACAGGTGGACTCTAATCAAGTCATAAACACATCTTAAGGATAATTAAAGCAAACAGAATGCTTTTGAACACAGTTTGAAATGTCACAGTAAAGAGTATAAATACTTAAATGAAATTCATGTTTTGAATACAAGTTTTCACATTATCATTATGGATTATGGGTTATTGAGTGCAAACTGATGGGCAAAAATGGCAAATTTATCAATTTAAAATTAAATCTAAAACACAAAAAAGTATGCATAAAGTGAATGGGTCTGAATACTTTCTGAATCCTCTGTATACCAATATTTTGTTTCATATGCATGCATTTGCTGCAATTTTAAGCTTTAATTGAATTGACTGTTGCAGACTTGTAATTTGTTTAAAATTTTTGACAGATTAGGCAACAGGTATTGACAATTAAGTAACAACTGCAAAATCAGCTTTCAAAGGGATGTAAATTTCTGTGGACTGTGCTGAAAGTTATTTCAGAGCAGCATTTCAGCACTCTTATGAGTAATTTAGGTCTGAAACAGTACCTCTTAAGCTTTTCAGAAGTTTTCTTTCTGTTCAACTTTCATTCCTTTTCAGTAATTCTAGTGTTTGTTCAAATGTGGGTGTTTATACTGTGTATATATATATATATATATATATATATATATATAGTCACAGGCGGCTGGGGGTGGAGCCTGAGGGGACCAGAGGAGGGCTGGTGCCTCCTCCCGACCATGTGGGGGCAACCGCCTTGGTTTTGTTGGTGACCTCGGGTAAGGGGCTTGGAAGCTCAACCCTGTAGGGGCCCGTGGCCACCGCCAGGCGGCGCCCCGGTACCTGAAGAAACCTGGAGCCCAGCACTTCCGCCACACCAGGAAGTGCTGGGGGGA
>JANRMT010062815.1:4555664-4593459 GCA_026402145.1 Polypterus bichir lapradei
ATCAAGATTTTGTTACAAGAAATGGGTCATTTTAATCCCATCAGCTTTTGTAATAATGTTTCAGTGCAAAACGAAACTGACAAAAAGTATTCTAATATTCACAGCTTGGTAAAGCCCATTGAGTCAATTTTTGGCAAGACATAAGTGTTGTCGCCTTGTCATATGAGACTTCACCTGTGACTAATAATGGATCAATTAAGTCTCAGGTGTGTATATAAAAAGAACCCCAGTACACTAGATCTTCACATCAACTGCAACTAGACCTCTGCAAACATGCCTAAGATTCATCCTGAGACTAAAGTGTTGATTATCAAGAGGCTGAAGACCAAATCCACTGCTGATGTGGCAAACACCTTCAATGTGTCTCAGCGTCAATGTCAGAGGATAAAAAAAAGATTTGAAGAGACTGGAGACGTTTTTGACAAGCCCAGGTCAGGAAGACCCTGCAAGACAACTGCTCGAGAGGACCGTTTGTTGGCTCGAAAATCCAAGGCCAGCCCATTTTCCACTGCAGCAGACCTCCACGAGATCTGGTCACCTGAAGTCCCTGTGTCAACCAGAACAGTTTGTCGGATTCTGTCTCGAAATGGCCTCCATGGTCGAATCAGTGCCCATTAGCCAGCACTAAACAAAAACAATTGAAAAAACGTGTGGCATTTGCCAAGGCCCACAGCCTGCTAAAAGGATGGACGCTGGAAAAGTGGCAGAAGGTGGATTTTTCAGATGAATCTTCTGTTGAATTACACCACAGTCACCGCAAATATTGCAGGAGACCTACTGGAACCCGCATGGAGCCGAGATTTACCCAGAAAACAGTGAAGTTTGGTGGAGCCAAAATCATGGTCTGGGGTTACATCCAGTATGGGGGTATGCGAGGGATCTGCAGGGTGGAAGGCAACATCAATAGTCTAAAATACCAAGAAATCTTAGCTACCTCTTATATTCCCAACCATAAAAAAGGCCAAATTCTGCAGCAGGATGGTGCTCCATCGCATACTTCCATCTCCACATCAAAGTTCCTTAAAGCTAAGAAGATCAAGATGCTCCAGGATTGGCCAGCCCAGTCACCAGACATGATCATCATTGAGCATATGTGGGGTAGGATGAAAGAGGAAGCATGGAAGACGAAATCAAAGAATATTGATGAACTCTGGGAGGCATGCAAGACTGTTTTATTTGCTATTCCTGATGACTTCATTAATAAATTGCATGAATCCTTGCCAAACCGTATGGATGCTGTCCTTCAAGCTCATGGAAGTCATACAAGATATTAAATTTGGATCTCACAGCATCACTACTTAATTTGCTGACATATTTTTGGATTTGCAGTAAACTTGTTCATTTTCTGTATAGGCAACAAAACTTTTGTCTTGCCAAATTTGACCTTTCTGTCTTGATTAAATGATAAATCTTTTTTCAGTGAAACTAATTTATTTCAGTGCATTAAACATCATTTGGGAGGGCTTTAGCTTTTCATATGAACTATTTCTAACACCAGCGGATTAATTAAAAATCAGGTTAATAGCAGGAGTTTCTACAAAATAGAGAAGCGACAAGACTTTTGTCAGGGACTATATACATACTGTACATACAGTTAGGTCCATAAATATTTGGAGAGAGACAACTTTTTTCTAATTTTGGTTCTGTACATTACCACAATGAATTTTAAATGAAACAACTCAGATGCAGTTGAAGTGCAGACTTTCAGCTTTAATTCAGTAGGTTGAACAAAAAGATTGCATAAAAATGTGAGGCAACTAAAGCATTTTTTTAACACAATCCCTTTATTTCAGGGGCTCAAAAGTAATTGGACAATTGACTCAAGGGCTATTTCATGGGCAGGTGTGGGCAAGTCCGTCATTATGTCATTATCAATTAAGCAGATAAAAGGCCTGGAGTTAATTTGAGGTGTGGTGTTTGCATGTGGAAGATTTTGCTGTGAACAGACAACATGCGGTCAAAGGAGCTCTCCATGCAGGTGAAAGAAGCCATCCTTAAGCTGCGAAAACAGAAAAAACCCATCCGAGAAATTGCTACAATATTACGAGTGGCAAAATCTACAGTTTGGTACATCCTGAGAAAGAAAGAAAGCACTAGTGAACTCAGCAATGCAAAAAGACCTGGGGCCTTATGTATAACGCTGTTATAAATATAAATATAGTACACTACCGTGGCTGTTCGTTCATCTGTCCATGATTTTAAATCACGTGTACCTTGCAAACCATTTGACCTATTGACCTGAAATTTGGTACACATATACTATGTGACGTCTACTATACGCTTTCGGGCTGATGATTGATCTACAAGGTTATTCCTCTTTTTATTTTTATTTAATTTATTGTAGAATCAACTCTCGGCAGAGGCCAGCAGGGTGGCCATGTGGCGCATGCATACAGGCGTCATTCTCATCCCTACCACCTTCGCCTTCACTTCCCCTACCTCTTCATATTTTAAATCATTCTTGAGGCAGGTTGAAGACTTAAGTGCCAGATTAAGTGAAAAATTAAAGAAAACATACTAAGTAATTACAACACAAATACTGACTTAATCAGATTTAACGCAAAAAGATGCCAACAAAAAAGAGAAGAAGCAGGCTGCTAGGGTGGAGAAGAGAAGAGCTGCTCAGAAAGCAACAAGCTCATCAGCCTCTGAGCAAACGAATACTAAACATACAGAGAAAGAGTATGAAAACTACAAATGCTCAAGTCAAGTGTATTCACTACACATTATCGTGAAGTGCGGAGTTACTGGTATATATATATTCATAGGTCTTACTCGCAAACTGGTTATTTGGATGGTTACCTACTAGGTAATGCTTGTGGTTGGTCAGTCATTCAACAAACATCCACCACGTCCTCTCAGTTGCAAGAAGAAGATCATTGGTATGTGATACAGTACCTGCCAAATAAAACAAAGAGTACAAGACACGTGTTTTGCCCTAATTTGGGCTCATCAGATGAACGCACCTTTGATTTCCCCTTATGGGAATCGAACCTCAGATGTCAGATCCGGAGGCAAAGCCTCTGACATTGGACCATGGTGAATGGTTCGCTTACTTGACTGAATGAAAATCGGAGTGTTACATTCATAGGTCTGAGATTACTTACCGTGTACTCTTTGTATTATTTGGCAGGTACTGTATCACCTGTCTATTTATGCATTTTATGCATTTAGAGCTTCTGTAAAAAGCTAAGCACCTCCCTGGGGACAAATAAAGTTCTATCTATCTATCTATCTATCTATCTATCTATCTATCTATCTGCCTGTCAGTCATTTCTCCCCGGTGTCTCAGAAAATTATAGCCTTTAAATTCATCATTATCTTAAAACCACAATTTTAATGAGAAATATCAAAATGACTTTGCTCTGTGTACAGCACAGAATATTCCTAAGTGACAGTGTTAGCAATTGTTAGGCTAGTGCTGGCCCAACACTCCTTCAACATAAGTTGTCCAAATGGCAAGACCCTTGAAAATCAGCTTCTATGACACATAGACAAGTTAGATTTCAAAAGCAGGATGAACAGATGCAAAAATTAAAATCATGACTTAGCAGTGGTCAAAACCAAAATTAGGCTGAAAAATAGAAAGACTAATATTATATTTGAAATCGAAAAATAATAGTCAAAAATCAAACAGAGGTTAAAATCAATACCAGCAAAGTGTTTAAAAATCACTAGATGAATGGGACACACAATATTACTGAAAATCAAAAAAGATTAAAACACAAACGAACACAAAAAATCAGTAGGTCTTTTACAAAAGCATGAAGTACAAAGCATAACCAAAAGAGATATTCTAAAGCACTGTTGGTAATCACTGCTCCATTTTTGTTTCCACTGCCTTACCTATCACATGACTTCAGTATCATTAAAAGATTAGGGGACTGAAGGGCAAAAAACTCATCAGAGGAGGAGAAAGCAACTGAGCCCAGGTCTATGACTGAAAAAATGTCCTTCAGTACAGAACATGTGTCACATAGGATTGAAAAAACAGTTTGACTGGAAATGGATCACTTCCCACTTATTAAATAATTTTTAATTTTTGCACAAGTGTGATGAAATTATTAATGTATTTCTATGCACTTGTCATTTGGAAATATATTATACTGTTTTAGCCAATAAGTAATGAGGAAAATGTGGTAGTAATTAACAATGCTCTTTGTATGTTGTCGGTTGCTGGTATCAAGTAGAGGTGAGAAGTGGAACCCAGGTTGATTTGCCACATTAGAATGCTCAGGTCAACAAATATTATTAAGTCAGTGAGCCCAAAGGAAGCCTGTCTTCTTTGTCAATGTTGATTATGAATCAACTCACCAAGAACAAGGAGAAGATTCTTATCTATTTCTAAACCAGTTGCATCTCCAGTAGTCAAACCTGGAGCAGTACTTTTTTCGGTTTGGAGCAGTCAGAGCAAATCTCAGTTGATGCAGCTAGAAAATTCCATCAGTGCTCTGCCACATCTCTCAGGAACTGGAACAAGCCAGCTCTCTTCATTGACAGAGATGTCAAAGAAGTGTTTTCAAATCCTCTTCTTTTATTGAGTGCTTTGATAGCTGATTATGCAAGAATTACCACAGCTAAAATCAAACAACTAATAATTTGCAATGCTATTGTTACTTGTCAGTATTTTAGCTGAACATAAAAATATGTCGACAACAATATCATAAACAACTATTTCACATATACCATATTTACAAGCATATACACATTGGTTCTGCGGTGGGCTGGCGCCCTGCCCAGGGTTTGTTTCCGGCCTTGTACCCTGTGTTGGCTGGGATTGGCTCCAGCAGACCCCCGTGACCCTGTAGTTAGGATATAACGGGTTGGATAATGGATGGATATACATATTGGTTAGTTTATCTGAGCTTAAACATATAGAATTTAATAGTAATAACACTTTTATAGTATTTGCTTTCACATTTGCATATCTCCCAGTAGTCTTCAATGTATTTGCATGTATCCTGATATTCTCTGTTTTAAAAAACATTATATTAGGCACTGTCACGTGCTAGCTTCTGTACAAAAGGGCACCTGCCTGCTAAATATAATGTTACCTTTCCCAGTTTTTTCACTTAAGAGTTTCATTTTATCTAATTAATCCTATATAATCCTAACATCCATACAAATCAAATATGAGCCTTATTTAATAAACTGTAAAACACACAATTGTTTCACCCAATTACAATTTTTATTTAATATGTAGTAGTATAACTGTATGGTCTTTTAATTTGGGATTGTGTCTTTAAGCAGAATTTCCTCTCAAAATAGCGGTGGGCCTTCTGTTTCTCATTCTCTTTGGAAAGGAAACGGGTCATCAGTTGCTCCCTTTAAAAAGGCCAAGTGGGAAGTAGTTGAGGTGACAGTTTATCATGCATGATGTGGAAGTTCTGAGCTGTGGGAAGAAAGCTAATGGACTGGACTAAAAGGATAGAGACACTTGACATTGAAGGATTATAAACAAATCTGTGTGCCCTTGTCTTTGAACTTTGAAGATTATTTAATAAGAATAATTGTTAACATGTTGTTTTCTTTTTGATGCTGTTAATTGTATCATGCACACTTTCCCATTTACATATTTGTATAATTCAGATAAACAGTTATTTGACTGATTTGGTGAAGTTTGTTCTAAATGGTGTTATATGTACAGTATATATGTGGTAGTTTGCCCTAGTGTTTTATGTTCATGTTTATGTGTTTTTTTACTATTTCAGTATAGGTTTTCCTGGTTTATACTTGTATCTTTTCTTGATGATTTGTTTCAATTTGGTGGTGAAGGGATTAGAATTCAAGGACTGCTGTTTCACTCTTGTATGTACTGAAAGGACTGTAACCAGAAGAGGCAATGCACATCTTTCCTCTTCTTGGGATTCCATTTAGTCATTCCACTTCTGGCTCTTTTGTCTAGACATTTTTTGTTGTTCATATTTTCATTGCCATCAGCAATCCTCTTTTAATGGTGTGCCCTATGCATGCAGAATGTTACATTAGATGAAACTAAGTAAACTGTGACAAAAAGATGGATAAATAGACAAGTACTTTATTGATGCTCAGTAAATATTCACTCATTTCAGCACAGCAAAAACAAAGTACAGACAGACAGCAAAAAACAGTACATGGAAATGAATGTGATTGCAACTCCCAGAACTATGTCCATAATATACCCAGTGCTCCTACAGATATATTTTCCCTTTAGCAGAGTGTATGTTTCAACTGTCTAGGGTGAACACATGTACAATGAGAGGAGGCATTATATTTACAGTTTTGTGGCTGTAGGCAAAAAAGAGTGTCTCACTAGTTGATTTTAGGAATGTGTAAGTGAATTAGAGTTCTCTTAGTAGAGAAGCTTTGTAAAATTAGAGTAATGGGTTATAAATCTGCCACCATCAAATTCTTCTACAGTTTCCAGTGAGTCCAGGATCAGTTCGGTTATACAGACAGTCATCCGGATCAGTTTATTCAAGCATCTGACATGTTCTGGTGTCACTCCACAGGTAGACCATAGAGAAAAAGGAGTACCCTGGTCATTGTGAACATCCTTAGTGGATTGTTGCATAATTTAGAAGACCTGAGCCTTCTCTAAGACAAGAACCTTTCCTGGCCATTTTGGTACAGCTGGTCCAAACCCATGTCCAGATTAACAAACAGGAACTTACAAGACCATCTCCATCTTCTTCTAAATTATGGTGATTGTTAGACATCCACAACAAATTCTTTTCTTGTTTTCAGTTGTGGTGGCTCACCCACCACCATATTATTACAAAGGTTTTCACCATCTTTATACCCTGTTGTTTTGCATCTCCATTGCTAATATAACCAAAAACTGAAGAGGCTTCTCAGAATTTGTGTAGATAGCATAAATTACAGGTGTACTTAAAATCAGTTGTACAGATTAGATAAGGAAAAATAATGCAGTTCTATGGGATGATGTTGTGTTATTGACCACCACCCAAGGTGTATAATCCTGGGACATCACAAATTGGCACTTAGTCCATGATCTAGGATGTTGTAGGGGCATCTACATACAATGTCTTGAACATATTCTCTTACTGGAGAGGATGGATAGAGGAAAGAACTGGGGAAATCAAAGAAAATAAACAAAGTGTTAGTGTCAGTGGTCCTGGTGAAAGTGCAGACTAAGGAGGTTACAGCATCATCTACCCTTATACGTTCCTGGTAGACAAATTGTTGGGGTCAGGGTGCTCTGTATCCAGGGGTTGCAGATCTCTGCATGAGACAAAGCAATAAGTAGCCAGCATTGTTTACAGGAGATTATGGGAACTCAACAAATTTTGTAGTGTTTTGCGAACTCGGCAGTGATAAATACAGATCAATAATATGTATTGTTTTCAGTTCACTGATTCCTGTCTGGGCTGTTCTGCTTAGACACATTGTGCAGTCTTTCTCCTCTTCTTTGATCCACTGGAGTGAATTTTAATTTTGTAAGTGGCACTGTACTTTCATCCTCCAACAGCATGATATTTTGCTGCATCTTCAAAACTGCCTATACCTTCTTTTTTCATACTAACACTACAGTTCACATGTGTCATATCAAAAGTCATATGTTATCTGTCTCTCTCAAGAGCAGTATAGTGTCTTTGTCAAGCCAATAAAAAAGGTCTTCTTTTATAATGTGGCTTGATGACTACTTTTAGTAAGTGATATAAGTCAAAAATTGGACTACTGAGAATTTCCTTTGATCTTGCTTGGTCTTTAAGCAAAATATGTGAAGCATGTTAAACAACAAAGTTCCCCAGCCTTTACTTACAATCTTCATTCTAGCATGTACACACCGGTTAGTTTATCTAAGCTTATACATTCTAATAAATAAATAAATATTATAATATTTGCTGTGACATTTGCATATATTGCCATAATTCTTTAATGTATTCACATAAATGTATCCTATAGTGCAACACTCTTTCAAAATGCATTTTTATTCCTGTTAGTTGGTTTATCTGGTTCAAAACAGGAACAGATCTAACAGCCCCCTTTCTATGATCCACAATATCCTCTAAAATGTTATCCCTCTTTAAGGTCCTTGCACCTTATCTTCATTCATATCACCTCCTCAGTACAGTTTCTGCAACTTCTCATTCACTAACTTAGTCATCACCTGACAGCATGACACTATGACACAGAGTCATTTGTCTTGTGCCTGCAGTTTGGATTTCCCAAATTTCTGCTAAACTCACGTTTAAATGCACACAATCAAAAAACAATTAGCTCTATAGTATAGTATACTCCCCCAGTTTACTATCTCTACAGCTACTAAACAATCCTAAAATAAAAACAGTCTTACATTAAAAATTTTGAGTCTTATTTAACAAACTGAAAAAACTTAAATGTTTACCCTAACTACATGAAGAGTGATATAATTTTTACAGAAAAAGAATTCAAGTTCAATTTTTTTCCCTGCTTTACTTCATAAGATGTACTGTAATACACATGTAAAAAGTGAACTATACCCAGTTATTAAGTTAAACTTTACAGATGGATGCCGGAATCTCTACTGTGTATTGATGTAATAAATGACTATTGTACTGTTGGCTGTAGGGTAACAATACTTTATATCTGCCTCAGGTTGCTAACATCTCATATTCATATGGAAGGCAAACATGTTTGGAAATTGTGGGCATATGAGCAGACATGGTTCATAGTGTTACATTGCAGCTAGCTCCCAGAAATAATCGGAAACATGGAAAATGACACCTTAGCTCTCGTGTTTATGATGACAGTGTTGTGTAAATGTGCTACATGTTGACCACTACTGAGTCATCAACTATGTCTGCCATGATGACATTTAAATTACATCATTTCATTAAATAATTAAAATTATTTAATCTCCTAAACAAATGCATTACATTTCAAATTCTGAGAAAATGCATGGCGTGGAATCAGGACAGACTGAGAAAAGAAAGAGAGAGACTTGAAGGGGGATGAAATGTGGTGGCACTTCGCCACAGTTCACTGTCTCACCACAGGCAGTGCAGGTGCTTAGTATACCGGGCAGGCATCCAGTGGAGGGAGTGCTGGAAGGCACTGACTCGCTATGAACACAATGTGAAAAACACAGCTGACTACGAGAAACAAATGAGCAAAATCTGTTAATGCCTAATGATCTACTGGTTAGGACTGTCCATGAATGCTAAGTGGAGGTCTACACAGTGATTAATGGCCATTAAATACTAATGCATCAACAGATTTCAGTTATGTAGTACCTATCCCCTATAGCATATGAAGAAGGACCCCAACCTCTGAAACTGGTAATATGCAGTTGCAGTGGGGCAAACATTTAGAATCACACCAAATGTTAAGTTTAGATACAAAAGTGACTGTGGCAGCAGAAGCAGATGAAGCTGAAGGAGGAAGAAGTTGCCTTTCAGAGTCACTTAATATACTTGTTCAGTACCAGAAGGCTTTGGCATGCACAGCAGGAAAAAAACAAAAAATTTACAAACAATACATACTGTGTCACTAATGCTGATACATAACAGCCACACTCTACTGGGGGTCACTTTTGCCTCAGGATCTACAGTATCAGTGTGTGTACCCTTTAAATGCTTTTCTCAGCCTATGGCTATAAGCGCTGTAAGAGTCAATCTTAGAAAGTTTAAGATTTTAGTTAAACCCATATTAGTGTTTGCTTAATTTGAATAGAATATAAATGATATAGTCTTTTCCCCGTTTAAGTTAGTATAAGAGAACTTTCTTGTTATAATTAAGATACAGTGTGACAATTGAGTCAGTTGTTGTTTAGAACAGGTCCCAGAACACAGGGGTTTAAAAGACCCATTTTCAGCTTAGAAATGGGATAGGCATTTAGTTTTCTGACCGTTTTGAAATGGTTCAGAAACGTTTAGAAGTGATTTTGTAACAATTAGAAATGTAACAAGATTTAAGCTTTGAACAGAAGTTCTCTTAAACAAGACTGTATTTTGTTGTATCAGTTTTTCTCTATTTTGTGTGAACTGTTTTATTTTGAATTTTTACTAAAGTTTTTAAAAACAAAGATACTTTGTCTGTGGAATCATTTCAATGCGTCAGGCCTTTGTTGAATCCCATTTTGTATGCTAGAGCTGCTGAACTTTGGTAATTTTGGAAAAATGCAGCTACAAGTGCAGTAGATGTTGTTGTGTTTTTAGCATGCCTCTCAATAACTCAGATGATCCTTGGCCTTATCATATTGCTAGACATTATTGTCATTATAGACTTGGCTTCAAGTGCATGTGGGGGAACCATTTTGTAAAGACATTCCAAATACTGAGCTCAAGAGAAGGGTCTTCCAACAAACATAATAATTAGCAACGAATCTATTTGTAATACAATTGGTTGCATAAAGCCATTCTTCTATTACCAGCAGTTCTCTTTCTTTGGTCCATGTTATTGTAACTGACTGGAATCTGTGCTACTTCTCCATGTTGTGTCAGAAAGAAGTCAACCAAGAAGCACACTGAGGTGAAAAACAGTTTATTTGCCTTTCCAAAAAAAAAAGTAAAAAGAACAAGCCACTATACAAGCAGCTTGCTTCCAATGCCTACTATATAGTAAATCAAATCAATTACTAATTATTAAAAATAAAACCTAAAACTACGTTGTACACCACTCCAAAAAAAAAAAACATTATTGCCATGGCATAAGTGCTACATTTTAAATAGAACTACAAAAACTACATTTAAGAACTCAAAAAACATGACTTATAAACTTGAGCATTTACACTTCATATACATGTCAAATAAAATAAAATTAGAAAGGCTTAGAGAGAGCTGAAAATATGACTTACCCCTACAAAGTCCACCATGTGTCTGGCGACCTAACAGTGAAGCTTAGTGCTTGCGGTCTGTGGGGTGTAAGATTAATTAGCGCCCTTACTATGACATATGATGGGTATGGCACTAACTACAGTACAAACGGGAATCAATGATTTTGGGGAAGTTCATAACTGAAAGCTAGAATAAAATTACAAAAGACAGAATACACTTTGCTTAATTATGTACACTGTCGGCTAGAACCTAAAGGATTGCACTGTAGATAGAGCATACTGCCATTAAATTTGACTGTTAATGTAACATCAATATACAGGTCAGGTAATGTCATATTGGGGAGCATGCACTGGGACAGTGTGTTGTCGTACCCACCACACCATGAAACACTTCAGGATCTCAGTTGGCAACCCACCAGGCAGGCATGCAGTCCAGTCCCACACTCTGGAAATGACTGTCTACCTGCTACAGGCAGATGTTATGTGGGTGTCCCCTTGGCCTGGTCCAGTCATTCAGGACCTCAACAATGAGAATTCTGTGAGGCAGATCACCTTCTGGGAATCACACCACATGGCTGTAGTGCCGTAATGACACTCCCCCACAATACATAACGTGCCTCATTCGGGACTCCGTGAGCAACCATTTGTTCAACACAAAGTCAAATCAGCGGTACTCAAGGATTCTCCAACAAGACACAGTACTGAAAGAGTCCAGTCTTCATCTCAGGTCACTGGATAGCGTCCATATCTCGCAACCATATAGCAAAACAGGAAGCAGCAAGACTCTAAATACTGGGACCTTTGTCCTTTTGCATAGATATCGGGAACGTCACACCTCCTTTCCATTGACCTCATAACCCCCCATGCTCTCCCAATCCGTCTACTGACTTCATAGGAAGAGTTACCAGAGACATGAATGTCGCTGCCAAGGTAAGTAGACCTCCAGACAGACACACTGCTGATGGCTGTGCCCAAGAGATCATTAAAGGCCTGGATCTTGGTTTTTATCCAGAACACTTGCAAACCCAGACACTCAGACTCCTTGCTCAGTCTCTCAAAAGCCCTGATCAGAACCTCCATTGACACCGCGTAGAGCACAGTATCGTCGGCAAAATCAAGATCAGTGAACCTTTCTTCATCAACAGATGCCCCACAGTCGCTGAACCCCACAACCCTGCCCAAGACCCAGCCCATGCAAGCACTGAACAAGGTAGGAGCAAAAACACACCCCTGACGAACCCCAGAGTCAACTGGGAAAAACACAGAAGTTCTAACTCCATTCTGCACAAAACTCACAGTACCAGAATACAGGCCGGCCATGACATCCAGCAACTTTGGGGTATCCCTTGAAGTCTCAGAATATCCCACAGAGCAACTTGATCAATTTAGTCGAATGTTTTATGAAAATTGACAAAAGCTGCAAAGAAACTCTTCCAATATTCACATTTTCGTTCAGTGAGAGCCCTCAGTGCCAAATGCGGTCGATAGTAGACTTCTTAGGTGTAAAACCAAACTGTTCCTGTTGCTGGTAGGTAAGAAAATGATCGTGGATCCTATTGAGGATGACTCTAGCGAGCACCTTACCTGGCAGTGAGAACAGTGTTATCCCCCTTATTGCTGTTATGCTGCAATCCAAGCGATCACCCTTCCCTTTGCAGATAGGGACAACAAGTCCCATTTTCCAGTCATTTGTGATGACACCTGTCTCCCAGGTGGAAGCAAAGATTGTTTACAATGCCAGGAGGACAGCCTTACCATCAGCCTGGAGAAGTTCCCCCCGGATACCATAGATCCCGGCATCCTTCACCACCCTCAGCTGATTCACCACCTGTGCAATCTAAGTGAGACTGAGTGGTTCACAGCTAATTGGAGAATCAGCCTCAAGATCCACGGACCAAAAGATGTCCAAAGTCCTAGCCAGAGGATCAGCTTTAAACAGCTGCTCAAAGTAGCCAGCCCAGTGGGGCACAATTGCAGCATCATCCGTAAGGACTGCTCAATCATCTTCTCTGACTGAGGAGCAGATTTGGATGTACGTAATGCTTCGATTTCTTTGTAAACAGGACTGGGGTTGCTAGACCATAGATGCTGTGGCACTTGGTCACAGATTCCGCTATCAATATATACTGAACACCAAATAATGCACTGTCTCCTTAAATAGCATTCATTCACTTTTTTGTCATTTGGTCTCTGAAGTATATTTTAAAGTTTTTGTTCAGTGGTAGTTAGTGCATCGCTGTTCTAAAAGACTGTGTTGGAGTTCTTCCCTTGTCATTGTCAGTGGGATTTTTGCAAGTTCTCTCCATTCGTTTTTCAGTTTGTACTACGATTTTCCGGCTACATTCCAAACATGTTCTTTTAGAACTTTCCGTTGGAACAGTGAATGAGTGTGTGTGTACGAGTATGCATGAATGCATCCTGCAATTGACTGGCAATATGTGAAGAGATGATTCCTCTAATGCACCCAATACCATTGAGTTAGGCTTTGCTCTCTATAAATCAAAAGCTGGATTAAATATTTGGTTGACTCTGATTGATGAGTTGATGTTTAGGGTAATGATTAAAGTGCCAATGTGGCAAATTAAAGATAGCCTTGTGTTATTGTATAGCTTGCAATGGTAGGAGACTTATAAAACTGGATCTTGTTTAACTGAAGATTCAGAATATCTTGAAAATAATTAGTAAGTTGATTGTTTGGGATCTTGCACCCAGTAACGGAGGAAACACAGCCAGTGAATGATTTTCTGCATAAACCAAGCAGACATTTATTTCTATCAAAAGTGAATAATGTTCCCTTTAGTTTCAGTTGCTTGCAGTTACCCTTAAATGTGAATTGTCAGAGAAAGACATCTACCTTATAAAATTAACAATGAAAACATGGCAAAGGTCACAGATTGTTCAGATTAACTTAAGAGTTTCCACTCTGGAAATGAGTTAAATAAAAAATCTGTACACTTCTTTTTTTTTTTGTTATTAATTTTATTGTAATTATTCCATGCAAATCGATCAATTTTTACAAAAAATAGTATTAAAAACAAGTTAACCCCCACCCCTGAGAGAGAGAGAGCATTTCTAAGATTTCTTGAAAGTATTTTGTTATAGAGGACAGTTCATTCTGTGTGAATGTGAATATCACGTGTTTCTCCTAGTATTATAAGCGCATTGAGAGATGCATTTCCAGATCTAATGAGAAGGCATGCATGGAAGACACTTAACACCCAGTGGGATCTTGTAAGCAAGTGAAAATCAAATCACTGTTTTGGCATCATGCATATGATCACTTATTCATTATAATCGACATATTCTCAAGATGAGCTGAAGCTCAACTATGTGCAGCCACAGACAGAGAACATAAAGAATAAGATATATTTTAAAGAGTGAAGTTCAGTTTAAAACTGATAGAAACAAAATTTCAAACTCACTATTCCAATATCAGGCAGCAAGTAAAATCTTATAGAACATTTAGATGGAGGAAAAGAAAAAGGTATTAAAACTTTAAAATATCTATCAGGACCAACTGGATGTATCATTTGATAGTTTAACGTATATTTGACACCCCTACCATCCAGCTACTGGTTTCAAACCATATAAATTAATGACTTTCTGAGTAATATGTGCCCTGATCAAAGGATGTCCAGGCGACTTACTGCTGGCACACAATGCAGCTGCTGGATTTGTGACTCAGAAAAACAAAGAAACACTTCAGATCAAAAGTGCATACAGAGGCCAGCATGCATCAGACATACAACAAGGCCAACACTCTAGTGAAAATGATTTCCATTCCTCATTTCAAAACATTCAGGTGATGGAAGCAAATACAATGAAGCTATGAAATCCTGTCACAGACTACAATATACAGTACTATAAGGTCTACAAATTTAATTTTGGGACAGCCCAAATTCAGAGTTGAGCCAACAGCATATCATTCCTCCTCTCACAATGATGTATTAATAAAGATCTCAATTATTGAACCCCTGCCAACTCTGCTAATAACTGCTTCAGGGTACCCCACTTAAACCTTATTACTAGTCAAGGGTTTCCCAAACACCAGACCCATCGTTTCTGTTTGTTTTCATTAAGCTCTTCAATCAAAGATTCTTAGACTTGGCTAAGACTGAGGAACCCCCCATGGTGGCCAATTTTGCTTTTATACAATTTCGTAATTAAAAAATTCTGCCTGTTTTTGATTGTTAGGCACCACTATAGTGCAATGGTTAGCAGTGCTGCCTCTTAGCTTAGTCACTTAGCTTTGATTCTCTGTCCGGTCACTTTGTGCATTATAGAGAACACCCCCTATTTAGGCATCAGTCCAATTCAGAATAATGCCTTAGAGTCAAAAGAGATACCAAAAATAGCCATTTTAATTTCATTCTTTGTGGACAAAATACCAAGGAAAGACAATTCAGAGCTTCTTTTACTCTTTGCTTCCAGGTGGAATTGTTCTGTCACTTGGCCTCCCAAGTAAAGTACAAACTCTATCTGAACCCTTCCATCTTTCCATCTCCCTCTCTCTCAGCATCCACTCCTTTCTTACTGCCAGCCTTCATCTAACTGACTCCCCAATTCTAAACTCCTCTTTATGCTAAAAGTGAGGACCAGTTAAAGCCCACATGTGATTCACTTTTGGGTTAAGCCCAGAATACCTTGTGAGATGAAGTCTTTCCACCTACCTAGAGGCACCTATAATGTTTCCAAGTGCCCTACTGCATCTTACCTCATCTTGAAGAATCACTCATTCAACTCAGCTTTCAGGCCACCAGCTCTCCTTTTAGGACAGCAGTGTAACTCCTGTCTCAAGTATAACCCGCCTATTTCCAATTAACACCCCAAAAGGGTTCTGTCTTTCCACTAGACCTTACACTCTCTTTCTGTCTCTTTTGTGACACTGTGACTTGACTAAGAATAAGAGAGAAGCCACAGTGAGGCATTATAGAGGCATACTGCCATAGGGGTAAAGGAGCCCCAGTAGCGTTTCTTGACACACTCCTGCCAATTATCTAGTGGCTTAAACTAATGTGTCAGAGAGAGGGTGAGCAGCATTGTTCATAATAGCCCACAAGTTTGTTTTAATTCCCTGCTGCATAACCTCCAGTGGGCAATGAGTGTGCCCCATAACTGAGCTTGCCTTCTTTGGCAGCTTTTTGATTTGATGAGCCTCTCTTGAAGTGATGTTACCAGCCTAGTGCAGTACATTCTCAAAAATCTCACTGACTATCACAGAGTTATAGAATATGTAAAAAATGACACTACCCACATTGGAACACAGTCTCCTGAGAAACGAGAGTCTTCTCTGCCCTCTCTTGTACAGTGTTATAGTTAGTGGTGAGCCACCTCCACATCTACTGCATGAATAGTGACTTGGAGTAGAGGCTTTTTGGTGCAGTGAAACTCAATAAGCATTTCCTTGTGCAATAAACAAACAGAAAGACCATAAAGAATTGGGGCACCAACTGGTGTTCCCCATATAAAAGGAGAAAAAAATAAAGCGGTTTCACAAAAGTGCAAAATATGATAACATCTTTTCAGGAGATAGTCATGAGCATGTCTGTCGAACTATAGTAGTGGAGCTGTTTTAAAGGCCTGGGTCAGAGGACCAGAACCCAGAAGTGATGTCACTCTTCATCCTGTCGCTGATCACTGAATCTGCAAGAGATATGAGAGAAGTATTAGATGACAGTGTCATCTCTTGACTTGGGGTAAAATGACTATTAGATAAGTCCTGGAACTGTCCTCAAAGTGCACATGTGTGACAATTGATTTTGCTAGTGCTGAGTTGCAGACAATTCTCTTTGTAACATGTCTTATTATACTCTGTCTCATCCCCTTTATCAATACACTCCATTAGTGAAGGATCATCTAAATATTTTTGCAAGTGCCATTACCTCCTCGGGTGTTGGTGGGTACAGGGTTGGCACTCCAGCCACTGTAAACAAAACAAAAAAAAACTCACACTGTTCTATTCCATTTCAACTAGTGCGGTGCTAAGATGTCATCCACTGCACAGCTACACTTAGGTCCTAATCTGGGATCCTGTGGTGGTTTGTGGCAACGTGCTGTATCAGTACATGCTCCCACCCCCCTCCATGACCTAGTGTTATATTTATAGTCTGAGGTGTACAGGGTGAAGAGAAAGGGAGACAGAGCTGTTCCTTATGATGTTCCAGTGTTGCTTACATCAACATAAGATCCTTAAACCTCACAAACTGCAGTCAGTCTGACAGATAGTCTATTATCCAGGACACCATAAGCTCATCCACCTGGAGAAGTCATAACTATTGTCCTTACAGTACTGCCAGCTTTGTTCAAATGGAAATATGCCTTGTGGAGCAGATATTATAGATGATTGCATTTTCCACTTCAATCTTTAGCTCCTAAGTATTGATGTCACACTAAGTATTGTAAGTACACATAATTGTATTTAATTTAAACGTTAGAAAGTGTTTATTCAAACAGAGATCCATAGACACAGGGAATACATTTCCAAGCAGAGTGGCGAAGAGCAGGGGCCTCATGTATAAATGGTGCGTACGCACAAAAATTTTGCGTATGAACGTTTCCACGCTCAAATCACAATGTATAAAACCTAAACTTGGAGTAAAGCCATGCACATTTTCATGGTAGCTCCAACCCTGGCATACGCAAGTTCTCCGCTTGGTTTTGCAAACTGGCGACACCCAACATCAAAGCAGTGCTACTGTTCCTGTGTGGTTACCCTTTCTTTTTTAGATCCACATCCCTGACACAGCTTTATCATATACACTGAAACTAACTGCTGTCACACACGTGCGACTAGGTGGATGTTATGTGGACCAAGTAAAGGTAATTCCACGCCAGGCCAGGGGACGGTGGGGTGCACTAAACCTTCTCCTGTTATCTCTACAGACCAGCTGCGGGAAAACCTATCTGAGTCAGTGATGACACTTCCGGTTCCAGTGCTCAGAAGTATGTCACTTCCAGTTCTGGCACCCAGAACAACGTCACTTCTGGTTCCGCCGCCCAGAAGAACATCACTTCCGGTTCTGGCACACAGAGTGATGTCAGAAGGACATCACTTCCAGTTACCCTACATCACATCCGGTCTGATCATTTAAAGCTGCCATCTTTCCCAACCCTTGTCAGTTCTATCTTGGACTATACCACCAAAGCTATCAACAGCTCTGTATTATTTAAAAACCATTTGCAGCCAGAATATTGTACGGGTGGCTGCCCTAATCCTTTTTACGTGTGTCGAGTGTGTTCCTTTTCATACTGCATATTGTTTATTAGTTTAAGGCATCTGATTGTAATTAATGTGTAACCATATAATGGTCCAGGGAACAGCCAAAGTATTCTAAATACCAAAGCTGCTTTAGCGTTGTTACTCTCACTGCACCTTCTTTTTCATCTTTCAGCTGCTCCCGTTAGGGGTTGCCACAGCAGATCATCTTTTTCCATATTACTCTCACTGCACCACTTGGGGTATTTATATCACTACACCTGAGTGGGGAATCACAGCTCAGCAGCTGATTGGAAAGAGAATTATCGGGATACAGCATCAAGCACACGCTGCCTCAGCCATGCTGTCTATTGAACTGCTCTCACACAGCAAATGCTTCAGAGCCTTTCCTGTACAGACCTCGCGGTTCAGAAACAGTTTCATCCCAAGAACTATAAACGCACTCAATCAGTCCATCAAGTGCTCCTTGTAGAACTGTTTGTACTTATTAGTACAATCACCTCACTGTAAACTTGTGATACAGTTATAATATACTGCACAACCTGAGCCACTTTATAAAGTGTGTATTTACATATGATGACAATATCATTTTTAAGATGAAATGCAGCAAAATATGTTTATTATATTATACAGATAAAACTAACTTCATTTAAATAATCTATATTGTTAATAATTAAACATGTGAGGACACATTGCCGCAACGCTAGTGAGGAACTGGTGCTCTGTACATGGATTGTTCTTTCCTCGTGCTGTATTCTTCTAAACATTCTAAGCTTACAGGTGGCTTAACGTCTATTACAGAGCTGATTGTGTGGCGATTGGGTATTTGGAGAAAGAAAAGTAAGGACAGGAATGGGGTTAATACGTTTGAAAGAGACAGTACTGCTGCAATAAATTATTTCATTGAAGGTCGCACACAGCAAAGCAATTCTTGCGTGACGCATGAACAATCACTGTGCCACCATGTTCCCATGTTTAATAACATGCTTTAACTCCTGTCATAATGAAAATGATATCACGTATACATCTCAGCATTTTAATTATTCAGAGAGCTGTAATATTACGAATGTAATGGATTCTGTGTCCTGTCGGAGGAAGAGAAAGCCCGGAAGCATGTAGTGATTCACAAACATAGAGCACATAGAAGATCAAGTACAAAACAAAGCATTTAACGTGCTACTTTAGTTACGATGGGATTTGAGAAACTAGTAAATTAAATGATTTAAAGATGAAGTTTATGATGTTCTACTTTAATGACAAAATAAACTACGTGATTAAAGTGGAAATTTCGAGATTAAACTTGACATTTCATGCTTTTCTCCCAATGTGTGCCTATTTTTTTTCTCTGTACCCTAATAAGCTTTCATATGACACTCAGACGGTGGGCTAAGATTTGCCTTTTCACGGCGACTTTGATATCTGACAACTTATTTTTTATTTCAGGCACTGTGCAACTTTGAACTTGAGCTTTAGAGTTTCTCAGACACTCTATGTCACCTGATCAACTTCCTTTTGTTGTTTATACCACTTTTTAAACCAACAAATAGAAAGTTTTTTCTTGCCTCCACTTGGTATTCGCTGAAATTCTTCTATTTTCTCTCGTGCTTTAGCCATTGTCTTTTCACAGAAGGCTGAGCTTAAGGGCTATTTATATTGATTTGCATATTCAAAGAGGCAGAATTCTGGGAGGAGTTGGGGCAGGACAGCAGGCGCGTGCACGTGTGTTACTTTTCACGCTGACCGGGATTTATGGAGAGGAAGAATGTGGAAGTTAGCATTCGCACAGATTTATGCATCTGTATTTTTTTTTTTCGTACGGACATTTCCACTTTTGTGCTTACGCCATGTTATAGTGTAAATTCTATGCATGGCATTATACATGAGGCTCCAGGACATTAGGGACATTGAAAACTGGACTTGATGTCATTTTGAAGAAATCTGGTGAATAGGATTGAAATATTTTGATTTACTAAATGGCCTGTTCTTGCAAATGTTGTTCTGTGTTCATTTCTTTTATTTTATTATTTAGCCTTTATAATGACTTTTTAACTATATCATCATTAAAACAAACAATTATTATGAGAAAATGTCTCTTTTTAATTATAATATAACATGATAAAACAGTTTTGAGAAAAACATTAAATATAATCATTTTGCTAGCTTAAAATTTTTTACAGTAAGTATCCCAATAGAAATCAATGCACTAAACATACTATCTTAACCCTCATATGAGAGAAGCTGTCATTTCAATAAATAACCAAACCTATGGTGTTGCTTCCCAGAAGCATAAATTATACTGCAAAGTTGTGTTTTATTCACACTGTAAAACAACATTTTATTTTATGTGACCAGACAGTGCTATTTCATTTCCAATAGCACCAGACAGTGCTTTCAGAAATAAAATATCACTGTCTGGTGTTAAGTATGTAAAATCTGCATTCTCAGGTGAATTCTACTCTCCAAGACTGAGACATTAACACTGGGTGATTTACTGTGTGTGATCATTAGGTCCAATAAATGTGCCCAGTGGATGTGTGGAAGTGGGCCCTGTAATGGACTGATGCCACATCCAGGACTCTGACCAGTCCAAACAAGTGATGACCGAAACAGGCAAGTTTCAATCAGCATAAACTTTCACAAAACTGACACTAAAATTTGTTTTGCAAGTGACTTGGCAAGTTATAAATTGAAAACACACTTAAAGTCATTGGAGGTTTTAAAGTTTTTCCTGCTTTCCATGTTGACCTGTGTTCTTTTCTATAGCTACATGATGTATACAATCTGTCATGCACCAATATAATCATTTTGAATTTTGCCTCTTCTTCACATTGCCACAGAGGAGCACAGTGCAGTGGAGCTTTAAATTTCTTTTCTGTGTTTGGTGAATCTTTGTGAACGTCAAAATTGTCATCATAATTGGAAAAGTGCTTATTGATCTTCCAGAAAACACCAAAATGAAATGTCTGCACATGGCAGGAAATGACCTTGGTGATTTATTTATTTATTTTATTTTTTTTTTTGTGCAGTTCCTTTCTTCCTGAGTCAATGGCACAATTTTTCCTGGAAGTAAAACATGTTTTGTTTTTTGCTTTTTATTTTTGCAAAGTGAAACAGTGAGTTTTCCTGTGATTTTAATTCAGCCCAAATTGTTTGGTTTAACACTAATCTTATTAATTATGCAAGTTTTGGGAAACTTTTTACATTGTTGTTTCAGCACTACAAACGTTTCAATAAAATACATTTTGTTAGTTTGAAAAACACAACTGTTTCAAGGTTGGATTTTACGCTTTCTGTCATGGAGGCATATATATATTGGGAACGAGTGAGATTTTATACCAAAAGTGTTTATTTAACACCAATAATTTTGCAGTGTTGCTGAAGTGTCATCTTGACTGCCTTCCTATGGTGGTTCGCCTCAAAGTTCTCATCTGTCTTTCTGATAACTCTTTTGATTTCCTTCATCGCTAAAAACTGAACAAACTATTTTTTAGAAAACAAGGAGAGAGGTGGCAAGCAATGTCTTGTAACTTTTAAACCTGTAGTAACCAAAAATATCAATTTCCTCTTTACAGTTCCACCTTGATGCTGAAATAACATTTTTGACCATAAGTGGAAATTTTGGGTTGATATTCCAATCTGATCAGCAAAGACATATCCTAAAATGTTTGAAACACTGGTGGTTTTTACGTATGTATCTGCATGCATGTTACAGGAGCATGTTGGAGGCTCTGCTCAAGATGTAAACTGGAGCACAGCTTTGGGCAAGACAGTTTCTAACCTCTTTTCCTCTTCCAGCCCTACAGTCTGCACCTTCTGGTCTCTCTGCCATACAAGAAATGGTGCTTATGCATTGGACTGCTTTTGATGGAGCCAGACTGCCCACAGAAGCAACTATAATTAGTTCACTGAAAGGATCTCACACAGCTTTGTTTTGATGTTTCTTTTTTTCTTCCTTTTGGTTTATTAGAATTGTTGCTATAAAGTAGGAATCTTGTTGAGGACCCCCACACTTCTTTTTGTCCTATTTTCTTTTGTTCCACACTGTATTTTGAATAGTTTAAAAAAATGTAATGCATCAACAAATGACAAGAGTTTTCAAATATCTGCATATCAAACTGCACTTCTCTGAACATGCAACTAATAACTGAAGTAGAGGAAAAGTGTCCAGAGATAATTTCTTGAGAAACTTAATACTGTTCTGATAAGCCTGGAGGCATTTCACCAAAGCAAGGCATCTTGGAATTCAACCCTGGAAATAACATTTAAATGTAAAGTACAGCCTCCCGGTCAAGCCTGTTCCCATGGGAACTTGAAGCATAGTGGGCAGTAAGTGTGCCAAGTGAAACAGACCCAAGGCTTCCCAGTGTACTGGTATGCTGGAAATGTACGCATGCCAGATTAGGTGTGTTTTTAACATAAAAAGACTAGATGTAAAGTATAATAAATATTATAATTATAGACATCCATTATAAAAATAGTAGACTAGCTATATTCAAACATGACAAGTTTCTATATTCTGTAACATTAAATGCGATTGACATTTTTTTGGGCTAAAATGATTTTATATGTACATTTAGCCTAAATACTGCGGTGGGTTGGCACCCTGCCCGGGATTGGTTCCTGCCTTGTGCTCTGTGTTGGCTGGGATTGGCTCCAGCAGACCCCCGTGACCCTGTGTTCGGATTCAGCGGGTTGGAAAATGGATGGATGGATTTAGCCTAAATATTGACACCCAACCATCCATCCATTTTCTGAACCTGCTTTCGCAATACAGGTGCCTCTCTTGACTGCAGTGGGTACAAGGCAGAGATAGACCCAGGATGACATGATAGTCCATTACTGAGCACGCACACACTCAGTAACATAGAGAACCAGAATGAGGCTGACACTACAGCCATCAGGGATTTTTCCATCAACAGAAAGAATTCTAAAGTGATGGGTATTTGATTATGAAAGATATTGAAGAAATTACTACAGTGTAATTGTTTTTTTAAACCTCTTTTATATATTCTTGTTTAATTTAACCAGATTGTTTAATGGAATCTTGGAAAGTGAGAGGATATATGAGGAGTGGAGAAGAAGTGTACTGGTGCCGATATTTAAGAATATGGGGGGTGTGCAGGACTGTAGTAACTACAGGGGGATAAAATTGATTAGCCACAGCATGAATTATGGGAAAGAGTAGTGGAAGCAAGATTAAGAAGGGAGGTGATGATTAGTGAGCAGCAGTATGGTTTCATGCCAATAAAGAGCACCACAGATGCGATGTTTGCTCTGAGGGTGTTGATGGAGAAGTATGGAGAAGGCCAGAAGGAGTTGCATTGCATCTTTGTGGACCTGGAGAAAGCATATGACAGGATGCTTCGAGAGGAGTTGTGGTATTGTATGAGGAAGTCGGGAGTGGCAGAGAAGTATGTAAGAGTTATACAGGATATTTATGAGGGAAGTGTGACAGTGGTGAGGTCTGCGGTAAGAGTGATGGATGCATTCAAGATGGAGGTGGGATTACATCAGGGATCGGCTCTGAGCCCTTTCTTATTTGCAATGGTGATGGACAGGTTGACAGATGAGATTAGACAGGAGTCCCCGTGTACTATAATGTTTGCTGATGACATTGTGATCTGTACTACTGTGATACTAGGGAGCAGGTTGAGGAGACCCTGGAGAGGTGGAGATATGCTCTAGAGAGGAGAGGAATGAAGGTCAGTAGGAACAAGACAGAATACATGTGTGTACATCAGAGGGAGATCAGTGGAATGGTGAGGATACAAGGAGTAGAGCTGGTGAAAGTGGATGAGTTTAAATACTTGAGATCAACAGTACAGAGTAATGGGGATTGTGGAAGAGAGATGACAAAGAGAGTGCAAGCAGGGTGGAATGGGTGGAGAAGTGTGTCAGGAGTGATTTGTGACAGACAGTTATCAGCAAGAGTGAAAGGGAAGGTCTACAGGACGTTAGTGAGACTAGCTATGTTATATGGGTTGGAGACGATGGCACTGACCTGAAAGCTGAAGACAGAGCTGGAGGTAGCAGAGTTAAAGATGTTATGATTTGCATTGGGTGTGACGAGGATGGATAGGATTAGAAATGAGTACATTAGAGGGTCAGCTCAAGTTAAACGGTTGCAAGACAAAGTCAGAGAGGTGAGATTGTGCTGGTTTGGACATGTGCAGAGGAGAGATGCTAAGGAAAGAGCTGCCAGGCAAGAGAAAAAGAGGAAGGCCTAAGCAAAGGTTTATGGATGTGGTGAGAGAGGACCTGCAGGTGATGGGTGTAACAGAACAAGATACAGAGGACAGAAAGATATGGAAGAAGATGATCTGCTGTGGGAACCCCTAATGGGAGCAGCTGAAAGAAGAAGAAGATATATTCTTGTTTAAATTCTTTCTTTTAATCACAATTTTTTATATTGTACCCTTTCCTTTCTCTTTCTTTGATATTCACTGAAAAGGTTTCTTCCTGAAGACTGAAATATTTAACACAAAACACTGCAATAAGTACTTTCAAATCTGTCATCAGGTATACTTGGGGCTACATGGTGCACAGAACAAAATCCGTCTAGACAACTGAAATGTTAAAAGATGGAATCCAGAACAACAATTCTTTGACTATACAGTAGTTGTTACATACACATAAAGGGGTGAGCTAGCACTACTTAATGCATGACCTCATTGCAGATTTTGCAACACTGCAGTTTCCAGATAGATAGATAGATAGATAGTGATGGGCTACATTAGCTTGTATCTTGATTCCCCTCTTATATGCACAGGTTTGGACATACAGAAGAAACAGTGAAGATCGAGTTACTAATTCTGTGCATGCAGGATGCATTCAGAAAGATATCTCTACACGCTTATTTTGGATTTGGCTCGCTAACAAAATTAATTTGAGTAGTCAATCAAAAAAATGGATATGAGCCAAAAGTTTTAGTAGCCTATAGCAACATTTAAACTTAAATGCATATAAGCAATTTTACTATTTTGATTTTTCTCTAGCATCACCCCAACACTGGAAGGTGGGCAATGCCCCACAAAATTAAAATTTGGGGTAAAATTGACCCAATCCCACCATACACATGCCCTAAATTAAATGTCTTCTATGATGAAATATGTTGACACACATGCTTGGAAACAACATTTTCCAGAAATGGTTGTTCCAAGACTGATGATATCTTCAACTAAAAACAACCACAAGCAAGATATAAAATAGTGAGTAATAAAAAATCAATTTCCAAATACCTCTTTGACACTTTGAAAATAATCTTAATTGCCATATGGTAAGATATGTGCGGAGGATGGCTTATTTTAGCCCATTTATACTCTGATTTTGCTAATTCCCAAGGATCATTGGATCTCCGGAGTTGTATTTTTTCCAAGAATACTGAGAAGTTAACTTTTCGTTTTTCCCTACTGCTTTGTAAAGTGACCAGGCCTTTTTTTAGTATATTTGTGTTAAATTATAGGCATTTGTCTGGCATGTAAATAGACTTGTGTGCTTATATAGACATAAGCTACACGGTTATACGGTAAAACATGCTTTTTAAAAAAAATTGAAATTGTATGTATACTCTAACATTCAATTGTGTTCAGGACTAAGTCAACTGATTTGAAGTTTTAACTTTTTTAGTTACTTCATCAAAAAATTACATTTTTGTTTACTAAATATTTCTGTAATAGCCATATTCAAAAGGAGTAGCAATAATGGAATTCAATTACATTAATACACATTTACATTACAGTAGACTACATTAAATACATGACTTTTAACAGTACTTTACAATATCACGCAGTTAAACATTTAGTGTAAATAGGTTAATGGTGGTTTAGTAGCTTTCACAGGGAGCAGATTCGAATTCAAGTGATGTAAGTATGATATCATTGGATGTCTTATTGTTAGTTGTTGGTTTGGAGGGCCTGTGATTAATTGTAGTTCACTTCTTTTAAATGTACTCTTTGTGAAAGAAGTAGCTAATGCAGAGTTAAAATCTCTATACAAATCTCAAGGTGAAATTGTTTCTGCTTTGGACCATGACGGAGAGCAGGTCTGGAGACATGCAGAAAAATGATACTGTCAGACAAACACTAAATCTTTAGAATGTGCACATAATTCAGCTGTGAAGTTTTTTTTGGTGTAACATAAATACTGAATACGCAAAGTTTACATAACACGTTTCATCTTACATACATATCTAGATAAATTAATTTTCTTTTTTTCTGTTGCAATAAACTTGTCACAAGTAGTGGAAGACAGTGATGGGCTGTGTTACAGTTTAATTCGTTTGTAATTTAAACAGCTATTTATAGTCTGTCTCTTATTGTAAATAGTTAGTGGAACAAATACACTTATCTGGAGTTTATCAATATAGGTTCCCTCGAGGACGTATGTGCAACTTGGGGGCCTACAAGCCAGCCACATGCCTTGAGGTTCAAAAAGATTGGCAGTCATCTTTCACTACAGGAAAGAGAAGAGAGCATATATGAGTTTCCAGCATATATAGACATACAAATAGGATCCTGAGAAAAAGATAGTAAAAGTACGTACCTGTAAGAGAGAACAAGCATTGTTCATGTGCTTGCCAGCATGCATGTGCATGTAAGTTAAATAAAGTGAAGGTATAGAGAGCATTTGCTACTTAGCGTGCAAACCTGACGTGAGTGTCTCGTCATCTTTGGTGATTGGCTGAAACTAGTAGATGAGAGATAGGATTTGCCAGGTAAAACCTGCTATGAGTAGGAAATCGAAGAGCAGCAACCATGAGAACTCACCTTTTGACCATCTTCAATGAGTGTTGCTTGTCATCAAATTTGCTGAGAATTCAGGAGCAGTTGTCATAACTGAGGAGTCCCAAAAGCACAAAAGTTCCAAAAAGCACTTCAAAGGTGAGCGTCTTGGGGTGATACCATCAAAACTAGACACTAAAAGGGCCTTGACAAATCTGTTTTATCAAAAGGCTCTGCAATAGACCAAGCTCCAAGGAGCTCAAAGGAATTGCCAGCAAGGCAATAACAGCAAACAAAGTTCCAATGCACAATCCAAAGACATAGTTGAAAAACAGAGCTTAGGTTTGAAATACTGGAAAATCACAAAAGCAATAGCAAAGGCACAGGAAATATACAAGAACTCTCCACTCCATAGTGTGTTAGAAATGAATCACCAGGAACTATGCAAGCCGTCCCCCCTCCCCGCCCATAAACAGTATGGAGGGCCATTCCTGTTGGAGATTAGGGAACCATCCACAAAACACATGGGATGGCACGTATGTCTCCCAATGTTTGACTAGCTTGTATTGACAATCTTTTTTTCCATCAGTATTGGCTGTTGGACAAAAAACAGAGGATAATATACAAGTTGAAGTGACCTCTCTCAAGGTAACTAATCTGTAATTGAATTTTCACAGAATGTTAAGATAGTTGAGTTTGCAATTAAGCTTTGTACAGTGGCCTACATCTGAGACATCTCTACAAAAAACTGAACTGTCCTGGCAAATTTCTTTGAAGAATAAGTGTGCCACATTTCAAAAAGTCAGTCCACCAAGAGTTGCTCCATGTGGAGCAACAAACAATCAAACATGATGATTGTAATAGATGATCTTTGCATTATGTGCAAACTCACCAAAAAACATATGAATTGGAAAGAAGAAGAAAGGCTCAGATGTGGAAATGGGCAGACAAGGCACCAGATTAAGTAAGCAGTCATTTTATCAGCATTAAAGAGCCTCTGGTTATGCAGCAGGGCAGTGCTGAATCATTTAAACTCAAAGGACTCAAGGAGATGAGTTTGACACTTGATTTAATCCTGCCTAACTTCTGAATTAGACAACAAACCTATATATAAATGAATATCTCCATTTAATTTAGAGCTTCAAATAACCCCCTGCCTTGTACCTTGGCTAAAACAAAAGCAGTTGTCAATGCAGCCCTCAAGGAGTTGAGTTTGAGAGTCTTACTTCAGCTATTAGCACCAGCTGGAGTCTATGTTTCTGCTCCACATTCTTCACTGTAAAGAAAACCCACCAAATCTAAGGAGGTATGGTCCTGCTTTAAATTACCAACCTGGCTACACCCAATCCATCACTCTCCTTTATTTACTAAGAAAGGGGAATTTTGGAAGACATTATCAGTACCAATCTATTTCATGACAGATGCAGGACTGCGGTCAGCCCTTTTCATATTCCCTGTCTGAACACTTGTGGTTTGTTTGCTATTTTACATTTTGCGTTTGAGTATAAGATTAATTGAGTTAAGAATTGACATCTTGGGAAATGTATTGGCCTTTGCTGAAAAACAGCAATGGAATTTTTACTTAAATGTAAGTTTTTTTTAACAATGAAATCTAAGAGTCCTCATGACTAATAATGCTTGCCCTCTTCCCTTAAAATGCCTCATTAATCACTTTTTGTCTTAAGAGACTTTTTCATAATATTTTATATTATAGTTTGTAAACTATCAATCCATTTTCTCTACCCATTTTCTTCCTTGTTGCAGTCTCAAATACCAGGCAGCAGAATCCCAGGCCACTACTATACAGCACATTCACACACCCTAGTCAGTCACAAAATGTGGAAGGAAACTAGAGTATCTATATGAAAACCACACATGCATGGGTAGAACATGTCTGAAATAGTGGCTGAGTTGGGAATCAGGTACTGGTCCCCAGACTGGGATCGAAGCTCATCTAATTTTTGTTAAAGTTACAATTGTACTTTATATAACCACTTTTCAAAGGCAAAGTGGACATGACTGAAGAAAGTGAGACCTTCTGCAGATAAATGTTCACATACTATAGCTTTACAGTAACAAATGGATCACTAGTTATGATGCAGTCCACTAATTTGTGGTTTAGCCAAATGAACCACAAATGAGAGTCTGAAAATTCTCAGCATCCGATCAAATACAACTAAAAAACAGGTGTGAGGACTTGGTACCTAAAATAGCCAAAAAGTCATGCCAACATTTAAAGAGAGTCGGGAAGCAACACAAAACATGTATAATATTAGTCACGCTTAAAAGACCATTAATAACAGCTGCCGTTGATCAGTTCCGGCCCCGAATCATATTTTGTAACAAAAAGGGAGACCTAGAACAGCTGGTTTTGCATTTCAACATTTCGAATAAGAGGCAAAAAAAAAAAAAACGAAATGATGGAGTTACAAGTCCAATGATGCACTCAACAGATGTAACATTAACACTCTGCTCTTCGGCCTTCTAAATGGCTGTCAAGCATTAAAACGATACATCCAAGCACGTGATGCTCTAAAAATTTAACACCAGAGAAATTTGTTCATGATAATAAAAAAAATGGAAACTAATATGCTTGTTCATGAATGAAAAAAGAAAGGAAAAAACAAAGAAAGAAGCTAACAATAAGGCACAAACGCGTATTTTAATTAGATAAAATTATGGAGAAAATGCATGTATTAAGTACATTCACAAAAAATAAGTGGTTCTTGCATAGATCATGTGTTGTTTGTAAATAATAGTAATTGGTTTAGAAGTAGCCTAAATGCTAGAGTGGTAATGCTATATACTGTACATCAAACTTACTGTACAACAGCATAAAACAAAGAGTGGAATCAAAGTTTAAATAAATAAGATAAATTTGGTAAACTCCTACACAGGTATTATCATTATCCACTCCATGGCTGGCTACACTCACAGCATTTCTAGTAATCAAAACATCTTTGGTACAAGGAACAAACAACAACTGGAATACAGAGAAAAAAACGCCATGATGACAAGTGATAAACATGCAGACTTCATATACAGAATGTGACCAAACCAGGGATCACATTTGGTCTCGCAGAGCTGTGAAACTGCAGCACTAATACACAACACTAATTCCTCAGCCAGCCAACATTAAGTCCTCAGTATATCACTTTAGTACTGGGGCTGCTTTGGTGCATCTGTTAGTTGCTTACTGTTAACATAGGCTTTGTTTGTATTACATAGCAGTAATAGTGGATGCATTAATGGATGAAGTTATTACGGATAAGATTGAGCAACACATGGCAAGAACGGGATTTTTACTGAACAGTCAGCATGGGTTCAGAAGACAGAGGTCATCTTTTACCAATGAGCTGGAATTCTGAGGAAGCAACAAAAGGATATTATCAGAATGGAGCATATGATATTATTAATCTTGACTTTCAGAAAACATTTGATAAGGTTCCACATGAGAGGTTGAACATCAAACTAACAAAATGGGAGTTCACAATGTTGTTTGTAGATGGATGGAAAATTGGCTCAGATACAGGAAGCAGAAGGTTATGGTGTGAGGAACCTTATCAGAATTGGCTGATGTTTAGAGTGGTGTCCCACAAGGGTCAGTGCTTAGGGACGCTGCAGTTTTTAATATATATAAGTGATTTAGATAGAAATATAAATAACAAGCTGGTTAAGTTTGCAGATGATACCAAGCTAGGTGTATAGGCAGATAATCTGGAATCCATTGAATCATCACGGAAGAACTTATACAGCATGTAGGCTTGGGCAGATTTGTGGCAGATGAAATTTAATGTAAGTAAATTTAAAGTATTACCCTTAGGAAGTAAAAATATTAGGTTTGAATACATAACGGAAGGTCTGAAAATAGAAAGTACACCTTATGAGAAGAATTTAGGAGTCGTGGTGGACTCAGCATTATAAACTGCTAGACCATGTTCTGTTGCCATTAAGAAGGCTAACAGAAAGTTAGGTTATATAGCACAACGTGTAGAGAACAAGTCAAAGGAGGTTATGCTGAAGATTTATAATGCACTGGTTAGATCTCACCTGGAATACTATGTGCAGTTTTGGTGTCCAGGCTACAAAATGAACATAGCAGCTCTACAAAAAGTCCAGAGAATTGCAACTAGATTGATTTCAGGGCTACAGAGGATGAATTATGAGGAAAGCATAAACGAGTGGAGCCCTTACAGTTTAATTAAAAGAAGATTAAAAGTAGACATGACTGAAGTGTTTAAAATCATGAAGGGAATTAGTACAGTGAAAGGAGACTGTTATTTTAAAATGAGTTCAATGAGAACACAAAGACACAATTGGAAACTTAAGGGTAAATTTTTCACAAACATTAGCAAGTTTTTCTTTACACAGAAAACTACAGACGCGTGGAATATGTTACCAGTTAGTGTGGTAGACAGCAGGACTTCAGGGACTTTCAGAACTAGACTTGATTTTTATTTTTTTATAAGAATTAAGTAGATTAAATTGGCAGGCTTTGTTAGGTTAAATGGCCTGTCTTGTCTAGATTGTTCTAATGTTCAGAATACAGAATAGTGACTTGATCAGTTTGGCACTTGCTTGCTTTCATTGCCTTAAATTAGTTAATTGTCATGCACCAATTGAAAATATATACTACACAATTCTCAACTTCAGTCAGCTTTTCATTGAGTATATGGATATGATCTTAATACACTGTTAGTTTTAGCAGAAAAATAAAATTCTACTTGGATTATTTTGCAACTTTGAGACGACACTCATTCTGTACAGAGTTTTCATTGTCTAGCGTATGGTCAATTGAAACTGAAAGTCACCAGCATGTTTTTGATGTGGAAGGAAAACCTGAGTACCTGGGGAAAACTCATGCTGACACAAAGAAATCGTTTAAACTTCTCACGTAGTGACTGGGCTTGGATTCAAACCCCATCTCCTGAGGCAGATTTTCTAACTACAGCTCTACCCTTATTTTCTTAAATTGATTAATTAAAAGCATTTTTACTTTACCTTTCTCAGTAGAGAGAAACCCAGCTCCTAACAGAGTTATAAATACAATAAAATATAAAATACTTGTAATGTTTGCAAACTAGTATTACATAGCAGTAATGCAGAAAGTTAATTTCATGCACAAAAAAGAACAAAGTAGATAAAACACTGTATAATTTCACATGTTGCAAGATGATTTTGTGTTTTAATTTTATTTTGCAGCTGTGCAGTGATGACTTGTGGCACTTGTTCACTTAAGTGTTTTTAGACATAATTCTGAAGACCTCACACACTTTCTGGTTTTAAGGCTTCAAATTTTTTGGTAGCACAGGTTAACTGGCCACCCATTGTTCAATTAGACTACAAGCCAGTACATGACTATGGGGGTGCTGTAACATATGAAAGTGGGAGGCAGGGTCACATTAAGTCTCTATAGTGCCCCTGAGTATCAGCGCCTCTGGTGCTCCCTTTCATAATACACAAAGAGACAAATCAAACACAACATACTATACATCAAAAAATAATATGCCAACAGAAAAGGCAAACAAACTTCCAAAAGACAGACAATCACACTCTGCATCAGTTTTCTTAAATTCTAAATGAAGATCCATAGAAGTGACTTGCTATTAGAATCTGTACAATCATTTATAACTGCTAATGAGTTTTGAATCACACTTTTGTTCTTCTTTATAACATACACATAATTTAGAAAAAGGTCAAACCACAGCATAAATTTACTTACATTCAAATGATCACAATTGGCTTTTTAAGAATTTTCTTGAAGTTCCTTTAACCCAAAAAACAGAAACAAACAAAATAAAGCCTGGGCCAGATCCCTGGTAATTATACATACTAAAGCAGAGTAATTCAATCTGAACAAAATAAGAAAAAGAAATAGGAAGATAAAATTGGAAAATTACTATAATTATATCCATCCATTATCCATCTCGCTATGTCCTAACTACAGGGGCACGGGGGTCTGCTGGAGCCAATCCCAGCCAACACAGGGCACAAGGCAGGAAACAAACCCCGGGCAGGGTGCCAGCCCACCACAGGGCGCGCACACACACACACCCACACACCAAGCACACACTAAGGACAATTTAGAATCGCCAATGCTAACCTAACCTGTATGTCTTTCGACTGTGGGAGGAAACCGGAGTACCCCGAGGAAACCAGCGCAGACACGGGGAGAACATTAGTATAATTAAAATAGTATTTAATTTTTACAGTCCAAAATATAGTAAATCAACAAAATAAGGCAAGGCACAGTACACACAAAACCTTTTAGCTATCTGAATAAAAGCAGGGAAATCTAGAAATATGAACAGGGTGTGCAACAAGAAATTGAAAAATAGGCAAAGACCAAAAATCTTTTTTTTTTTAATTTAAGACCCTTGCCAAAGAGCCACATCTCTTATCTGCTCTGTACCTGGTCCCCATAATGTTGGGTTTATAGAAATGCTGTACAAGTTCTGCTGCCAATTATCAGGCAGTGGTTGGGTTTCATCATTCTCACCTTCATCAGTAATGTTAGCCTCTTGCTTTGGTGTTCTCTAGTTGTGTTGCCCCACTTCAGGTTGCCATAACATTCACCTCCTCCTCAAACCAGGACAAGCTAATATGAGCTCCTTACCTGCTAATGCTAAATCCTGATGGTTTTCAGATTTCATCTTTTATATGAAGCGTCTATTGATTTCAGTCACAGTTTAAAAATGTGGCTGCATTTCTACACTCTTTTTTGTATTCTGTTTTATCTTATAGTGAGCACATAATGCAGGGGCTTTTAAACCTTTTTCAATGAGGACTGCATTTCTAGTCGTCCACAGTCTAAGTGACCTGCACATTAAGAAAATCAATGTGTTTTGTTGAAAATGACATTAAATACTACATTTATACATAAAGTATTTCCCTAGTAATGTTATCAATAAGTGTTTGTTCATTTTTTAGCCGAATCCTAATATAAATGAAGAAGAGCACTGAACAAAAAGAATATAAAAAAAATCAGGAGTGTCCTCCCCTCGACTTTTTCGTATACTGAGATAGAGGAAAAGGTCATAAGAACATCTATATTTGTCATCATAACTAATTGATAGTATTGATACATAATCATGTATCTCTATTTAGAATCAAACTTTATTTTAAAATGATATTTTCACACTTTGGAAGGTCAAAAATAGTGTTGTAATTTTTTCATCATTACATATGCATTACCTACATTACATACAAAGTAAAAAGTGTTATAGTCACCTAAAAACATAGAAAAAGTTTTAGTATTACATGATATTTGTTAATAAATTACTATAGGTAAAATTCCATTTAGCTACATTTAATTATAATAATGATGGTGGAAATAAAAAAATAAAATCATAAAATGTAATGTATTACTAGGAACATGATGGGGACATAGCAGCTTATTGTTCCCATTACCTTTTTAAATTTACACAGCATGTTCAATGTTTCCATGTTAATGTTAAACTGATGATGCATAAATTAAAATAAAATAAATTATAGTATTGAAAGAATATATGCTATATTGAATACAGTTTTTAGTATCATGTACACATTTATATTTCGATGATACAAAAAATTTGGATGGTTGTTTAAATAAAAGACTACTTCTGGCTGAGTAATTTTTCTCCAATTTCATATCTGTTTGCTTTTTATCATTATAAATACTAGGGGGTTTGGCCCTCTGCTCGCTTCACTCGCCAATCACCCGAGTAATAATTTCCATTTGTTTGCGCTAATGCGATCTTTACTATCCTTTTTTTGAAACTTTCAACTTTTGGTACTTCCATTATCTCTAACCTGCTCTGCATGTGTACCACACCAACGTTTTTGAATTCTCTACAACGTTCTACTTTGTCATCTACTCTTTGTTTTATTTCTGGCCCCGGGCATGGTTAAATCTCTTGGCATAAAGACTCATCTTGCAGGACGTGAAAGTGTCTCTCTGAGAAAATCACGTCTTGTCTCCTTCCAACCTTCCAATATTTTTTTTTATAATAGAGAGATCTATAAAAAATTTGAATCGTCTATCTGTATTTATAACCATAGTTTACTTGAAAATTCACAAAAGTATTCAGTTAAAGTACCATTTCTAGTTGCCAGAAGTGGCCCAAAAGTTGATAGGATTCCTTATTTTTGATATAAAGCAGGTGTACAAAATCTCATTGATCGAGGTCAAAGCATTTTCGAGTTATCATGTTTACACACAGACAGACATAATTTTAAAAATGGTATTTTCAGACTCAGGAAGATCTAAAATATTGAGATTCATCAAAACCTCAAAGTTGAATTTTTTTACGATTCCTATACTTTCTCTATACTATATATATTGGAAAATTAATTAGAACTCTTTTTTCACAATTAGCAAGAACAAAACCAATCCCCCCACCTGTTTGTTTAATTGATAACTAAAAAATGTTTACAATTTGGTTGAAATGCGTTTTAAATGAAATTGTTAACTTTTCAAGAATACAAAGATTATATTATTGTGCTGCCTCATGATGTTCTGATGCTGCTGTTGTTACAGCTGGGAGACAGGTGAATGATGGCACAATGACATTATGATTACAGACTACTATCCATGAAACATGACTTAATTCGCTACATATCTCATTTCTACTAAATATCGAATGAGTCAATAAATAATTACTATACCTACAGGTTGGTTGGAAGAAAGACTTTAGACTGTGAAGGACCTTCTGTAGACCTGGATGGAGTTTGAAGAGAAAATGATAAAACGGAAGAGTGTTTTCACTTTAAGTTTCTGCTGTGTCTCAGCCAGAGTTCCTCTTCTGGCTGGGGTTCAGAACATTAGAACAATCTAGATGAGAACAGGCCATTCAGTCCAACAAAGCTTGACAGTCCTACACACTTAAGATTCATCTGCTTGATATTTCAGTATACTGTATCATCACAAAAATTAATATGTTCCTAGTGTAAGTGTGTCAAAAAGCATATCCTGCAAGAAACTGGATTTGTATTCTGAGTTTGTTCCTATACCTATACTGCTAAAAAGACACTTAACTACAGTCATATGAAAAAGTTTGGGAACCCTCTTAATTCTTTGGATTTTTGTTTATTATTGGCTGAGCTTTCAAAGTAGCAACTTCCTTTTAATATATGACATGCCTTATGGAAACAGTAGTATTTCAGCAGTGACATTAAGTTTATTGGATTAAATGAAAGTATGCAACATGCATCATAACAAAATTAGACAGGTGCATACATTTGGGCACCCCAACAGAGATATTACATCAATACTTAGTTGAGCCTCCTTTTGCAAATATAACAGCCTCTAGACTCCTCTGATAGCCTTTGATGAGTGTCTGGATTCTGGATGGAAGTATTTTTGACCATTCGTCCATACAAAATCTCTCCAGTTCAGTTAAATTTGATGGCTGCCGAGCATAGACAGCCTGCTTCAAATTATCCCATAGATTTTTGATGATATTCAAGTCAGGGGACTGTGACGGCCATTCCAGAACATTGTACTTCTCCCTCTGCATGAATGCCTTTGTAGATTTTGAACTGTGTTTTGGGTCATTGTCTTGTTGGAATATCCAACCCCTGCATAACATCAACTTTGTGACTGATGCTTGAACATTATCCTGAAGAATTTGTTGATATTGGGTTGAATTCATCCGACCCTCGACTTTAACAAGGGCCCAGTCCCTGAACTAGCCACACAGCCCCACAGCATGATAGAACCTTCACCAAATTTGACAGTAGGTAGCAGGTGTTTTTATTGGAATACGGTGTTCTTCTTCCACCATGTAAAGCGCTTTTCGTTATGACCAAATAACTCAATTTTTGTCTCATCAGTCCAAAGCACTTTGTTCCAAAATGAATCTGGCTTGTCTAAATGAGCATTTGCATACAACAAGCGACTCTGTTTGTGGCGTGAGTGCAGAAAGGGCTTCTTTCTCATCATCCTGCCATACAGATGTTCTTTGTGCAAATTGGGCGAATTATAGAACGATGTACAGATGCACCATCTGCAGCAAGATGTTCTTGCAGGTCTTTGGAGGTGATCTGTAGGTTGTCTGTAACCATTCTCACAATCCTGCGCATATGCTGTTCCTGTATTTTTCTTGGCCTGCCAGACCTGGGTTTAACAGCAACTGTACCTGTGACCTTCCATTTTCTGATTACATTCCTTACAGTTGAAACTGACAGTTTAAACCTCTGAGATAGCTTTTTGTAGCCTTCCTCTAAACCATGATGCTGAACAATCTTTGTTTTCAGATCTTTTGAGAGTTGCTTTGAGGATCCCCATGCTGTCACTCTTCAGAGGAGAGTCAAAGGGAAGCACAACTTGCAATTGACCACCTTAACTACCTTTTCTCATGATTGGACACACCTGTCTATGAAGTTCAAGGCTTAATAAGTTAATCCAACTAATTAGGTATTGCAAGTAATCAGTATTGAGCAGTTACATGCATTCAAATCAGCAAAATTATAAGGGTACCCACATTTTTGCACAGTCAGTTTTTCACATTTGATTTAATTTCATACAACTAAATACTGCTTCACTAAAAATCTTTGTTTGGAAAACACCCCAGTACCTAGGAAATGAAAGACATACCACTGTTATCATTTTTGTTGAAAGTAAATTATTATGCAGGCTGAGAGGGGTTCCCAAACTTTTTCATATGATTGTATTTGTTAGAAATGTGCCACATTTATATCATGCTTATATTTTGGAGCTATTCCTGCTACTCTCACAAACCATTACCCACACTGTATTTCTATTGTACAGTGTACCCCCTTTTGTTCAAAGTCCCTGATTTTGAACACCATTAGTCAATCCATCAATTTTCTGTAACCAAAAATTAGAATTGGAAGGGGTTGGCGGAAGTGTAGCATTGAACATAACACATCAGGGCACCGATCCATTTTAGACTGATTTGTGTCATGAAATTAATTCTGTTTGGGTAATGTTGGTGTAGAAGTAAATCTACATCAAATCTGCTTCAGAAAATTCAGGGTAGCCTGCTGTCTTATCCGACTGCATGAGTAGGCCTACTGTGCAATGAACTGGTATCACTCCATTATAGTGGACAAATTTAAAATTTGCAGTTATTCTCATACTTAACTTTTTGGAGTGTG
>JANRMT010062815.1:4593469-4606649 GCA_026402145.1 Polypterus bichir lapradei
GACGCCTAATCCCAGAGGAGTCTCAGAACTAACTTTAGCCAGCATTGCTTAAAAATTTTGGGGGTCTACTTATGAGAAGGGTTTTTAAAGAATAATAATGTAAGCATAATTCAATACAAAATAATAGTTAAATTAAAATGAATTAAAATGTTAGTAACATGTAGGAGCGCTGTAAAGGAAAAAAATATTTAAATTAAGGACGTTTCATTCTAACCTAACTTAATTTAGATCTCTAACAGGCTCCTCACAGTAAACACATAAATAGATGGTAACATATTTGTTAAATGTCAATGGGTCATAACTATAAAGGGACTAATGTTGAATACTTCCAGTAGTTCAAGCTTAGTTCAGGTTTTCTCAACCTGTTAGTATCCTCCGGTACTCCATACATTAAAGATTTTGAGTTTTATCTGCATATTAGAATGTTTTTCAAAGCACAACAACCAACTTCATATGCAAAGAACCCGTTTCAGAATTAAATGGTGCTTAGTTAAGCAAGGAGCTAAGAGGAACCACAAAACCCAGTAAAGAACCATATATAATGCCATTAAATAACCTTTATTTTTAAGAGTGCATCAGCAGCACCCGGCACCGGGTACGAACCAGTCCTGGACGAGTCGCTGGTTTAACCAATGTGCACGCGCTCAAACGAGGGCGAAAATTACATGAAAAATGTCACCTTTGCAGAATTTAAATCACGTTTCCCCGCTTATACTTTGAATTTAAAATGTCACAGTGATGCCCAGTTTTCAACTTTGCGGCCACTTGTACAAACTAGGGGTTCTGATTTGTATTTCCGAATGTCAAGCATAAAACAAGAGAAAGCCCTGCAAATGAGCTGGACGTGTCCGGGGGTTTGACTCCATTACCGAGTTATTTTCGTCTTTACAATATAACTCATATGTCTCCAGTGTTTTGGTCACCTCTTAATTTAACAGTAGAGATTGTTATTTTTGTACTATTCAGCAATACAGGATGACCAAGTAAGACGTTCAGAATGCTAGATATTAGATGTAATCGTTTCTCTTATTATTGCCATTATTTCTTGGTAAAGCGCGTGTTGTTCCGGCACTCAAATATGATTCTTAATAGGCGAGTACAAAGTGAAGGTGTGACTGGCTGACTATTCTCATTGTGCACCGGCCGTCACTAGCTTTGCCGATCGCTCTCTCTCTCTCTCACTCTCTGAACGTACAGTATTTGCTGATCTCCATAGCGCAGCTCCAAATGTCAATTTGTTGTCCCTAATTAACTTGGCTTTATCGGTCGCTATCGTGCAACCGATCTGCTCAAGTACCATTTGGAGTAAAACTATTATTTGTTCTCCTCTTTGCACGCTTTAAGGGGGCTGAGAACATTAACGTGTTGTCTCTAATTGATAACAAGCTCGGTAATGAGGAATGAAAGCCCCGGCTCTTTGTGCTAATAGCTGGCAATCTACGTTAATATTGTAATTATCGACTCTCTTCACTTGCATGGCTGCGTTTCTTTCCGTTTGCTGTACTTAAGCTTTTACCTTTGGTTTGAGCAGCTCGCGCGAGGAGTGTCTGCTTAATTTAGCGCTATTAGAGTGAATTAAGAGCTCATCTCATTCAGAATAAGTCGGAGAGCCATGCGTGCTCATTTGCGTCTTTTTTCTTTTTATCTGCAAATGCACGTACACATCCGGGCAGATTTGGTGGATGACCCCATTTACCTTTCTGAATATTTGTAGCTGTGTTCACGTTATGATGTCGAAGCTGACTAGAGAAACACATCTCACAATACAAATACATTTTAGTAAATGCAAAATAAATGGGATGTTTATTAAACATCACGCCAGTTAGACACCTAAGCTGATACTTTTCACTTCTTTCACAGCGCGTCCCCACTGGGCTCCCGGCAAGCAAACTTGCGCCTTTATTCCAGAAAAATTAGTCGTTTTAATCGGTTGTGGTGAAAGTAACAAAACTCCCATCTCACTGCCAGAATGCCTACTTTCCACAGTGGCAATTCCACCTGTGCCCTGTTACAGTGACTGAAAGCAATTTATACTGTATAAAACCAAAAAGTTACAAAAGCCTTGAACTTGGACAGATCAATGATATTCACTGCCTTTCATAATAAAAATAATTACATTAAGACGACGCATGTTATAACGTGGGCTGCACTGCCGCCTCATGGATGCAGCATCCTAGCTGTGAGTTTTGCAACCATCCCTTATCCATGTTGAATCTGCCTTTTCTGGTATAAGTATTCCTCCCACATCCCCAAATACTTCAGGTTTGATTGACCAGCATCTTTAATCTCTGTCTAATTTTACCATTATCCTCTTTTCCACAACATCTTCCAGTGTGTCCATGATTCACCCAGTGATGGAGCAGGCTTTCCTGGTAAGTTTGTTCAGCCACTGTGCATCGTTTGTGCTCAGGTTGCTTCCCCAGGAGACTGCAACACACAACACTACACTGGCTGTTATGGACTGGTAGAACATTTCCAGCAGCTTGCTGCACACATCAAAAGACCTGAGTCAACTTATCAAGTACAGCCTGCTCTGGCATTTCTTGTAGAGCACCATTGTGTTGTCAGACTAGTCCAGTTTGTTGTGCATGTGAATCCCTGGAACTTGTAGATCTGCACCACTTCCACGCCCTCCACTTGGTCTCAGAGGCTTCTTGGCATGTCAGACATCCACCACCAGTTGTTTTGTCTTGCAGATGTCGAGTTGGTTGTTGTCCCTGCACCACAAGATGAAGTCCTCCACGACTTTCCTGTACTGTGACTCATTGCCATTATTAATGTAACCAATAATGGGGTCATCTGAAAATGTCTGTAGATGACAAGTATTGTTATTGTGCTGGACTTCTGGCTGTGTTGAGGGTAAACAGGAAGAGAGACAGGACAGTTCCCTGAGGTGTGCCAGTATTACACACCACCATTTCTGACACACAGTCCCTCAGCCTCACAAACTGCTGTCTGTTGGTCTATGATCCAGATGTCTATGGGAGCATCAAGATTCACAGTCTTTTGCTTTTCTTCCAGTTGATGAAGCAGAATAGTCTTAAAAGCACTATAAAAGTCAAAGAATATTATCCTTATTGTGGTGCTGACTTTGTCCAAGTGGGAGTAGGCTCTGAGGAATATGTAGATGAGAGCGTCCTCCACACCTATATTTGTCTGATAGACAAACTGCAGAGGATCCTGATGTTCTGAAATCAGGGTTCTTAGCTGTTTTAAGGCCAGCCAGATATTGTCAGATAGTAATGTGTTGCCATCATATGATGGCAGGAAGTTATTACATCACTTCCAGAAAGTATACATGTCAACAGTGCATTCTTCCTGGCGTCCACAATTTCCAAAATAATTGTTTAAGTGTTTACAAGTAGAAAATTTGGGGCAAAAGATTATAGCACATACTTTCTCACTTCAAGGTTTGTTTATGCTTCTGGCCAGTATTTGTGACCTTAGGTTTGATTTTTACCATAGATTTAGTCTCTGCCATTTTTTGGATTCTTAAAAACATTTTTTCTCTAACCTCCTCCCCTCATGGAGGAAAAGTTATTGTAAATGGTGGCTTTTTCAAACTTACCACCATCAGGCAGTCCTCCTCAGCAATGAAGATCAAGATGCTACTTAGCTACATTCTGAACATGATATAGTTTTATGCTCGATGCACTCTCCATATTTTTTTTGTCCAGATTATTATGGCTTCCTTTGAGCTGAAAGTACAAATTCCTCTTTATAAAAAAGCCTGTCCTCATTTTAATGCCTGAAATAATGGACCCTAGTCTTTAAGCCTCAGGTTGCCCATGCATGTATACACACTGAAGGGAAAACCTAGAATACTGTCAATAGAGTTAGCCTGTTCAGATGAAAACAGGCTTGTAACCCCCATCACTAAGACAATTTAGATAGGAAGTCATTTTCAGCATGTGATGAAAAACTGAAAAATAAATAGCTTAAGAAGACAAAGTTTGCGCAAAGCAAACAATAATTCAACCCAGAATTATATATTGAGCTCATCTGTCTTGCTTGAAATTATCCAAAATGTTTCCAGGGCAAGATCCGACCTCTGAACGCTGCAATCAAGCTCTAGACTCACTGGGTCACATGTTTTGGGCCTGCACCAAATTAACATCATTCTGGACAAAAATTTTTAAGTGCCTTTCAGACAGCCTTGGTGTCCCAATCCCTCCTAACCCATTAACAGCTGTGTTTGGGGTTCTTCCAGATGGGTTTAAAGTGGAGAAGGACAAACAAACTGTGATTGCCTTCACTACACTATTGGCACAAAGACTTATTTTGCTAAACTGGAAGAATCCTAACTCTCCTCTTTTAAGTCAGTGGGTAACTGATGTTTTATATTATTTGAAACTGGAAAAAATCTAATTCTCACTTAGAGGATCTGTACTTTTTCAAAATCTAGCAGGATCTAATCAATAATATTTTAGAATGAGCTCTTAAAGCACTGAGGAAGTAGATTCTCTCCCCATTTGTTTTTCTTCTCCATTTATCTGTAGCCGCCTAATAAACTCATCCATTTATTTATTTTTACTATTTTTAAGTTTTAGTCTGCTGGCCATGCTCTCTTTCTCAGGGGTGGGGGTTGATTTGTTTTCAATCCTATTTTTTTTTAATGGATCTATTTGTATGTAATGATTACAATAAAATCAATAAAATAAAAAAAAGACAAAGTTGAGGGTTTTTACTGCAATGGCCTGCAAAGCAAAAATGCCACTTGATGTTTGACCAAACAGCAAGTATTAACATTATATGAGTTTGCCCACATTAAAAGCAGCTACCTCTGTGAATTTCTATGCTCTACAATCTTTAGAGTGAATGGTGTCATAAACAAGAAACTGACAGTGAGTGGCAGTTCTGTGTGTAAAAACACCTTGTTAATGAGAGGTATATAAAAAGAATGTCCAAACTCACTCCAGCTAACAGAAAAGCCAGACATACTCAAACAACAGACTTTTACAACAGCAATGTGCAAAATGGAAGCTCTAAATGCATGGTATATCAGACCTTCAGGTGGGAGGACTAAAGCATTAGAAGACCACATTGGTTTCCACTCCTGTCAAGAAAGAATAGAAAGACACATGAGCACCCAAATGGATAACTGAAAATGGGAAAAATATTGCATGATCTGATGAATTTCAACTCTCTCCTAAAATAAGTAGATGTTAGGATTAGAATCTGGCATGGCATAAACAGAATCCTTAGATCCATTCTTTGTTCTATTAATGGTACAGGCTGGTGGTGGTAGTATAATGTTATGTTGATTGTTTTCTTTACTCACATTAAGTCTCTTAAAGAAAAAAATAGCATAGTTTAAATGCCTTAGAGTACCTAAGCATTGTTTCTGAACATACACATCCCTTTATGGCTACAGTCTATCCTTGTACCTTGTTAGAAAGAACACATAATTTCACAACGTTCTACTATTAGGACATTAACTTCATTTTGCTTCAGTGGCCCACAGACTCCATAGATCACAATCTAGTAGAGCACCTTTGGAATAAGGTAGAACAAGAGGTTAGCACAATGTATTTATGTCTGAAAAATCTGCAGGACTTGCATGAAGCCATTGAGTCAGCACAGCCCAAAACCTTTAAGTGTTATGATCAGTAGTCTCCAACCAATAAATAAAAAGTGGTTTGAGGCATCCTACAGTGCCACAAACAGCAGGTCAGAACCTTTACTGGCTACCCCAGAGGAGACTCACCCTGAGCAGCTCGCCTCCCTAACTACTACAGTACTTTCAAGCTTCAGCCTGACTATGCCCAAAAATGGGGGAACTGGCTTTTAAGGTTCAAAACAATCTTAAATCTCCCATAGAAATATTTCACAAGGCAACAAATTTCATTTATAGATGAACATATTTATTAATAAACAAAATCAAGAATAACAAAAAGATTCAAACAGAGCAAAAAGGAGTGCAAAAACACAATCTGTTATCAGAATCTAGAAACCGGAGCAGAAAATCTGCAAGAGAAAGCAATACTCACTATTAACTCCAAGCAATATTATTGCACCACTGCCTGTGCATCTTTTTCTCTGGTTATGAACAGACTAAGTGAGGTGTCAGGAGTGGTGACATCAGAGTGTACCCGCCTCTTAGGGTACCACCCACAGAACTCACATTTGAAGAAACAGTAAACAATTACAAAAAACAAATGAAACCAATAAAAACAACACAAAGACATGGGAAATAATAATTTTAAAAATAATAAAACAACACCTGGCTATAAGCAGGAAAAAACCCTGGCTATAACACAACATTAAGGAATTTACTTTATTGACTCAATGGCCCAAAGAATGTATGTTGTTCTAAAAACAAAAGGAGGTCCTACCTAGTACTTGACAGATGTACCTACAAAGTGGTCAAAGAGTGCATTAGGCAATAAGGGAACTGGCAAAGAGGTAGTAGTACACAATAAATAATGATAATAAGGTAACATTTTAAAAATATCAATTAAGGCTGGTTCAGGCATGTGTTTTCATGTTTTGACCTTGTGTGTACCCTCCCTCAGTTCTCATCTGGGTCAATTTTCAAAAGTGTGTAGAGATGCATTTTTCTTAGTTTGAAATAACAAAACCATGACTGACAACAGAGAATAAAATTTAACCATGAATGCTATGAAATGTATAGAGAACTTTGACAAACAGTAAGTACTGAATGGGAGATTCTATATAGAACCCTAAATCTTTTAAAAGTGATCAAAAATTTATTGATAAAAATGTGGCATTACAAGCCCCTAAATGCCATCATGAACAACATTAAAACTTTATTAGACTGATGGGTTTAGGCATTTCATGGCCTTTTTGGGTCCTCCTCACTGAGAATCACCATAAATCAAGACACAGTAGAAGTGTGGCTGTGTAAAACACTTTATAGCATAATGCTTACCTGAATACAAAGCCAGACACCCATGCATGTCTAACAATGTTATGCATGCCTGTCTTTTTTATCAGAGACTAAGAGCTGGCTTTTGTTGCTGGATTTGTGGACATAACAAGATGGTATTGCTCTGTGCGAATGTCAGCACCTTCAAATTTAAACCTGCAGTACAAATGAGCATATCTGACAATGTCTTATTCTCACCTACAAGCCTGTGATTAACAGCAATAGCTTTCTTATTAAAGTCAAAAGTTCTTACAAACTATATCTATCTATCTATCTATCTATCTATCTATCTATCTATCTATCTATCTATCTATCTGTCTATCTAGATTGTGGCATACCTAAGCCAATCACATTAAATTCCAAGGTTTGTGTCAAAAGGAAAGTGCAGATCTTCAGCTGTCAAATGCAGTTGACCCTTAACCCTTAGTAAAAAAGAGGGGAGGAATGTGTACCTTTTTTGTCATTGACAGAGTGCTTATTGGTCATCAATGAAGGTGACAGGTCCTTCAACCAATAAAATATATCAGTTATCACACAACACATCCCTTATCTTTCAGCCAACCTGCTTAATGACATGATAGTTTCTTTACCTTGGAGATTAAACATAATTTGTCTTTATTGCCTGTACAGGGTTTTGACTGTGTGTGTTTTAATCTATAAAAATAAATTAAGGGTGGATTTGGCTCAAACGAAAGACTGATAATCAACAAAGGTTTGAATAACATTTTAAATGATACTAGAGAGTCTTACATACTGTCTTTTACTTGTTTGATTTAATTATTTTTCCTTTTGTTCTGGTCGTTTTTTCTTCTACTTCTTCTTCTTATTATTATTATTATTGCTTCCTTTTAGATGTTACTGTTGATAACATAGATGTTGTGAAAGTTCTGATCATTTATTATCACTTCTGCTATTGCATTCCTTTTTGCATTAATGTCTCTACACATAGAAGTAAAAGCAATGCTGATTGCTACATGTGAAAAATAAAGCACACTATGTATAATTTATATGTTTTTTCAGGTGTTCCAAGCATCTTTAATCTTGTGTTCCAGGTGTTTAAGAGCATATTATAAGACGTTTGTAATTCAGAACAATTTTTTGGGAAGATACGTTGTGCAATTTTTGCAAATATTTGTTAAACTTTTATGCGCACAGCACAATTCACTTACAAAATACAGATATCTTGAAAGAAAAAAATAGAGGTTACTTATTTTGATATGTGGAACATGCATTTATAATGAAGAAGGCTGATATTATGCTGACTTTAAAGCAGAAGAGCATAGCAAAGTAGAGAAATTGGAGGTTCTGTCTTCCCAAATTAGATGAGAGCGGAGTCAGTTGATGCAGATATTGATTATATCATTACAGTAACTACATCAGTGAAAGAGCTTATCTGGAGTCAGGCTATGTACATTTTACATTCTGTAAAAATCCCCTATGAACAGATAATAATGCCAGGAAGAACTACCAAGATCCAGTGACCATAAGCTTATATTTCAAGTAATGAAAGGTAAACAAAATAGTGTCAAGAACAGTAAATTATGGATATGTACTGCAAAGGCTTTCTACCATTTGGGGGTTGACCCCAACCACAGCCTGGATAGGACACTAAGGAGCCACCCAGGAGCTGGAGAAGCCCCAGGTAGGGTGGTAAAGATGGCTGGAGAAGTAAAACAGGACAATAGTTAATCCTCAAGCTCATTCAGGGGTAGCAGGGGGCTGTAGAAGTCATGTCCCTAAATGTATGGGTACCTGGCCCTTTGATTAAATGGTGCATTCCTCCTATGGGGTCAGGAATATCCCAGAACAACTGGTTACTCAATTGGAAGTGAACCAAGAAATGGTCTCGTCCTTGAAAAAGGACCTTCTATGCTCAGCAAGGTGAGTTTGGAGCTGGGAGTGGAGCTGCTCACTTGGAGTAAGGGATGATGCATTCTAGGACAAGGCAGGATTTAAGAGTGCAGGTGGGATTAAAAAGGAGTAGTGCACAAGGCAGGGATAAGTATGAGTAAGGCTCATTTTGTTAAGTACAGTGTTTCCCTCCACCTGTTTATTCTTTGTCAGCTGTTATCCTACCCTGCCTCAGTAAATCTTATTTTTGTCTGGACTTTGTTGGTGTCCATGTATTCCACTCTAGACTACCTCCTGTAGTTCATGGTACGAACCTATAAAAACCTCATTATACTGATGCAAAAGAGAATCTACCATAGATTCTTAAATGTGGGCATGTATTAGGTGAGTTTGATAAAATAAAGTCACCTAAACACAATAACTACATCCAATGAATGTATATTTTTTAAAATGTTGCCATGTTTACAAAGGAAAGCTTAAGTGTATCTTTTCATTTTCATCCACATGAACAAGAACAAAAACCAGTAAAAGGAAACGTGGCCAGACTTTTCAAACGTCAGACAAATTTACATCATCTAAATCAATCCTTTGATAACTGCTTCTCACAGCTAAGAACAGTTTCACCTAGACATATTAATCACAATTATGAAAATAATCTATATATCTAAATGTTTACTACCTGTGAAGTTTTTTTTGTTGAAAAGTCGTATGACACTAGGGAAACAGGATTTTTTAGAGCAGTATGTGAAGGTTTTCAGGGCAACTAGCCCTATGTATGTACTAAGTGACATTATCAGCCATGATGATTTCCAGTTTATTTATCATCACCCTCTAGAACACACATATTAAGAAATCCCCATTACCACCAACAATATTGTCTGCCTTTCTGTTAACCTATTGAAGCTTTTAAAATTTTGATTTGCCAGACCACTAAGCCAGGCAATGAAGATGAATTTGGTGATAGACTGGATCACACTGCTATAAATGGCTGTGTGAGGTCCCTGACCACTTTGAACAGGCTGGCGGAGGTAAATAAGCACTGACTGCGTTTAGAATCAATATTCTGTTTTAATACTTCAGTGTAGTTTATTACCAATGTGATAGGTCTTGCCAAAAGTCAAATATCATTTCTTTAGTTTTTTTTTTTTGATATTCAGGGAGAGATAGTTATTATTGCACCATCTAATCAGATCCTCCACTTGATCTGCTCAAGTCAGAAATGGATATGAAATAAAAAAAGAACAGGAGCAGTTCATTGCTAGCAATAATAAAATTCTTTTATGAATAAATAATTGGAAAACGTTAAAAAATTAAACCCAGGGTGATGAGCAATTACAGTCCGGGGGCGTGTTGTTAGCAGAGCTTCACAGACACATTCCCCTGAGTGAACACAATGTACAGTCCTGCCTACAATGTCAAAATAAGGAAGACAAGACCTATTAGGAGTCAGGGACACTGAAAAGCAGATTTTGAAAGAGATGAGACAGTAAAATGACAGTAAACGACCAGAGCTTTCTCACATCTTAAAGAATGTCCTTCTTGAAATAATGTATAATAAATCATTTCAAACAGAAACACTCCCTGGTGTCTGGAAGCTCATATCCTACTTTCCAATCTTCAGAAAGAGAAGAAGACAATGACAGATAATTATAGGATATCAATGCTCGAAAAAACAAAGGAATATTAGTTTATAACTGCATTAGACATGCTTACTGGACAGCAACACTTTTGAAGAAAGTCTACATAGATAAAATGAATGTAATTTGTTTTTTTGCAGAGATTACTGACAAAGTGGGCAGGTAGAAGGCATACAGCATTACCTACTCACATCTTCAGAGGTCTGTGACTGAAATGGAGTAAATAAGTATACTATAGGAAATATCATAAAATGTTTCTAACAACTGGCTTACAGGGGGCAATGATAGATTTGCCATCTAGCTCTGTGAAGAGGATTATTTCTGTTCTGTATTGTGCATTGTATTTACTCCATTTTTTTGACGCCCATGCATGCCCAACCTACCTGAAAGGGGGTCTCTCACTCTGATTTATCTCTCCCGATTTTTTATTTTGTTGTTGGGGGGAATTTTTCCTTGTCTTCTTAGAGAGTCAAAGCTGGGGGGCTCTGAAAAAACAGGGCTGGTTAAAGCCCTTTGAGGTGTTCTTAGTGTGATTTATGATCCAAGAGAGTCTAGATTGCATACTACAAAAAGCTATGCAACATGGTTGTAGTAGATAACTATGAAGCAGCGTTACGAGCTCAGAGAGATTTGAAAGCAAAATGTGAGTGGGTAGAATGATGCTTGATTTCAGTTTGCATAAAATTATGGAGTCCGTTTTAGGAACATATATGTAAAGGCCCTAAAGTGAAGTAGTGGAACTTTTTTTCACAGCAGCCAATTCATTTGTACAGAGAGAGAGAGAGGTTGGGAGCATGTACTGATACAATGCATTGCCACACCCACCACATGAAGAAACAACTCAGGATCCCAGATTAGGGCCTGAGCACAGCCATGCAATGAGTGACACTTCAGAACCACACTAGTTCGAATGGAACGGAACAGTGTGAGTTTTTTTACAGGTTTTCCCTGCAAGTTGGAGGACCTGGTTGCAGGACTGGATTGCAGGTTAATGTCATACCCAGGACCGAAGAATTGCAGGTTTGGGGCCTTGCTCAAGGGCCCAACAGAGTAGAATAACTTCTGGTATTTATGGATTCAAACAGGCAACCTTCTGCTTGCCAGTGCAGATCACTAGCCTCAGAGCCACCACTCTGCCTAATTAATGTGTACAATGGAACTTACTGTAAATAATAAATAAAAAAAAAGAAAACAGCACCTGTAACATTGTGAACAGGAAGTATATTGAAGCTCTTTAATGTGGAATATGGCTGATTCTTGCGTTGAAAAGGTTAAACTATAATGAAGATTTGGAAAAATTGAATCTGTATAACCTGGCAAGGGCAAAGCGGAAACAGACAGAGGTGCTGAAATTTATGAAATGCAGAAGCAAGAGCAACTATTCCAGCTAGGAGCCATACCAAAAGCAACTGGATGAATGTGATGAAAGGCAAATATTGAAAGGTAGAAAACAACAGTATTTCACCGGTAGGTCTATTAACTTATGGATGTCCACCAGCATCTGTTGTTTTTTATAAGATTACAGTGAACTAGTAGTGAACATTGTAATAAGTATTTACACATTTATTCATTTAAATTTATTTCAATTTTAGGTTGCATGTTGTTTACATACGAGTAATGGAGATTACTTCTTTCTTTGAAAAAAGGAAACTGACACTTCACTGGACAGTACTGGGTAAGCCTATATTAGCTAATTGGCCCCCTATCACATTTTTTTGTTTTTTGGTATTCACAAAAAATTCTTAAAATATCAAGAATGTCATTTTCTGGATTTTTTTTTCATTGTTAGTCATTTTAATGTTTATAAAATATTACAGAATAATCGAGTTTCTCGGACTACAATTGAGACTTCCAACATGTGGCTGTAGATGGAACTCATTATTATTAAATATCCCATTCAATATCCTTGTTATTTTCTTTTTAAATATCAAAATTGTAATATAGCAAAGATATTATACCAATCACATACTGAAAAAAAATTGAAAGCATTACAATAGTGAACGAATGTGTTCTTTACCAACAATGAGTAACCTTATAAAAATACATTTAAAAATTAAAGAATATACGTATTAATTGATTTCCAAATGTACTTAATCCAGTTCAAGGTCATGGTGGTCAGTGCCATTCCTGGTAGCACTTGACTTAAAGCTTATTTCTTCTCACTCCTTTAACAGGAGCCATACATGCACACACCCACACTCACTTATATCGGCCAATTTAAAGTCAACAATTATTTTAACATGTAAATCTCTGGGATACCAGAGAAAAATACCTAAGAAAAGGGTACTCAGACAGGCTAACTTCCAACAAGGAATGACTGCTGGAAGAAATAAAGGTGATATTGATTCTCTATATCATACTCATCATTCATATTTTTTTCTGTTTTTCTTGGTGAGTGTTTTGGTAGTACCGCCACGGGCCTAGGCTGACCCGACCTCCCTCCTACCCCAAGCAACTTTCTCCGTTAATTCGTTGACGATACCCAAAGACTCTCGGGCCAGTTGCAAGAATACTATCTCTAGTGAGTTTTGCTGTGACAGCCTTAATTGTGGTCTTCTCCAAGTGGGCCACACCTTTTGCGCCTCACATAAGAGGTGCCAAGAAGCAGTTCTACTCCAAGAATCTCCCATATTTCTGAATGCCATACTACTGTATGACATAGACTGTTGTGAACGATAGGGGGCGCTCTCGCTCCCTTGAACCCCTGTCCACGACTCCAAACACCAGGTAAAAGTCCAAATGTTGACTTTATTTTTATGCCACAGTGTACAAAGCACACTCTCCACCACAATACTCATATAAT
>JANRMT010062815.1:4606659-4622396 GCA_026402145.1 Polypterus bichir lapradei
TGGCCCCCATGGCATCCAGCAGGGTTTTGCATAAAAACTCCATTGTCTATGATGCCCTGCTGGTCTTCTGGGGACCTCCATGCTGCAAGAAAGGCTCCACCTGGCGGCTTGGGGGTATTGGCCGGGATAAATGGCCGGCCATCCTTCACACTGTTAATCCAGCAACTCATCACAAGAACCTAATTTTGGGCACTTTTGGGTATTTACAATTTTATTCTTTCAGTCACTACACAAAGTTCATGATATAAAATCAACCTATTTGTATCATGGTCTAATTTCACATTTACAAACCTGCTGTCACTTCTCCAATTCATTCTTCAATCTAATATCACCTCTATCTACCCTCACTTGTGGACAAGAAACCTGAGGTGTTTGTACTCCTCCACATGGGCTCTCATCTGTAGGAAACAAGCCGTTTCTTTCTGGAGAGGACTATAGCCTTGACAAGCACAAGGTCTCAAGGATTATTGTGAGCACGTAAACCATCGCCTGATGAGACCAAGAAGACAAAATCATCTGTAAACACAAGAGATACAACCCTTATATTCCCAAACTGGATACCCTCAAACCCTGGGAAATCATGTACAGGAGAGGCAAGGATAGGAGAAAAGAAGAGGCAAAATGGTCCCTTGACTAACTCTAGCACACCCACTGCATTGTCTTGACTTACTACCAACAACTGTCATTTCACAAACAAACTGAATGGCAGCCCTAAACTTCTTCTTGCATCACCTTCCATAAGATACTGTGGAATTCATGATCATAACTTTTACAATTGTGTAGATTTAGAACATTGTTATTATTTTGAGCTTTGTTTTTTATTTCACAGTGATTTTAGCATTTCACAACCGGCCTCGGGGTCTTTAGGAGTTGCAGGAGCTCATGCATGGAATGAAATTCGCCCCAGGCCGACTGGGCAAAATCCTGGGGTAGGTGCTGTAATAGCAAAAAACAGGCAACCTGCTGCACAATTTGTAGCGGGTCAATTCGAATGGCCGTAGCCACTGACCCACCTGTTGCCAGAGAGCCATAGCCTGCTCTGTAAGCCCTCTACTTGGGTTAAACTCCCAGGTTTGTATCTTCTTTACCTGCTGGCCTGGGGTCAACCCATCGTTATCAGGGACCTTGGTCCCGATGGGCGGCTCGGCTCTCCTGCCCAGGAGAGCATACTGAGCCACCTGTGTGTGTTCCCCAGAAACCAGCCCACGCCTGTGGGTCCCCTCCACCTTCTCCACCAGATGGGACTTCAGTCCAGGGTTGCCCTCGTGGAGCAGAGCCTGCACCGGGTCCTTCCCGACCCCCTGGCGCACTCCCCGCCCTGAAACTCGGCCCCGGTACTTTCCCACCTGGTTCCTTCTAGGGTCGTGTCCCGGGTTCTTCAGGGACATCATCCTGCCGACTACGCCACTGTAAGAAGAAGAGACATGAGGCATGGCAAGGTTTGGGGCAGCCACCCGTTTAATCCGGTTTCCTGGCTGCAAAAGTATCCGATTCATAACAGTCAAGTTTACTCAACAGAGTCCAAAACAGAACTGCCTGTCAGAGCAAAGGTAGGAGGCTTTATAGGACGGAGGGCGGAAGTGATGTCATCCTCTGCGCCGGAACCGGAAGTGAGATCGTCCTCGGTGCCGGAACCGGAAGTGATGTCGTCCTCGGTGCCGGAACCGGAAGGGATGTGTCCCTCTTCGAGGTGTCGGCTCCTGGTGGGATTTCCCAGGAAAGACCTGTAGAGAACTCAGAAAGAGCGTTAGCGTACCCCGCCCCCCCCGGGCAGATGTATAATCAGTCCTCTCTAAGCCCTTCAGCTGCCTCCCATGCACACGTGTGTGACAACAGTATATGTAAGGAGCAGGGGTCTACTGTTACAGAGCCAGGATGAGGCCTACATTAAATCTAATTTAATGGAGTCTCCATTCCAGTAATTTAGCACAGGCTTTCCTAGGGAGGGTGAGGAGGGAAATTATTTGGTAACAGGAAAACACTCTCTTGTCTTCCTTTTAAAAATGGGGACCACCAACCCAGTTGACCTATTAACACTTCTCTTCCACTGGTAGTTAAGAACATACATCAGACAGTGGTACAAAATGAATCATTGGCTTTTGTCCCAAGGTACTTTCATGAGCAACCTTGTCTCTGAACATGGTGTTCACTATAAATCCATACATCTCACAGAATTCTAGTAACAGTCAATGCTTAGATTCGGATCAGACAGGTTCCGCCTCCCAGTCACATCCCTCCTGGCACCTCTGTCATTCCCTGTAGGCAATTGTTTAAGTCTTAGGGCTACAGTAAATGATATACTTTTGAGCGCCAGATTTATAGTCTGTTAAGAGGCTAAATACTCTAAATAGTTGCTTGATGCAAACATGGGAACTGCCATCAGATTTCTGCAACTCAACAGTCATATCTGCGGCTCAAGGACACATTGATGTGACCTTCTTTTCCATCAGAAACACTCCATATTTACAACACTTAATGAGGTTCTTATAAATGGTTCCACACCTGTAACTCTAAAGTGGAAAACAGACCACCCTTGAATAAGAAATGTGGTTCCAGAGGGCATTATTGATGGTGAGCCCATATGATCATTTCACGTAGATGTTTTTGAGCTAATTTGAGCTGAATGCGCCGTGAACTCCCTTCACAGTCCTGCCGTCAAGAATGGGTTCTAGTGTCATTGTTTCAGGTAAGGTTCACTTCAGTTTAATTAAAATATTCATCAGAGTCAGTTGCAACTTGTTTTTTCAGGTCGCTGACCTTAAATCAATTTGCTGCAGGTGATGATAACATAAGAGCAAATCTCGAGACAACATATCACTAAGGAACATTGAGGCACATTTGCAATGCCAAAGTCACAATTTCAGGATGGGGTTATTGCTCTACCAAGAGCTGTAACAAGGGAGGCCATAAGGGCAGAATAATAACAGGTCAGAAGATTAAATAAAGGTCATGAAAGGAATTTAATTGAAGCCAAGAAAATCAAGCCAAACTGATGTCTAAACCTAAAATGGTATAAAAATCAAAGTAAAAACATGATCGTTGGTTCATTGCCAAAAATCTGTAGCCTGAAACTCTTGAAATTGCAATCACAACAATCAAACTTGGACATGAAATGCACTAAGTTGCTGGCTTATAAACTGTTACTGTAGTGATGTCACTTAATGCAACTGGTGGGGTTTATCACCTGAACAAAATAGTGGCAATTAAATGCAATTGCGGTAATTTAAAAAAACAAATAATCGTTAATTTTTCTCACTTCATAATACAAATTAATTCACAGAAACAATAAAATATTCAGAATCAGCATATTTGAAAATGTGAAAAAATGTCTAGAAACATGATAAGAAAAAAATATTAGAAGTCAGGAAAAATTTGCAATTCAGAACAAGTATAAAGTATAAGTTTATGTTTATGTATCTACAAATAAATATGGGTGGTGCAGTGGTAGTGCTGCTACCTCGCAGTAAGGAGACTTGGGTTTGCTTCCTGGGTCCTCCCTGCGTGAAGTTTGCATGTTCTCTCCGTGTCTGTGTGGGTTTACTCCGGGTGCTCCGGTTTCCTGCCACAGTCCAAAGACATGCAGGTTAGGTGCATTGGCGATCCTAAATTGTCCCTAATGTGTGTTTGGTGTGTGTGTGTGTGCCCTGTGGTGGGCTGGCGCCCTGCCCGGGATTTGTTCCAGCCTTTCTCCCTGTGTTGGCTGGGACTGACTCCAGCAGGGTTGAATAATGACTGACTGACAAATAAATATCTACTGTATAATAAAACACTAAAGTCTTTGTGTGTGTGTGTCTGGTCCTTCAGACTGTCCGGTTGGTTTGGCTTTGGTGTGATTGGTCAATTTGGCTTTGGTGAAGCGATCAAAAGAGGAAGTGTGACTGTCAGACGCATAAGGAGAAAAGCCTTAGGCGGCATTCTGAGAGTTGAGTTTCAGACACAGTAGGATATCAAGAAAAGGTGCTAAAGGTACAAGCAGGACAAAAAATATTAAATATTTTAAAATGTGCTCTACTACCTTTCTTTGAGTGTAATATGAAGCAAAACACAGAGATCTTCTGACATCTTTCTGTGACCACAATAAAATCAAGGTGTCTCAAAAATAATTTTATGGTTAGGGTCTGACTATTACATTTATAGGGTCACATAGCTTGAGCTTCCCCTAGTGGTACCTGGAATCCTTAAGATGAACTCTCTCCCTGCTGCCACCTGCTGACCTAGAGAGATATGTTGGCCTCCTGTCGGGCTTCTAGGGTTTAATTCTCTTTCTTTGATGATAGTCATGCACTCCAAACATACACTAGGTTGCTTTTCTTTAGCATACTGGAAGAATATAGAAGACTTCCTCCCAAGAGCCCATATTCTCTCTCTCTCTCTCTCTAACGCTGTAGCCATAGGAGGTTTTACTTTAGAGGTAGAATTCCTGAGAATAGAGTTTATTGCCCACTAGCAGTTCCCTGTTATCATACAGGTATGCAGAGGTTCATTCTAGCTGCCAGTGAGGGTATCTCTTTTGGGCAGATCTGAGATGTAAATGCCCTTTTCCCCACATCACCTTGAAGGTTGTCTTTGGCACTTTCATACTATGCCAGTTTTGATTTACAATATTTAATAAGCATACCATGCATTCATTTTTAATAGACTGGATTCTACGTTCAGGGTAATTTCTTGCCTTGTAGCTTACTGTTGGAATAAACTTCAGCACCCCGCAACCTTGAACTGCAATATAGATGTTTGAAAATGAGTGAATGGGTGTTTATTTGCAATATCAGTATTATTTATTACAAGTAGTAATAAATAATTCCTATTAGTTTTAAACTATTATATTCATTTATTTTATCAATTCCGAACTGAATATGCAGATAGAAAATGAATGTGTGGATGGATGTATACTATTTGCTGACATGTAATGATCTTAAAGTAGCTCTGTGCTAAAGTATAGTCTGGTACATTTCTGTACTTTTATTTATAAGAATGCCAGATTAGGTGTTCATTCATTTTCTTAATCCACTCTTCCAGTACTGAGTGCTGGAAATGGGTTCTCATCCAGACTAGTACACAATGCTGCCTCTGTAGGCTGAGTCCAAATGAAACTATAAGGGAATACATGTACTCAGAAAAATAAATTCTGCAAATAAAACACTAACTTATTCATCCTTAATTACAAATAAAATGGCACATATATCTAGCATCATTGCTTTGACTATAAAGTAGATTAGCTGATATTGTTTGCTCTCAGATGTTTTTATGTGCTAAAGTAATTTCCATTTAATTATAAAGACAACTGCAATATTCTTCCAAAGGAAAAAACAGTAATGTCTTTCCTATAGGAAAAGTGCGAAATTATCGAAAAGGACAGCATTTTCTCATAGAGGGGGTTATCTTTGAGCAGCGTGATTTACGTACTGATAAATTCAGAATAATGTCTGTCAAATTCTTTGACACTGCGGGCCATTAAAGATAGACATTCTTATGCTGTAACTGAGATAAGCTCTTTAGACTGATTTTTAAAGAGTATTTTCACATATTGTAGGTATTCGTATGCAACAAGCAAGCAGCACTTGCAGTCTGCTCATTACTTTTATTGAAATCAATAGGTTCCATTATGTAAAATGCTTAACATTTTTAAACTGTGATTGATATATTACATGGATTTTTATGAGTCTAAACAAATTTCCTCCCTAGATGACCCTACATTTGGCAAAGGGCATTTGGGCCGAGTCCTCCAGTCATATATAAATGTGTATTTACTGCCTGTCTGCTGATTGGGAACATACCAGCTTGAGACAGACCTTCAACAAGAAATATAGGGTGCATTTCCTGTTTCATATGGTGGGAGACACACAAGCCAAAGACAGCAGGCAGCTGCCAGCACAGAGTTTACACTCCTAGCTTGTAAAGACAGGCATGTTGTATCATCAACATATGTAGAGCTTTGGTTCAAGAAGGTGGCAATGCTTTTGATGACAATGCATACATACAACTGACCTGAGGTACTCCTAATGTGCTAATGCTATAGCTACTACAATGAGAAATAAATTAATGATTCTCTACTGTTGAACATGGTCACAGAGGCAATGATACCACCTAAGGTGACATGTGAAAATTAAGGCCTTATGCAATGGATCCAACTACTGTAAAGAAAGGCAAGGATGTGCTTGTGTGTTCTACCTCTTGGTTAATAGCATAAGAAGAACAGAGAAACTATAGATGACAATGCTGCCACGGTATAACTAGGGGGACTTTGAACATTATGAGAATGCATTAGAAGGAAGGCTGAGATTTATGTTCATGTATTCACTTATTAGAAGCAGGTAATGTTATGGCCTCATAGCAAAGCCTGACTCTGGAACAGCATGTATCCTCATCTACTGTGCAGCTTGTTTTACAGTTCTGACATGGTGGGTAAGACAGATGTTTTCCAACCAGATACCCACTGTGCCAAAATGTGTTTTCTTTCTCTGTCATGTAAATTAGCAGGTATGGAAAAGTATATGATTAATTTTATCATAAGTAAATGTTCATTAAATGGTTCAGATCAGCACACACAGAATCCGGATCACCTGGAACAAAGGATGTAAAAAGAGCACTAGGAGAAGTGGTGGAGGGGTCAAATTAAATTCATTAAACAAGGCAGCCTAATTAGGGAGCAGCAGGATCATTTTCTTTTGCTGCTGGTGCTTCTCTAGCATATGAAGCTTCAAACTGTTTCCCGATGAGACTTCTGACTCTCAGTGGTGGTCTGCATTGCTAGACTCCAATTAGTGTTCATTTAACTGAAAATTCCACCACAAAATGTGTTAAACAGCATTGGCATGGCAAGGCAAACACTGCTGTTAAGGGCAGCAGGTTTTCATTGCAGGTAATTTTCTAATCATAACTTGCAAATGAACTACTTTGTCAATGGTACTCCTACTTCTTTCTTCTTCCTAGGACATGAACACACACACGTCAGCCAATCTGACAGTGAGAAAATAATTTTTCACACATTTATTATTTCAGCTCCTGGTCCATTGTCTTTTTGGTCTACTGTTGTTTTCTTCTAGGTAGAACACATTCTGCTATAGTTTTACTAGACAACACTTCTACTATTCATTAAATCACTGATAACAAACCTCCTAAACTTTGTCTTACTAGTGTCCATTCAAATAGGAATGAAAAACACTGATATCCTCTATTCGGCGGACCAATAATGCTCTCAATCAGATGATTATAAATGTCCAGTTGGTCATGCATGTACTATGCTAGTTAACTCAACTGCACAAGTACACTTTTTGTATTACAAGACTTCATATATATGTGATAGCAGGTGATGGTCTGAAGTTGGCCTTCTCACTCCAGAGGTGTCACTCTGCACTGCTCTCATACATGGAAGTTAATACAGTTCTTCTTTCGATCTTCAGCAACATTAAAAGAAAATGTATTATTCTCTTTCTAAAAATACAGTATCAGTGTTACATCTTCATCCAATAGTGTTAATACCTTTGATTTCAATGCTTCTTTACAGTATGTTATTTTAATAAACCATAAAAATATATTTTTAGAATTGACTACAGCTAGTCATACAAATTACTAACCTCTGCACTTGAGCACTGAGAAGTGTGATTGACTCATTATTATATCATGTTTAAACTGGTTTCATAATGCTCCTAATAGTGCTAACAGAAGTAAAGTGTGTTGAGTTAAGGACAGCTGGCAACACTCTACACTACACAGATCCCTGAGAAAATAAACCTCAGCAGCAGAGCCCACAGTGATCAGAAAAAGACAAGTCAATTTTAACCTTTCAGCCACCTTACATCTGTTCACAACCGTTTGAAAGAGCAAGGTGACCAGCTTGACCAACAGTTCTAACAGGTGTACGTTATACTAAAGATATCCATCTTTAATGATAGCTTAAATGTGGAGACCAATGCTGGCATGGCAGCAAGGGGTCGTCTCAGACATTCTGGGCTCTTTATAGTTAAACTGTAACTACATAGAGTTAATTGAAATTAGAAGTCCTCCTCCTTAAACTCGCAGCATATAATCTGGCGAATGGGTATGGGGGTTTTGAGTTTGAACTCCACAAAAATGTGTAGTTTATTACAGTTCTAACTGACTGATCGTAGGTGGAATTATCATTCAAGTACTTTCCCATCCTCCTCTGAAGTTGAGATTTTTTTTAAATTCTCCTTGTGTTTTTTAAGCTTAAGAACAAGCAGGTGTGGCTCATCAATACGGGCAAACTGCTTAGGAAGGCCGGCCAAATTTATCACTTTATGAGAATTATTAGGAACTTCACGACAAAGCATGTTATCCTTCCAACCTCTCTTCCATCATGTCATATAGCTGAGAAATCTGTCCGTTTCAGCTCGGGCCACACACGCTTGACTTTATGGTCACTTCTATTCAATGAAGTAAAACATTGTCAGTCAACAGCAAAGTGCAGCATGTTAAAACAATCAAAACTGTCTGGCTGAGAAGACAAAAGAACAGGCACTCCAAAAACACAGGGGCTCATTTTTAAAATATGGACTTACTCCCAAATTAACAACAACTGCTTTGCAAAAATTCCTATATACAAATAAAGTCAATTAATAGTTTTATTCACCTTAAGAAGCACAGTGAAGTAGACTTTTCACAGTTACAAAGACAGTCTGTGACAATTTTCAAACTCATGCCACTACTGTTACCCCTTGGTTAGCTTCCCATTTGTTACACCTCACTGCAGCAGGCAGGACAGAGCAGGACTGAATATTGGTGACACACAATCTCAACCTCAGTCATTCTCACAGGTGACACTGTGATTACATGCAACGGTTCAGTCAACTTGTCGTGTGTGTTACATGTCTTCTTGGATTATCTTGAGCATCATGCCTCTAAAAAATCATAAAATTAATACAGGAGAGATTTAAAGGCCATTCTTTGAATGTGAAACATAAAGTAATAAAGGGTACATAAACAGCTTTATTCAATGATATTTAAAAAAGGCTAAATGTCTTATTGGAATGTATTTTGCTTAGTAATGTTATTATTAAATAATGTTGTCAAAATTAAAGTGTTTAAATGTTTGGCCATAAATGGGGGCTGTTTTGGGGCCAGGGAATGCTTTTTTTATTTTTAAAATGTAAATCAATTATAATAATGAGTTCACATTGGAAAAACACTTTGTAAAGAGGTTTCTAGGAATGGATTAACTTTGTAAAGTATGGAAAGCGTGTACATTGTCTGAGACAGCTACATTAAGATTATTCCTTAGTGTTCCAGTCGTGGTGGCTTCAGGTGAATGTAGCTTCACAAAGCGAAAGGTGAAGGATAAAAAATACCTCTGCAGTTCAACGACACAGGACAGTCTTTATGGACTAACTACAACCTCTATAAAGCCTGTAATGTAATACTATCATTAATGTAATAAACATTATTAGTTATATACGAGTAGGTGTGCTGACAGTCTAGCTTGTGCAGTTTATTTTACTTGTGAGCTTCCATTTTGTGTATATTTATGTGTGCGAGAGATGGTGCATTACAGAGAGATTTGCTTTGACACAGGTTGTACACTATGTATTTAAAGATTCACAAATATTTAAGAGCTCAAGCTGTTTCATCACACACTTAACAAATGTTTAAAGTGAAATTCCCATTGCACTATGATGTTTACTCTTTATGCATTTTTGTCTATTGGTTGTGATATTGTTAAAAATGGAGCAGCAAAATTGTGTTTTGTTTAGACCAGCAGAATGGTTATGTGTCACCCCCTAAAATAAATGCCACATCACTAAATGTTTAATTATTGGTCTAAATCAGTGGTTCTCAAACTGTGGGGCGGGCCCCCTTAGGGGGGTGCGAAGTAACAAAAAGGGGGGTGCAAAGATGTGAAAAAAAGAAAACAAGAATCGAAAATATGAAAAGTACATCTATTGAAGCCAAAACAAATTAACTTAAACTACATTCTGATACTAGAAAGATAAATATAGAGTTAGATAAATGCCGATAAAAGTTGAGTAGGTATAATAAAATAAGCATCTATGATATATCATTAATTAAAAAAGAACAAATTGGTATTAGTGGGCTCCTTTTAAAAAAACGTTAGGGGGGTGCGATTAAAACTGTAATGAAAACTCAGGTCGCAAATACGTAAAGGTTGAGAAACGCTGGTCTAAATGAAGAGATAACGTTTGGATTCATTGGTAAATATAGCTGATTGTCATCAAAATTTTCTTAAAGAAAATGTTCTTAAACATAATTCACACAGAAGAAGCATTTGTCCAGTACTGCAGAGTGAAGGGGGTTATGTGCAACTTAACACTGAAATGACTTCTGAAACTGATTTGAGGAGCAGTGAAGTAAATCACAATAACCATGACTCACTGTCCAAGTAAACCTGTGTCTGTGTAATGGAATCTTGTGACCAGGCATGTCTTAAACTATACTTAAGTTTAAAAAACATCATACTTGCTTACTTACTTACTTAATCATCTCCCATTATACCTTCTGGTGTTGGGGTATTCAGCCAATGATTATATTTTTTTCCATCTTTTGCCAGGATCTTCACTTGTTCCATTGTCATACCTCTCTGGCTGCTTCTTTTATGTTTTCTTCCCATACCTTCTTAGTTTTTCCCCACTGTCTTTTTTCTTCAACCTTCATTTCAAACAGCTTTTTGGGATAACTTGTTTCACTCAATCTTATTATATTTCCATGCCACTGTAGCTGTTTTATTTCTGTGGCTTCCACGAGTAGTTGCATTTCCAGTTCTTCACGGATTCTTTTATATCTTTTTCTGTCTCATTTTGTTTTACCAATCTCTAGCCTTAAATACTTTATTTCAGCTGCTATTGTTTTAGATCTTTGTTCATGCAGTACTGCTTAAGATTCTGCAGTGTATAATATTGTTGGTACAAATATGGTTTTATATAGATGCATCTTCACCTTTATACATAATTTTTTCTGCCCTGTTAAGGTGTTGTTTATTCTGTGTCTGAGTTTTTCATCCATCCTTCCATCTTCACTTATGATTATCCCCAGGTACCCATACACTGACATGTTTTCTAGTTGTTTTCCATCTATCTGTACCCACATTTGCCATTTTTCCTCTTGTTCTTCCCTTGTTATTTTCAATACTTTACTTGTCTCTATGTTTATTACCATATCTTTTGCTTCTAGCTTGCTCTTCTGTATTATTACTTTCCTTTGTAACTGTCTACGGTGGGCTGGCTCCCTGCCCGGGATTTGTTCCTGCCTTGCACACTGTGTTGCTGGGATTGGCTCCAGCAGATCCCCATGACCCTATGTTAGGATATAGTGGGTTGAACAATGACTTGACTTGACTTTGTAACTGTTGCTCAGGTATTACAATTAAAAGACATTATGATTGTAGCGATTCCTCCGTTAGATGATATTAGAAAGTCATTAATGGTACATTAAAGATGTTTAGCTCATAATCTGTAATTTGGAGGAAAATGTGCTGTATTTTTTTAAAAGAGACATGAGTGACTAGAGAAATTTTTTTATTTCCACAACTCTTAAGTGAAGAAGTGTTTCCTGGATCCAGTCTTACAGTAAATCTAATTCTTCCTAAATTTCATTGGTATCCTTAAGTACCTGATTTGCTATTTAAATGAATGAACATATTTGAAGACATATTCTTGCCTTCAGATTGGACCATGTAGGAGAATTTTCACTCTTGTTTCTGTTAAGCTGATTTCAAATTGTGCAACTTCTAGTCATTCTATTCATTGGTTGTCAGTTCTCATGCACGCAAGCCTGGCCCTATGACTAAAGACAAAATCGTTTGATTTTGTTGGGGTGAGCACAGACTAGTTAGAGTGAGTTCCTTGTTATGGCAGATTAGAAGAGTGGCCTTTACAGGAGCACGCCATCAACTGCCTCTAACATGCTAAAATTATTTAAATGAATGCTATGACTGAAAATTGCTGGAAAAGTCATAGCTTTATTTCAATTTCTGCTGTAGCTTCAGATTTAATTTTTTTTTTTTTGATGACTCCTGCTTTGCATTGCTGTCACTGATCCTCTCTGAGTTGGACAGGTAATGTTTGCCAGCATGAGATGGTCGTTCAGGGATTGTGGTGAATAAGGATATTCACCCAAAGTAACTAAGCAATGGGCCTGAGGGCAAGCAACTTTAGAAAACAATGTACGGAAATGTTTTAATCTTAATGCTTCTCAATTATGTAGTCAATCAAAAACATAAAGAAGTAAAACATGGATAATTTCTTTTGGTAAACTCTAAATGCAGCAAATTGTGCAACGAGCTGAAAAACTGAACAACTGCTGCTAGGACATGCACCTTTAGCTCTGTGTAATAGTGGAGATGGGGACTTTGTAGCTCTGCTTTTATATCCTGCTTTTCACGACCAGTCTAATTTTTATCAAAAATAAGTTTGGATTAACTGTGTCTAATATATTGTTGGGTGAATGAATGGATAGATGGATGGATGGAGGAACACTTGGGTCCATTGATAATACTGGTGACTCAGTATAAAGGTTAGGCAGAAGAGTTATTAAACAGTTACAACATAAAATCAAGTAATTTTGTTTCCTTGTTAAAAACCACATCTGTTTTGAAGTCAGTAATAAGCCGTTTCTTCTCTGTATACCTAAAGTGAATCTACATACCATTATAATGTTCAGAGAACTGCCCTTTTTAAGCAATTCTTTTTCAACACACAGTTGAGTTTTATTGGGTGTTATGCATTCTTGTGGCTGATGTCATTCATTTTTAATGGCGTCTGTTTTAGGGGTATTCAATAAGCAGGCCACAGTGCCCTTCTCCTTTGAAGGCAGAGTTTCTAATATAGGGGTAACACCATATTTCAGGAAAGTCTTGAAAAGACCCTGGAATATTTTTAAAGTCGTTCTAAAAATACTAGCTGCCCAATTACTGACACATTAACTGGTTCTCATCTGACTGCACGGAGGGAATTTAAACTTTGTCGTTGTTTAGGAATACGTCATAAGGTTTTATTCTTTTTATCCACTACACCTCCCCAGAGAGTTAATTATTTTGGCAAAATGCAGTTTGGACTCTGCATATAGAAAATGTCCCAACTGTGTTCACACTCTGTAAATCTCCTCTTTCTAAATCATTTACACAAGTCTGAACAACCAGGAAACATTTGGTTTAGGGAGAAGTTTAAAAAAGCCAGACAACTGTTATTAGTCGATTGAGCTCAGGCCTGTTTCTTTTTTTTCAAGTAACTTTAGACCCTCCATATTTTATGTTTGCTTATTTTTACAGTTCTTTCTTGAAACAAGCATAAATTGCAAAAAATTGTATTATAAAAAGTGGCTTTTTTGAGTGGTACAAAGAAAGTTCCCTTCATACATTTTTCTGAGATGATTGCACACTTGATCAACTGGCTTAAAAGGAACATCTTTAAATGTAACTTCATCATTTTTAAAAATTTTCTAGAAAAGTGAATATGCATTTTTCATAGTTCAAGTTTTCCAATCCTTAAGAATAATCATCAGTATTAAGCAGTAATTTTATCTATAATTTCCCAAAGATAATCTGATGATACAAAGAATATGCAAAAATTGAATTTTTATATTTATTGAGTACACAAATTGACTTTCTTTGTAGTTTAAGAAGTGATACGATTTAAAGCTGGCAAAGCAACCCTCCAGGCAAGTCCCACAAGAAAAATAAAATGTGTGCAGCAGTCTATTCAGATAAAGTCACCTGTGTCTATATTTATCAAAAGTCTCAGAGAAAAAAAATGGTTTTTACTGACTTGAAGATCTCTCCTAATTTAGAAAACTTTTAATAACTTTACCAAGATTCAAGAGAGTTTATGAGTTGCTCTAACTCACTAGGAGCTACCAGAAGCTGGCGTTCAGGCAGAGATTGGTACGTACATTCTGGGAAAGGCAGAATGTTTTGGAAATACTAGACAACAATAAACTTGTATAATGATAATGATTTGACAGGGATGGTATAATAGTTGTAACAAATCTTGAAAGTCATTAGGTTGCCTCATCTACAGTACGTGAAAAAGCCACATGCTATCTGCCTAATGGAAGTGATAATTATGTTATGTTTTTTGGCAACTGGGAAAATTTAGCTTTTCAATAGTGGTTAACTATCAAAAAACTATAAATAATTAATAAAACAGTGTAATGTGGAAGATAAAAAACAATAAATATATGAAAATAAATAGATTAAAACCAATAATGAAATCAAAGTCAAAATCTGCCTTTCTTCTTATAAATCATAGCTACATCTCTCTTGTCTTGTTTCCCCCTGCTCACCTTTTGAGCCTCATAGTAGGGCTGAGACACTGGCGAATGTAGCCCATAATCTGAATCTGAGCTGCACTATTCTTAAAAATACCCACCTCCCACACTGGTCCAACGTGTTTTTGGATACAAGCTTCCAGGATGGTTGATGCTACTGACCTAGACAAGCACTAAACTTAAACAAAAGTTAAATTCTTAGATTTAAAATGTAGTCCTCCATGTTTCCCTTTTGTGTTACTCTCACTTTTATTAGTGACCTATTCTGTATTTTATGTGACAGATGTTACATATTACTAAGCTTTATTCTTTGTTTCATTTCAGGTTTTCAAACAGTATAGAGTACTCATTGAGAAGATTGTTATTGCTCATAAAGTATTATTGACTACTTCGTGTTTGTATACATTTATGGAGCATAGAAATACTGTATCCAGATCTACACCTAATGACTCTTCTCTCGCCATTTTTATAATGTATTTCACCGTTTATAGAATGTATTGCCCCTTATAATCACTCAAGAGATCAAAGTATAAGATGATTTTTTCTTGCTACATTATCTATCTATCTAGACCATGGGTCGGCAACCTTTCAGCGGTGTCGTGCTGAACCAATGTTACAATGTTGTTCCTCATACCGACATAATTCTATCAATTTTATTATATACAGTATAAAAATTGGTCCGATGATAATGGGCTTCAAATGTATATATTATATTATATACTTTTGAAGCTCATTATAACTGGATCTTATGTTATTGGTCATTCAATATTTTAAAATACGTAGGATCATACATGAAAACAATGTTTTGTCAATTTTTTTATAACTACATTCAGTGGCTTTATTTTTGGTTTCAATTATTTGACTAAAATAAGTAGTTTGTTCCTTAAAGCCAGAAACAGCCCTTTTTCTAGCATCACTTTTTTCATCAGAGTTTTTAAACGTAGACTAATGCTTAGTTTGATAATGTCTTTGTACACTTGACACACAACACTTTCACAGCATAACACACAAATTTTAATGTGCCACGGCTTAAACTGAACCCATGGTATCCCTTTACATGTGAGCCGCATGCACAAAATGTAGGTGGGGATGAAGAGTGCGAACGCATGCTCTATAATTAAAATATAACAACAAGAGGTTTGTTTTAACATACCACGGCCTGTACTGATCACATCGTTTCCATTTACATGTAAGTCAAACATGCAAAAAGTAAGGTTGTAGGGTGTAAGGGTGTTCAAGGGTGTAATTAAAATATAATTTATTACTATATTTCAATTCAATCAGAGTGCCATTGAAAATCTTTTTGCGTGCCACACTTGGCACGCGTGCTGTAGGTTGCCGACCCCTGATCTAGACCATTCTACTGAGGGAGTTTTATCTCTATAACTTTATTGCACTGCTTTAGACTGTATATATAAGGGGACATTATCGTAGAGAAGGCATTATCATAGAGTGCCAACCCCTGGAGTGGTGAATTACCGTCACCAGAGCCCTCAAGCCAT
>JANRMT010062815.1:4627396-4654509 GCA_026402145.1 Polypterus bichir lapradei
ACTGCATCCACGTTTGCCACGTTATGTTCTAACTACAGAGGCAGAGTACCATTGCATGGTTCTAACTTGTATTGAGTCGAAGTACTGACGCAAACACCATACATATGGGGTACTGACGCGAACACCATACATACAGGGTTTGACGCGAACACCATACATATGGGGTATTGACATAAACACCATACATATGGATAGTATCAAATTATATATAAGGAGATATATATATATATATATATATATATATGTTGTCAGGGATGCCAGGGGCAACGACCCGGCTGGGATGCCGTGAGGGACCGGAAGAGGGTCTGCGCCCACCCTGGATCACGTGGGGGCCACCTTCCTGGTTGCTTTGGGGGCCACGGGTCGAGGGAATGGAAGCCCTACCCTGTAGGAGCCTGTGGTCTCCGCCAGGAGGCGCCCCAATGCCTTGGGGACCTGTTACCTCAGCACTTCCGCCACACCAGGAAATGCTGGGGGGAAGAATTAAAAGGGCGCCCGGAGAGCTGCCAGGAGAACAGCCGGCACTTCCGCCACGCTGGGGCATGGCCAACGAGGGAATGCCGGGAGCCACCTGGAGCTCATCTGGGAGAGGATAAAAGGGGCCGTCTCCCTTCATTCGAGGCTAGAGTCGGGTGGAAGAAGGACAAGGCAAGAAAGGAGAGTGGAGGCGGCCCGAGAAGAAGGCATTTGTGGCCAGGACTGTGTTTTGGGGATTGTGCACTAAATTGGGTCTGTGTGACCATTGTAAATAGTGTAAATAATAAACATGTGGTGGTGAGTAACAACATGTCCGCCTGTCTGTGTCCGGGTCGGCTCCACTATATATATATATATATAAAACTTATTTATTTATTTATTTATTTATTTTAACCTATATGCTTCCTCAGCTTATATTAAAACATAAAGCTATCACAGCTATGAAGATGACACACATCTTTACTTATCGATAACGCCTGATGACACTGATGCTCTTGGCACTCTGATCCAATGTCCAATTTCTGAAATAAGGAAAAAATAGAAATCTTAGTGATTGGCAAGTATGGAAATTGCGAGGATATTAGCAATAAACTTGATCCCTTAGGTTTAAAAGTCAAGGCGGAGGTAAAGAATTTATGGGTAATCCTTGACTTCAACCTAAACATTAAATCACATATTAACCAGATTATTCGGAATGCATTTTTTACTTAAAGAATAAAGCAAAAGTTAGACCTCGTATAACATTACAAAAGGCTGAAAAATTATTTCATACTTTTGTTTTTAGTTGACTAGATTACTGTAATGCACTCCTAACAGATCTAACTAAAAAAGATTTCAATTAGTTGCAATTAGTGCAGAATGCAGCAGCCAGAATCTTAACTAGAGAAAGAATTCTGAGCACATCTCACCAGTTTTAGTATCGTTTCATTGGTTATCGGTGTCATTTAGAATTAACTTTAAAATACTGCTGATGGTCTATAAAACCTGAAATAGTCTTGTCCCTTCCTATAGTTTGGAATGCCTGCTCCCCTACACTCTAACTTGTAACCTTAGATCTTCTAGTGGTGGCCTGCTTATTATTCCAAGAGCCAAACTTAAAAAAGTGGTGAGGCAGCCTTTCCCAGTTATGCACCTAAAATCTTGAATACTTTACCAATTACAATTTGGCTGTATAATATTATGGAGCATTTTAAAAACCTGCTAAAAACCCACTATTTTAATTTGGCTTTTTCGTAACTACATTTTAGTTGTACTCCTAATAGACTATATAGGCATAGAATTTTCATAAGCTCTTTAATAAGCTCTACTTTTTTCTACTCTTTCTAGTTCTTTTGTGGTGGTGATTTGTGCCACTTCCACCTGATCAAGGCACCATACAACTGCCTGTAATGCTGGAATGAAGGCAGGTGCCATAGCTGTCCATGAGACAAACATCTTAGAATCCTATCAAATGAAGCTTGGAAACAAAGAGGAATGAATTAAGAACATTTATGTTAGAAAGACTGCTCAGTTGGGGCTGGCCTTCAGTCTTTTGGCCTTGGGACCCCTGCAAATTTAGCTTTTTTGTCCTAACTGAGCATAAGTTAATTTTTTTTTTGCTTGTTTCTTCTGTCCTCCCAGCCATTTGACCTTATCACCGGACTCATCTGTAGAGACTTACATCATGTTACTGTATATAAGGACACTACTTTTCTACTTGATATTTAAGATTGTATAGATTTGTTTGTTTTTTCTTTGTTAATTCTTTAATATTATTCCCTAATCTTAATTGTTTTTCATTTTTTGTAACTTTCTCTTTGACATTTTATAAAACATTTTGAGCTACATTATTTGTATGGAAATGTGCTAAATAAATAATTGTTGTTGTTGTTCAAGGGTAGAAGCCTGGTGAGGCTCACAATAACAACACCTTAAGATGAGCTGACTATTTCTCTCTATTATCAGCAATTGTTTCCAGACATCCCTGAGGAATACCAGATGGTTCTAGGTCAACTGAGACATAAGCTTAGAATTACAATTTGCTCTTCTGAAAAATCTCCTGTTCACTAAACAAATCTATAATTTGCCCTTGTGACTTGACAAATGTCTATCTGGCAGAACAAAGAGAATTCTAAATAGCTGTGCAAACAACTGGCTTTTCTCAAAAGGGAGAAACAGCAGATCTATTCCGAGGTCCTGTTAAATTATCAAACTTCTTACTGTATTGAAGAGTGCAAGTCTACACATTGCATTGCATTGTACTTGCAATCTCCTTCTTTAACTCGCTTCCCAAAACCGGATGCAGTGAATGAAACTGCTTCCCGCACACTACACGTGTGTCTCTTGTCTTTTGTATACAACGTGATTCATAGGTCAAAACATAAATAACCCATAATACACAAGTCTTGATAGTTATAATAATCGCCTATGTTACTGGCTTATGTGTGTACTCTACTATACTGTACTTTCTATAATTATTTTAATGTAAACTTTCCATACTTACAAAATAAGATTACCGTATAAAAGTGTACGCTTGAACTCATTGGCAGTAGCACTCAATCTAATTTTTTGCACATGTCTTGAATGTTGTAGCATTATCTCCCTGTTTAATTTTCTTTCGAAATATTACTGTGCATCATGGCTACCATAGCTAAAATATAGTACTGTATGTGTGCAGTATCTTTGTCATTTAGTCAATGCAGGTACACTACAGTATCCCAATATAGCTTTGATAAGTACTGTATATAATATGATGTTCTCACAATGTCCAAAACACATAACATCCTATTTCACAGTTGTTTGAAAATTCAATAATGTTTTAAAAACATCAAAGTCAAACTCAAAATGAAACAAAAGTCAAAGCCCAAATCTTTCCATAAATTATTTGTAGTTTGCTCACACACTAGTCTCTCATGGGATCTTTCCTTTAATTGCTTAAAGTTAGACAGTACTTAATGCAAGCAGCCATCTTCCATATCATCGCTACTATGACCACTTTAGTACTTGACCAGGCACACAAAATGGCAGCATACATGAAACCTAGAAACAGAAAACAGTGTAGCCTATGCAAACCAAAGCAAAATATGAATGAATGTAATCATCAAAATAATAAAAAATAACAAACACATATAGAAATGATTATTGTTTTTGTGTTTGAATGTCCAAGAATTAAAAAAAAATCATTCAAAGGTCCTAGCCCTAAAACTCAAAATAGATATGAAACTAAGAAGAAAAAAAATGCTTTATTTATTTTTAATTAAATGTTTATTTAATAAAGAAATCATTATTTCAGAACTGCTGTTTATCTTTAACAAGAATTTTCTTAAGAAAGCTGTGTTTGCTTTTATCCAGTTTTGTACCCAATGTTATCTTTAAATTCCTTTCTTGAGCACTCCTGTACACTATGCAATTAACCACAATTAAACTCAAGGCATATAAATAACTTTCCAGCATAGCCAAATGTATTATATCAGTCAGTTGTCTCATAATGTATTAATATTTTTAATTCACTCCTATATACAATTTAAATCCTACAGAATAACATTTTACCCATACATATAAAATGTATTAAACCAACTTGCATTAATAATAAACTACAATAGTTCAACTTCAATACAACATAATAAAATGGCAATTACAAAAGTGAGACTCAATGTTCTTTTAACGAATGCTATGGACATGTGTCCATTCTGTGTAAGGACAGTAGTGGACTATAAACAGGACAGTTTAAAGAAAACAGAAGTCACACACTTTGCAATTTAATGTAAGATAAAGTAACTAATATGAAGTAATACTTTAATAATTCAGCAAGACAAAATATATTGCTACTCAAAGTTCACCCTTGCACACAAACAAGAATATGTACTTAATAAGCCACCTATATTTTCCTTAGTCATTATGGTTCAGGTAGATTCTGGTCAGCAGGGCAGTGTTCTATTAACTTTCCCTGAGCTCAAATTCCAGGAGATGTAAGACACATAAAAAGGGATAGCATTACTACCTTCACTCCTCTAAGGCCACAAGATCTCAATTGCACATCGACTCTATCTTCTCTGGTAAACCAGCGACTTTTACAGTCGGGCTTAGTCTAGCATTTAATTGGGGTCATAAGAATCCACCACAATATCTTGTGCGTACAACATAGATACTATTCCGACAATACATACTGAAGCTTGTGATCTCAAAATATAACTTGTGCCCCTAAAATGTTGTTTGCACAAGATTAAAAAAAATTACTGTTTAAGACTTCATGCACTCCTAAGAGAGCTTAAGAAAACAAAATAAACACTTACTTCAATGGCCCTCTTTATATGCTACTTTAATTTTGAAGGCTAATTTTTAATACATTCAGTTTCCATGTCTTAAAAGTGAATGGGAAGGATACAAACATTCCACCAAATGAGCTGTGAAAGATGTCCTATTGCCCTTTAATTTTTAATGATATACAGCATTTTGTTGTCTGTTTCTGTGCAACACTGAGCCATAATTTAAGCTAACAATACACCTGATAGGTTCCTTTAATGAATCTATAATAGCTTGGTCTGTGTAATGAGTAAGGAGCACTTGCTGTTAAATGAAATGCAATAAAAAGTATGCTATTTTACCTAAAAATGTAGTGGGATAAAAGTAAAAGTAGCCCTAAATGAAATGTACTCAAGTAAAGTGCAAATACCTGAAAAATATACTTAAGTAAAGTAACAAAGTACTTATACTTCATTATTTAAGACCTCTGTTTAGGTCAAAGCTGAAGGACAGCTCAGGTTATAGAGTTCTAGTAAGTACAGTGTTGTTTTCTTGTTTCATTTTATGCTTATTCTTGATTATTTTTTTCATGGATTCTTATTTGGATTAGTCTATTAGAATGTGTTTGCTGTGGTTTGCCTTTTAGGCACATCATTTTCCATCCCTTTTGTTCTTTGTACATTCCATTATGTTTTTCTAATCTTGAATGGAAATATTTGTTTTAAAAGGACTTTTTCACTCTTTCCAAGCCAATGATTTGTTACGGTTTCTTTTCCATTGACAGACATCAAATATATTTTAGATTTGTTAAAGACATTGTGAATTTTAAAGCCAGTTTCCCCATTTGTGGTCCCGGGTAGTCCACTGGCTGGATTGGGGTGAGGTTTGTTTGGACAGGCCATTGGAGTTCCTGACCTAATCTGCTGCTTATTTGAAAGTCTTACACCCTCTTTGTGACAGTCCTGACACCAATTTACAACAAAAATAAGTGTAAGATAATCCAAAATGATAAAAGGAAATGCTCAGAAAATATTAATAAACACCTAACTATTACAAAGCTGGGAAGGAAGGCCTTGCAAAACCATATCTTCAAGAGAACATCAAGATATTAATAACAATCCTTAATAAGTTATTGACTTCCAGAGCATACAGTTATTAGACACAACATATGATTATGCCCTTTTAAACTGACCCAGAATTATTTATGCGTATAGGCATGTGCACTTCGATTTCTGCTTTTAGTTTTCTATCATCAATTTTCAACTTGCAGCTGATCATTTTGAAGTGAATGAATGCTTGAAGTGCTTCGTGAAAGATATGGAGAGAAACAGAGTAGCAGTGTTATGCAATTCGATCGTACAAGTACACAAGAATCTAATTCACAGCCTACGGTGGGGCTCGCTTCACCTAATTTGACTAAATTACATCCTGAAAAAAAGATCAAAATTAATCTTACTTTCAAATACTCAAAGATCAACATTCGAGACGTCCAGCTTTGGCTGATATGTTTTCAGTGGCATCAAAACAAGACGATGGATTACGTGCCTCTTACAACATTTCTTTGCTTATTGCTAAATCGGGAAAACTGCTCACTATTGGTGAAGAATTGATACTGCAAGCTGTGAGTGACGTTCTGCGTACTGTGCTGCAAGAGCCATTATCTGATATTATTTAAAAAATCCCAATGAGCAATAATACAGTGCAGAGATGAATCAACGAAATGTCAGCGGATGTGAAGAGTGCTTTAACTGATTTTTTGAAGTCTACCAAATTTTCCTTACAGCTCGATGAATCTATTTTACGAAGCAATGAGTCTTTACTTCTAGCGTACATTCACTTCATAAAATAACTATTATTCGCAAAAACATTAAAAACTGACACTAAAGGAAAATCTGTATTTGACGTATTGGAACACACTATTTTTAAAAAAAAGGTATTCCTCTAAATAATATTGTTTCTGTTGCTACCGATGGTGCTCCGGCAATGGTTGGACGCTACCGCGTTTGAAAAAGGCAGTACCAAATGTAGTCGCCATGCATTGTGTGATTCACCAGCAACATTTGGTTGCAAAAAAAATCTTAGTGATCGCCTTCTTCGCTCGCTACAATATGTAATTACAGCAGTTAAAAAGATCAGAAGCAATGCTCTCAATGATAAATTACTGTATTTGGAAAGCTTTGTGATGAAAACAACTAAGACTTCATACACTGCACACAGAAGTTCGTTGGCTGTCAAAGTGTACCTGTCTAAAACAATTTTACGAACTCTTTGAATTCGTTTTTTGAAAACAAAGATCATTCATTAAGAGAGAATTTATTTAAATATAAGAATGATATAGCTTATTTGACAGATTTATACAACAAATTTAATGAAATGAATCTACAGCTGCAAGGAGATGATTTGAATTTGATCAAAGCAAAGGCAACTATTTCTGCATTTGTTTCAAAACTTGCCTTCTACAAATGAAACTTGGGTTGAAGACAATTTTATCAGTTTCCAAATCTTTCTTTAGTGGAAAAAAAATAATGGTCATATTCTGGTTTATGGCCAGCATTTGGAAGCTCTTAAAGAAGATTTTACAAATAGATTTTAGGATTTACTCCAGATTGGGTCCTAGAACCTTCCTCAAACCTACAAATAGCAGAATTATCACAGCAGGAGGAGTTGATAGAATTGTCAACAAATGAAGAGTTGAAATTGAAAATAAAAAAATGGATATCAAGAATTTTGGATTCAAAGGCAAATTCCAATATTATATCCAGCCTTATGGGCTGCAGCAAAGAAGTTTTTCATTGCATTCCCATCATCATATTTAGCCGAAAGTGGATTTAGCATGGTCAACAATCTATTAACAAAGAAAAGAAAAAGATTGTCAATAATGGAACGTGGCGATTTAAGATTGCTGATGACAAAAATGGCACCAAACATCGAAAAATTAATGTCATCACACCAAGCTCAGCCCTCTCACTAATAATATATTCAAATAATATTATATTAATTTTTTAATAAAGTGTATTTTTTTATCATACTTTGAGCAATACACCAATATTGTTAATATCTTCTAATAAAATACAGATAAAATTCTGTTACAACGAATATCTTTACAACTAAATTTTCATTTCAACAAAGTTTTTTTATGGTCCCGATGGTTTCTCCATATGACACGAGCCTATAGAAATCTTGTTACTACGAAGTACATTCAACAGATACTTTCATTGCAATGAAATGCCCAAAAGACCTTGAAATGCTTGAATGAATCATCCACAGAGTAATTATTTTTGTGGTGGCAGTTCAGTGCACAACGATCCCCAAACAGAAACACTGTAAAAAAATTTCTTTCTTTGAACTTTCCTCATACTGTTTTTTGCTGTTTTTGCTTTTGGTGGTTTTTAGTGATACCTTTTTTGAAAAACATCCATTGAAATTTAACTCATTGTCACCCTTCTATAGAAATGACAGACACGAAAAAATGATGACAGTTCATATTAGAATAAAAAACTTTACATTTTTGCAGCTCTCGATTGTAGCAAAAAGAAAAAAGATGTTGCCAGTGAATTTGGAATTTCGCCATTGACACTGTCAACTTTCTTGAAAGACAGAGCAAAAAAAGAACAAAAATCTTGGGTTGCAAATGTGTGCAAACTGCTGCATTTGAAGACATCGAAAAAGCCATTTTTATGTGGTTCAGTGATGCTCATTCAAGAAACATTCCTATTAATGTGGCACTCATTCAAGAAAATGTGAGGTTTCTAAACTCTCTTGGGACCTCCCCCAACTGGACTACTCGCCGAAGAGCGTCCCAAAGTGCGATCACCACGTCTGTGAAGGACTGTTTATCTGTTGCCGGAGCATCAACAGGCTCACAGCTCTGCTGTGGCTCTTCACCGAAGCAAACAGAAAAGATATCGATTGGTGATGCAAGGAACATTGTAAATGCAGGATTACTTGGCCACTAACCTGGCCACAACCCTGCCTGACTGTTGTGTCTGTTTATAGGCGAGTGGTAGATCCCGCTACAATAAATAACCATGTTGTTCCTGTTTCAAGCTGGATAAAACTGGTTTTGCTAAAGTACTGAGACTCAGCCTCGTGTTTTAGGGTATAAGACAGGGACTTAAAGCGTGACCACGATCTTTTAGGATTCGCTTCTGTGGCACCTCACTGCACCACTGTAAGCCTGCTATTGCCCTGCCCCGGCAACAGACAAACAATCTTACACAGACACGGCAAATGCACTTCGGGACTCACTTCAGCATGACTTTCCCGGTATATCCCAAAATCCCAAAAGAATTCAGAAACCTCACAATATGAAGAAGAAAAAAAGGATGATTCGGCCTCTGATTGATAATTGTGCTGTCCACAACATGCTTCTGCATTTAGATAATGTTCACGTTGAATTCCTCCCACCCAATTGCACAGCAGTGCTTCATCCATCAGATTTGGGCATCATTCGCACCCTGAAAGTGTATTATCGCAAGGAAATGCTGAGAAAAATTCTTGTCAGCATAATTTGTAGATAGGAGGAGATGAAAATTAATGCGAAAGAAGCTATTGAAATGATTGCAAACGCCAGGGCACTATAGTGACAAATACAGAATCTCATTACAATGAAATTTTCATTACAACGAAATACTTTTTAGGTCCCTGGCAGTTTGTTGTAATGGAATTTTACCTGTAATTTTAAAAATCTGTCCTTGTTTTTCAATATATACTATATTATAGTTTACCCAATGGGGCGCTATTGAATCACTCTTTGAGAAAGTGGGCTCTGACCCAAAAAAGGTTGGGAACCTATGATAAACCATCACTAGTATTAAAATATGAGTCAAGCCAAAAGCAATAACAGCACAGTAACAAATGCTATGAAACACTAACAAGGAGCAAGAAGAGTCCAACAATCTAAAAATAGCAGAATCCTGATAGCTGGCCTATTTATTCATATATAACCAGGAACTTGACACACTGATGCTTGGGCACTCCGGGCATCTGTGAGGAAGTGTGCATAGCAACAAGTTCCATGAAAATTATGACAGACTGGAACTGCATGACTGACCTTTAAGAAAAACACAGAAAAGGTGTAAATAACATGAATGATAAATAATAAAAAAGCAAATAAAAACCTCAGACAAATGTTAAACCTGACAACAAGGGATGGCTCTTTTCATTAACCACACAAAGGTTTTATGTGATTTGTAGCTTGTTACTGGAATTCTTGATCATAGGTGGAGGCACTGGCATAGCAGTACAATACATCCAGCTCACGACCATTAGGAAAGTCACTTATTATGTGTACTGCTCTGTGTATAAGTTGACCTTGATGGAACTAGATTCTTCCAAAGGTTAGATAGTGGGACTGTAAGAAGGGGCACAGAGGTTTTAACAACTTTACCAAAGATTTAATTTTCTGAATTTCCATAACTATAATTTATTGTTTGTTGTTTATTGTTTTATTTATGTATTCTTCTGCTGGTTCTTCAAGTGTGCTAGAGTGGCACAGTGGCAAATATCCAATATCCTAGGTACAAATTTCACACCCAGCCAATCCCTGTGTCAGTTCTTCTCCAGATATTCTGGTTTTCCTTCCATGTCTCAGATATATGTGTTAAGCTAATTTGCAAGACTAAATGGGCTCAGAGTGTAGGACAATTTAGAGGATACTGTGATGGACTCCCCCAAGCCACATCTGATTCACTTCTTGTGTTTAATAGAACTAGGAGAAGCACATCACCACCCTGAACTGAGTAGAGAACTTGTTTGAAAAGGTTAGGTTCTGTTATGTTGGTTCTTAATCATTGGTGCAGGGCAATGGGTCATCCTTGTGCTTCTAAATACCAGAATTTAGATGTAGAAATGCCTTGACCTGACACAAAGATGCCAAACATTATAATAATTGAACTATTTTATTTATTCAGAAAGAAAAACATGAAAGAAAGAAAGTGAACTACAAAAGCAATGAGTAAAGAAAATTTTAAATGCCTATTGGCCCCAGTCGGACCAGCATCAGCAGATGCCAGGATCACTAACTAGCTGTAGGGAAAGCTGGCCTGCTTTCCTCTTGCACCACATAATATCAGTTCATTTTTATTGGCGTTCCCTATGCATAATGTTGCCAAAGCATTATTAAAAGCATGCAAATACTGGCTAACCAAATAATAAAATAAAATAATACACGCGATCATAGTTACATCAAGTTTCATATTAATGTAATTGGATAACTTAATACTAAAAATCATATATTAAAAAATATATAATGTTCATATTTATCTGAGAGTGTGTCAGCCATCTTCCACCTGCTAATAAGTGTTATTTCTCTCATATTTCCACTGTAATGTGCAGAGAGTGCTTGCCCTTTAATTTTCTAGACACTATGAATGATGTCCTTTCTCTCAGCTCCACCACAGAGATATTATAAGACATCAAAGGATTCAGATTAGGTGGGTCTGTATTTAAAACAACTGACACTTCCAATTATCTAAAACCGAGAGAAGACTGTGGCAAGCAACAGGAGGTCTGGACCTTCAGTTTTCAAAACTTTTATCCTTGACCATTCTGGGAAATGGAGGGTCTTCTCCTAGACACAATAGTTATGCTGGTATCTTGTCATTTACGGGTGAGTATCACATTGCCAAGGATTTTTAGAGAATTCACAAACACAACACATTTCATACAAGTTTTTCTCACTTTGATTGATTAATCCTAAATTTCATAGCTTTCAATCAATTACTTATGATTCCCCATTGATGCTGTTTCTTCAGTCCACACCACAGCAAACTTGTGTCATCTTTATAAATTGTAAAGAAAACATAAATTTAGATAAGCAGAACACAAGATGCCATTCGTGTATTCTGGAAGTCAGAATTTGCTCATCTAATGCTACATGCGAATAGTAAGAATAGGTTGAAAACTAACATAGCAAGCCCTAATGCCATAATTTTTGGCCAGAATGAGCACATACATACCATCTATGACCATTTAGCATGTAAATCAAATAGATCAAATAATCACATACAGTATACCATTTATCAGATTACTCCAGCAGTTATCTCAGAACCTGCAGCGGTGATTTACTGATTACTAAAAAGGATAACACAAAGGCACAGACATCACCACATATAATTCCACACCACTCTTGTTCCCAATTCTGCTCTACTTTGGACCAGAGGCATTTTCTCCATTACAGTTGCTAGGGTGCTGCCCCATCTGTTTTCAATAGTAGAAAACAAGAGTTATAAACTTACTTGAATGTGATTTTTTTATGTATATGAAATAAATACATTCTGCTTATTTTTATTTAAAGATTTTATCATGCCTTGGGGCATCTTCTAACAGTGCCCTGAAGGAATTGTTTCCACATCTTCTGATTCGACTTCATTAGCTAGTTTTCATTAACCAATCAGCAGTGCAGAAAAGTATTAGATTAGGGCAGTGAAGACAATGGCCTTGTCCAATCATGGGGCAAAATGTATTTCAAAAAGTTCTGATTGTATAAGGGCAATTGCATTATTGCAATGTAAGTGTGGCAGAATTTACTGATAGACCTTCATTTCCCAGTGTTAGGAAATTATGTTGAAAAATGCAAGTTGGCATTTTTTTTGCTTTCAGAGTGCATATCCATGTATGGTGAGATTTGTCTATTTAAGATATGTACATCCTAAACGATAGCATTCAGCACGGCACCACAGAAAGATTTCACTGTTTGGTCAGTCATGAAATAGGACCCCCTGATTGCCACAGGGTTATTTTTCACGTTGCTTGGAATCCAATATAGGTATTGTGGTCATCTGCGGTAAGGATAGGTCAAAGACCACGATAAATGTTGGGGTGCTAACCCGGCTTTCACTGTTTACTTATAAGCTGAAAATGAAACAGCACTCAATGCCATGTATACAAACAAATAATGTTGCCCTCTGGTGCTCTAGCAAGTAAATTGCTGCCTAGCAAGGCTTTCTTATAAGATGTGCTCTAGGCCTGATGGAACTCTCATCTGCTCTCTAGTCAACAAGTGCCTCCTCCTTCCATGTGGCTGGGCTTTTATGGTCCGGGGAATGGAGGGGACGAGGTCAATTGCCTTCATTGGGCTGTTTCTTGGTGTTGTGGAGGCAAAGGAAAATGCCACAGTTAGCAGCAGCACCCCCCCATAGCTCACAGTGGTATAACATACCTGGGAGGAATCCGGATGATGACCCCCTGATGAGCATGTGCAACAATATAATAGAATAAATAATCTACTACACAATGCATTACCTGGATGACTATCTATACTGCCTCACTGGATGGTGAATTATTCCACTTTACTGCTTCATATAACAGGAAAATTTGGATAATGGTATGAGTGAGCCCATCTTCCAATTGGAATTTTTTATGGGTGCAGCAGAGTTTAGAGGATTCATATTCAAGCCTGGTCACTTTTTCTGTGCAGTTTCCATGTTCTGTCTGTGTCACTGTAGGTTTTCCACCAGGCAGTCTAGTTTCCTCTCACTTCCCATAACCATTCACAGTAGGTTTACACTTACTTATTTAGCTGACTTTATCCAAGGCAGCTTACAACATTTATGATACAATTGGTTACATTTCTTTTGGTTTTCCAATTGGACCACAGGAGGGTCATGTGACTAGCTCAGGGTCACACAATGTGATTAGTGGGGTTTGAACTCCCGACCTCCAATTTTAAAGTCCAAACCTTAATCACTACTCCACACTCCCTGCAGCTAACAAGGTCACCTTGGTTGTGTGTGATTTTGTGTGAGACTGCCTTGTGATGGACTGTCATCTCAGGATTTCCACCTGCCTTGATTCCAAAGCTCTTTGAAGAGGCTCCAGCTCTCAATAAGCTAGCAATGGATAATACTGGTTCTGACAATGAAATGAACAGAAGAAAAATCCATATTTATGGTGTAAATTGCAGTGTAATAGCCTGTTTAAATTTACAAATTCATAAAATATTAATTTAATTCGGTGTTGAATGATTAAAATGTGCAAATACTACTACAAGTGGACTTTTAAAATGTGCTTTTGCTTTGTACTGCTGCTTTTTTGCAAATAACACAGTGCTGCTGATCCAGAGGGTTTATATTATCCCTAGCAGGTTTATTTATGAAAAGAGTTTTAAATGAAACTCTTCCAAAAGTACATTTAGAGTAGAGTGACAATTGCTGTACTGTGCTGTTAGGAAGTGAAGTCATGCACGACGTCTGTTTATACCAACAGAACATATGTGTGGAGGGTATGTTATTTGTTTAGTTTTTAAATGTATTCCTTATTCCTTCAGCACATCATTTTTTATTTTGGTCTACATATAAAATATGAATCATTTTTTCTTTTTAATTGACCCATCATTCACACAAACCTAATTTTAATATTTCTTAAGAGATTTTAATTATTTTTTGGTTCAAACTAGAATTTACATTGTTATTTTTGAGTATCTGTCATCCATTTTTAGGAATTCTTATCTTTCAGGAGATACAATACATTTCACTTTGGGAACGTGACAATGACTTTTGATTCCACATGCATTTTGTATTTTTGACTTTGATATTGTTTAACTGGACCTACCAGTTTCAAATCATGTATTTATAAAATAAACGAGAATTTTAGCTGCATAATCACATAGTGGCCTCACACCTCCAGATTTAGGATCCCACAACAGTCCATTCTCTGTGTTGAGGCTGCATGTTCTCCCCATGTTTAGCTACATCCCAAAGACATGAAGTTTAGTTTATTGGTCTGTGTGGGTGTATACAGGAGTGGGCTTTATTAGGAAGTTATTAGACATACAGTGATTGTTTTTGCCTTGCTCCCAATGCTGCTGAGATAGTCACTGAGGCCTCCACGCCTCTGAAGTGGATTACTTTGTGTTAAATAATAATATGACAGATCAATTATCAAATAACACTCTTCAACTGTTGCTTTATAACATGTTACACATTTCCTACAAAAAGGCAACATGTCTTAGTGGTTAAACCACAAGGCTGCCAGTCCACACTAATCCTCTGCTTTACTGTATATCACTTGTGGTCCATCTGTGGACAACTCCATACTTAGCGCCTAAGACCACAAGGTTGCTGGTTCAAATATTCCTTCTTAATCCCTCTGTGCTCTGTTTCTAAAAGAAAAAATATGAAGGTTTATATCCCCGCACTTGCATACCACCTAACAGGGAGATGTTCTAGAAAAGCACTATAAAAATTGAGGATTGTCTGTGAATGATCAGACTTTTTATAATATTACAGCTTAACATAAATTGTGTGAGCCTCTAAGACAAGCCAACATACTGGCCATTTTTTATTTTTGATTTGACCGGATGATTAAACCTTTGTTTTTATTATTAATAGTAGTAAAATTTTATGCTACTGATTCCATGTGTTTCTAGCTGATATTGTAATAATGTCCGGTGGGATTGTTTTAGTTAAGAGTGATTTTTGTCAGCTCAGCTGTTGACCCCTTGTTATTTTTTTCAAACACTGTTTTGGTGATGGCTCACACACTTCTAATGACTATCAAAGTAGGTGGAGAAATTTTGACAAGTACAGAATAAAGCTTCTGTTCTCAACTTGCAAGCTTATGATCGAATGGCCAGTAATAAACGAGCCTCAATGTTGACAGAGAGCTGTAGCTTTAGCGCGCCGATGAGGAAGATTAGGTTATTTAAATAAATAATAAATAAATGTTGAAATATTTAAGTGATATTAAGGGAATTACAACCGGTCAAAGGAGCCGAACTGGTGGGGGGTTCATTCTAAAGTATCAGCCTGCTAAGTCAAAGAGTTGTGCTGCCATTGAAATGTTTATCAGTAGATCTAGTGGAATGGATTCAAAGAGACATTGGTGACAGCTTAACAAAGTGTGTTTCGACCACACAAGAACAGTGAGGTCTTTCTAATTTTTCAAATAAAAAAAATATGTCGGCAACATAGGTTCTTGTTTTCAAGCGGAGGACATTGTAAATGATTTAAAACAACCATAAGCAGGCCTCTAAGAGATTGGTAAGTCGTATAAACTTTGCTGACCAGACGTAGTTTTGTAACAACATACAAATATCTCGGCTCAATAACTACACCGGGGGCTATGGGGATGATGAATGACTGTTGTCCTCTAATCAATCTCAGAAAATCAAATCTTTTGCACATGTGGTGAGAAAGCAGACACTTCTTTCCCCGCTGCTGAAATGCGGAACTGGCTATTGAATTGGAAATGCAACATTTTTCCTTTGCTCTGGTATTTTGTCTTCTTGAAAGGTATTTTAAAAACTCAAGGAAGGCTAAATAAATAAATAATAAAAAATAACAACTGAGGAGACTTTGGTGTGTTGGTGGGTTTGTTTCAGCATTGTTTGTCTTAAATTCTTAAAATGTGATTTGTTTTCCCTGGATTTGCTAGTATAGCCTGATACACAGTCTTTTATGCAAATGCTAACAGATTGTACTGAATGTGGCTAACATTTATTCCAATGATGAGGAGCTGCAGCCAATCTCGACAACAAGGCGGGAAAGCCCTGTAGAGGATGTTAGGTTATTGCAGGGCTACGCACGAACAAGGGGCCAGCCTAGAATCTCCAGTTAATCTAACAGACATGGGATCTGGGATCTGAGAGGAGACCCTGTATACCCACAGTAAAACACACACAGACATGAGACAGGTTTCAAAAGTAGCACCATGGGTCCATCAGGCAGCAGTGCTAACCACCATGCCATGCCACCTCTAGTTAATGACAGCACACTAAAATAAAGGTAGTAAAAATGTAACATGGAACAATGTGAAGTACTGTCTGTTAATGATATACAAAATATGGTCTCACACAGTTGAGGTTCTTTCTGTCTCTTGGTGTTGCCATGGGTGAGGCCAAGAGAAAGAAGTCTGACACTCAGAATTAGAAGGATTTGGTGAATTGAATAAATGTATGAAGGGTAGTGCTGTGCCAAGTAGAAAACTTTGTAAATAACTGTAACAATATATAATGTATATACATTATACATCTTCAGCAATCGCTTCCTGAATGTGCTTAGTCCAAAAGGTAGGTTTCCGGTGTTGTCCCAAGTCTTCTGAGGTATAACCATCATTTTAATTTCACAGCTGCATGAATGTAAGCTCCATATGAACAGTGCCCAGGCCAGGATTCAAATCCAAGTACTTAGCTGTGAAGAAGCACTCTAACCATTGACGTACAGTCTTTAACATATACTCCTTTACTTAAACTGAACTGAATTAATTATGAAATTAAATCGTAAAATTCCAAGGCCTAAGCTGTACTTTATGGCAGAGATGCTCAAGGTTGTTCCTAGAGGACCTCAGAAGCTACACGTTTTTGTCCCTAGCCAGAGTTTTTTAAATTTATTTTCAAAACCTGCATATTTTAATTTTCAGGCATTCAGGGTCTATAAGGTTAAATCGGGAGGTTCCAAATATGCCTCCCATAATTCATACTTTGGAAATCCCTAAGGGTAAGGTACTAAAGATGCCCCTTACTACTCTTTTCTAAGGGAGCCATGTCCAGATTTAATAGTTACCTCAGAGGTTGCCAAGCTCAAGAAGATCGCTACAAGAACATGGACCAGCACTTCTGATCAGCTCACTTCTATTGTGCCATATAAAAAGAGGCAATAGTGTGATCAGAGCCATTGACACAGGGTGAAACCAGTCATCATTCTGAGTGTTTTTTGTTCTCACTTTTCAAATTACAATATCTTCATAAAATATCTGCCTTACTGGCTGGCCATACTCTACAAATTCTTAATGCACAAGCCCCCAAAGTACTAAAGTACACATTCATCATTTAGAGGACTAGTGTTTTGTTTTCAAGGAAGGCATTTATGTCTCAGTTTAGTACATTACCTGAGCAGTGGTGCTTTTAATAACACAGGATAAAACATTTTGAAAGGGTAAATTAATGACTTGAAGTTACAGCGTGTTGAAGCTAGGTTTGTTTTTGTAATGTATAGGATTATGTATAGATCACTCCATTTTAACAGATTTATTGCTGCAACTCCCTCTATTTTGTTCGTGCATTTTGCATTTTTTTCTGTTTGCTGTTTTCTTTTTTAACAGTCAATTGATTTGTTCTCCTTTTCTTCATGAACTGAGAAAACGAATGCCCTGTTTTATTATGTAAGTATGGCTAAATAAAAGCCTTAACCCTTAAAATCAGAAAATGTTGTTGTTCATGGTAAGACTTTTAAGGCCATCCAGCAAACATTTTTTAATGTAATTTGTATGTCCAACTCTGTCACCAAGAGTGTGACAAAATTCAAAATCTTAATTTTTTTTTTTCAAAGAAACTGGTTCTACTCATCTAAAGTAATGTACATTGTGCAAAATGCTACACCAAGCTTTCATTTTTCAGTCTTATTTTAATTAATGGTTAAATTAATAAATGCACAGTGTTCCCTTAAAAATGATTAGCTGCACTGTGAACATTTTTTATCTGATTTAATGAACAGAAATTCTTAACCCATTTTAAATTTCATCAAGATATATTATATGAGATTCAATCAATTAATTGTCTTTTTATTTATTGTTTATTTGACCATAGTCCACCTGACATTTGCATATTATTTTTGGGACAGAATGGGCCAAGGAAAAACACTGGTATAGTAACATTTCCACTCTATGAAATACATAAAAATACCACATTTACTGAAAGATGGCACAGTGGCGCTGCTGCCTCACAGTGAAGAGAATCCTGGTCATTCCTGTGTGGAGTCTGCATGTTCCCCCCATGTCAATGTGGGTTTCTTCGAAGTGCTTCGGTTTCCTCCTACAGTCCAATGACATTTAAATGTATTTATTTGGCTGACTCCTTTATCCAAGGGAACTTACAACATTTATGATACGATTGGTTACATTTCTTTTGTTTTTCCAGTTGAAGCACAGGCAGGTCAATTGACTTCCTCAGGGTCACACAGTGACAGTAGTAGGACTTGAACCCACATCCTCAACGTTTGAAGTCCAAAATCTTACCCACTAAACCAGACAGGTTAGGTGAATTGGCAATCCTATATTGGCCCTGGTGTGTGATTGGGGTGTGTGTGTGTGTGTCTGCGATGGACTGGTGCCCTGTCCAGGGTTTGTTCCTGCCTTTTGCCCTATGCTAGCTAGGGTAGGCTCCAGCAGACCCCCGTGGCCCCCTTCAGGACTAAATGGGTTAGAAAATGACTGACTGACATTTACTGAATCATTTGGTTATTGTTGAGATATTTAAAGTTTTGAAAATTATCATCATATCAAGCTTAATTTAATATTGCTTCTTAAAATCAAAGTGTATAATTAGAAAAGGCTGTCTTGCTAGTCAGTGATTTGAAGGAGCTGTTATACAAAACAAAGTAAATTGTGTTTACATTGAGTCATGTCCAAAAATGTACTAAGGGATTGTGCAAGACTTTCTATAGTGAGTATACCAGTAAAGAGCTAATAATAACCTGTATATATAATTAAAATAAAGTGTAAGTGACATGACAGTCACAATAAACCAAAATTCACAATGATACTGCATACATAGCCATTAACATTATAGAAAGCACATTCACGTAAAATCTACAGAAATTTTCAGCAAAAGAATGATTTCATTGTACCATGCATGCTTATTAAAATGTGTCTTATTTAAAATTTCACACTCCTTTTATAATAAATCAAGACTTACTAATGAGATAAATATTACATTTGAATTTGAATGTGATGGAATTGTTGTGATGATAGTGCATAAGTGATTATTCCATCAATAATAACTAGACCTGGTGAGCTTTGTTTGACCCAATGGTGTGTTTTCATCTGGATTGTTCTAAAAATGAGAAACTTCCCATGATTCTGTATTTTTTAATGTCATGTTCTTTGAAACTGTTTCTTCTATTACTCTTGAAAATACAAACATGATTAAGCAGCTGATTATTATAAATGGTTTTGACACAGGTTTTGGAATATGATTTTTTGGGAGAAGTAATTATTTTATCAAGTATTTAGTTATAATGTCTGTTTCAAAACTGTAACTTAGGCCCCTGTTAATTTACATAATTCCAGTTATTCTATGAAATAATATCTTTATTCATGTTAACAATAACAAAACCACTATTGAACACAAATTAACAAAAATCTCAATTTTGTGTCATCTACATGTAAGACTAATGTGAGATGAAAAGGACTGTGCTAAATAGAACTGAAACCTCCTCTAAATCTGGAATAACAATTGAAAGCAGAAGCACAGAAATGAAGTACCTTACCATCAGAATAAAGATTGATTTTTCCTGTTATGTGCAATCTTTGCAGTTTCATTGATATAAACACTAAATTGCACTGACCTCATAACAGAGCCTTGAGGGACCCCATGGGCAATCTACAGACATGCAGACTGTAGATTGTCTTCTTTAACAAACTGAAATCTAATACAAAGGTCATTTTTAAAGCATAAACAGCATGGGAGCTTAGGCATTACAAATGCCTATTTCCAGGCCCCGAAGATAGAATTGGGAAAATTAGGAAAATTAAAAATATAGGTCAAAGGTCTAGCTATGACAGCAGAAGAAAGTTTTAAAAGACTGTGATCTAATTATCTGAGCCATCAGGTTTCCTAATGTCAATACCTTTTAAAAGCAATACACAATTCAATTGAAAAAGTAGGAGTAAAATTAAAATGATTGTTTATATTAACCCCAGATTCACCTGGGTATTTTGATAGAATACACATCTGCAGGATTGAGATTGCCTAACATTGGCACAAGTACATATGATGCTGATTTCATTACCTTAAAACTTACTATTGTACCCCGAGGTCAACTTTCCATTCATATATTAAATTTCAAACCCATTTATGTAGTTTAGGACTTTGGGGAGCCCATTTGTATGCCAGCAGTACTGGGAATAAGGTGAGAACCAGTCACAAACAGGGTGCCAGTCCATCACAGGATCTGTACACACACACACACACACACACACACACCTACACACAACCACAATCACTCTTATTGGACCAATTTACACTTGTTAATTAACCTAATATGCACTTTGGGATGTGTGGAGAAAAAAAAAACTGTGGAGAGAAAAACTGGAGTATCTGGTAGAAAAGCCAGATACTCAAGATACAGATGTTAGGAAAGCAATCTCCATACAAATCACGCCTATATGGAGAATTAAATCAAGCACTCTAAAACTGGTAGGAAGAATCTGTATGCCATTTAGAGGCCTCCCAAATGAAAATGTATATATATAAATTTATAAAAAATAATGTGGAACAATTATGCTGCTGCTTCTTCTTCTTCAGGCTGCTCCCATTAGGGGTTGCCACAGCGGATCATCTTCTTCCATATCTTTCTGTCCTCTGCATTTTGTTCTGTTATACCCATCACCTGCATGTCCCCTCTCACCACATCCATAAACCTTTGCTTAGGCCTTCCTCTTTTTCTCTTCCCTGGCAGCTCTATCCTTAGCATCCTTCTCCCAATATACCCAGCATCTCTCTTCTGCACATGTACAAACCAATGCAATCTTGCCTCTCTGACTTTGTCTCCCAACTGTCCAACTTAAGCTGACCCTCTAATGTACTTATTTCTAATCCTATCCATCCTCATCACACCCAGTGCAAATCTTAGCATCTTTAATTGTACCACCTCCAGCTCTGTATCCTGCTTTCTGGTCAGTGCCACCGTCTCCATCCCATATAACATAGCTGGTCTCACTACCGTTCTTTAGACCTTCCCTTTCACTCTTGCTGATACTCGTCCATCACAAATTACTCCTGACCCTCTTCTCTACCCATTCCACCCTGCCTGCACTCTCTTTTTCACCTGTCTTCCCATTACTCTGTACTGTTGATCCCAAGTATTTAAACTCATCCACCTTCGCCAACTCTACTCCTTGCATCCTCACCATTCCACTGACCTCCCTCTCACTTACACACATGTATTCTGTCTTGTTCCTATTGACCTTCATTTCTCTCCTTTCTAGAGCATATCTCCACCTCTCCAGGGTCTCCTCAACCTGCTCCCTACTATCGCTACAGATTACAACGTCATCAGCAAGCATCATAGTCCACGAGGACTACTGTTTAATCTCGTCTGTCAACCTGTCCATCACCATTGCAAATAAGAAAGGGATCAGAGCTGATCCCTAATGTAATCCCACCTCCAACTTGAATGCATCCGTCACTCCTACCGCAGACGTCACCACTGTCACACTTTCCTCGTACATATCCTGTACAACTCTTACGTACTTCTCTGCCACTCCCGACTTCCTCATACAATACCACAGCTCCTCTGGAGGCACCCTGTCATATGCTTTCCTTCTGGCCTTCTCTAAACATCTTCATCAACATCCTCAGAGTAAACATTGCATCTGTGGTGCTCTTTCTTGGCATGAAACTATACTGCTGCTCACTAATCATCACCTCACTTCTTAACTTAGTTTCCACTACTCTTTCCCATAACTTCATGCTGTGGCTCACCAATTTTATTCCCCTGTAGTTACTGCTGTCCTGCACATCCCCCTTATTCTTAAATATCGGCACCAGTACACTTCTTCTCCACTCCTCAGACATCCTCTCACTTTCCAAGATTCCATTAAACAATCTGGTTAAAGACTCCACTGCAATCTCTCCTAAACACCTCCATGCTTCCATAGGTATGTCATCTGGACCAACAGCCTTTCCATTTTTAATCCTCTTCAAAGCTGTCCTTACTTCCTCCTTGCTAATCCGTTGCACTTCCTGATTCACTATCTCCACATCATCCAACTTCTTCTCTCTCTCGGTCTCTTCATTCATCAGCCTCTCAAAGTACTCTTTCCATCTGCTCAACATACTCTCCTTGCTTGTGATTACGTTTCCATCTGTATCACCCTAACCTGCTGCACATCTTTCCCAGCTTGGTCCTTCTGTCTAGCCAATCGGTACAGGTCCTTTTCTCCCTCCTTAGTGTCCCACCTCTCATACAACTCATCATACGCCTTTTCTTTAGCCTTCAAAACCCCTCTCTTCACTTTTCACCTTATCTCCTTGTACTCTTGTCTACGTTCTGCATCTCTCTGACTATCCCACTTCTTCTTTGCCATCCTCTTCCTCTGCATACTCTCCTGTATTTCCTCATTCTACCACCAGGTTTTCTTTCTCTCCTTCCTCTTTCCAGTTGTCATGCCAAGCACCCTTCTTGCTGTCACCCTTACTATATCTGCTGTAGTTTCCCAGCTGTCTGGTAACTCTTCACTGCCACCCAGTGCCTGTTTCACCTCCTCCCTAAACTCAACCTTGTATCTTCCTTTTTCAACTTCCACCATTTGATCCTTGGCTCTGCCCTCACTCTCTTCCTCTTCTTGATCTCCAACGTCATCCTACAAACCACCATCCTATGCTGCTTAACTACACTTTCCCCTGCCACCACTTTGCAGTCTTCAATCTCCTTCAGATCAACTCTTCTGCATAGGATGCAATCTACCTGTGTGCATCTTCCTCCACTCTTGTATGTAACCCTATGTTCCTCCCTCTTCTTAAAATATGTATTCACCACAGTAATGTTCATCCTTTTGGCAAAATCCACTATTCTCTGACCTTCTTCATTCCTCTCATTGACACCATACCTACCCATCACTTCCTCGTCTCCACTGTTCCCTTCACCAACATGCCCATTGAAATCCGCTCCAATCACCACTTTCTATCCCTTGGGTACAATGTTCATCACTTCATCTAACTCACTCCAAAACTCTTCTTTCTCACCCATTGCACACCCAACTTGCGGTGCATATGTGCTAACAATATTCATCATCACACCTCCAATTTCCAGCTTTATAATCATTACTCTGCCTGACACTCTTTTCACCTCCAAAACATGTTTGACATACTGTTCCTTCAGAATAACTCCTATCCCATTTCTCCTCCCATCCACACCATGATAGAACAATTTGAATCCACCTCCAATCCACCTGGCCTTACTCCCCTCCCATTTAGTCTCTTGCACACACAATATATCAACCTTCCTTCTCTCCATCATATGTGCTAACTCTCTTCCCTTACCAGTCATACTGCCAACATTCAAAGTTCCCACCCTCAGTTCCACTCTCTTTACTTTCCTCCTCTCCTCCGGACACATCTCCCTCCTCTTCTTCTTTGGCCAACAGTAGCCCAATTTCCAGCAGCACACTGTTGTTAACCCTGTGCTCCAGTATGGAAATTTGTATTGTTGTCTGCATATTGATGTGGTAAAATTTTACACCGGATGCCCTTCCTGGTGTAACCCTCCCCATTTAACCAGGCGTGGGACCAGCATGAAGAAGCATAATGGTTTGTGCTTCCCCTGTGACTAGGAACAATTATGATGCTAAGTATTTTAAATCTTTTACTATATAAACAGTCTGGCAGATAAATCTGTATGTCAGTAGCTTCTAAATAACTATGCTGCTGTTTTAAATCCATCTGGAATATAAAAGCTTCCTGTAAACAGGTTGCAGCTCTGAAACTGCTCACAAAAATGATTACAATGTCTTTCCTATTCTAGAATGCTAGGAGTGGCAGCACTTTACCTGCATGGGGATCAGATGTTTACTTAATGGCAAGTGAGGGCTCCTTAAGAACTGTGTTGACTAATGAAATAATCAAGAGATGCAAAACAACTTGATGGTGGAGTCAACAAACAGTGGCTGGGATTAATGGAGCTGACACTGACTGTATCTATAATGTTTGCAGCTGAAAAGCTTATTGTAACGTTAATCTTGCTGCTTTCCTCAGTCAATAGTGTTCACACCTGACAGTCCTGGAGGGGTTTGTGGACATCTTGAGAGATGCACAATAGGTCCATGACTGGTAATGACAGCTGGTTTTATATTCATCTATAACAAAATAGCTTGGAAAAAAGAAAATAAACAAAATATGTTTTTCACACATACAAGACATAAACAATGCTGTGAATGAGAAACTGACAAACAAGCATGCAAACATACATTCTCAACCCCCTATGTCCAGTCCAGAGGTGTAGCGGACTGAAATCTTTCCCAGCTGGGACTTATCACATGTCTGGAGGCATTCCTAGACAGGGCACCAGAACATGACAGGGCCCACTAATTCCTGTTTCCACACTCATACCAATCTGAAGATGCCAGTCAAACTAAGCTGCACATCTTTTGGGATGTTTGCAGGAAAACCCATGCAGGCATTGGGTGAACATGCAAACTGTACTCAGACAACAATCAGGAGTGAGATTTAAATCCAAAAGTTGCTTGTTGCTGCCAAGTTTAACTGCTGCTTCACTATCATCTAAAGACACCATTATCTTCCCTACAGGAAAACAAGAATAGACAGTACAATGAGATTTGGAGGGAGAGTACATTTACATTTGCATGTACAGTATTTACTTAGCAGATGCTTTTATGCAAGGTGACTTACAAAATAGTAGCACCTTTATTTAAAAATCAGTCCAATTTCCTGACACCTTCAAAGAGCTAACCTTACAAAACAAGTTTCAGTGAAACAACTGAGCTAGTAATGACATACTGTACATCACTATGATCTGGATTTCTTATGATTGGTTTACTCATTAGTTCAAAGGCAGATCGACATCAACACATCAGATGTATTGCACATTTAGTGACCACATATAAACTGTCCAATGAAATTTGTAGGAATTACAGTATTTCTTGACCTTGGAAATTACTAGGTAATTTTTTCCTATAACACTTAAGTGCAGGTTTACACCTTTGACCTACCAGATTACTGGCGTATTCCTGGTATAACTTAAAGGGGTGACAAGAAACCCCTTTATGGAATGTTAAGACAGACATACAATTAGATTGCTCACCTTCTGGAAGAATAAAGATGGACTGAGGAGTAATAACAAGATACTCTTGGTCAAACACAAGTCACTCCTTTTCTTTTGCTTATTTTGCAGTTAAGCATGATTTTTCTGCATTTTACACCTATTTTACAGGGTGAGCCAAAATGAAGTACCACATTTCTCAAGGTCATTGCGCGAGGTAGATGCAGCCGAGTGGGTTGGGGTGGGAATCCTTTGATAGGCGATCCCTTGTTTTCAGTTGGCAACATGCCTTGGTCTGGTGCACACCGTGCTTATGCTGCCAAAGTGTTCTTCAAAGACAACGAATCCATCATCACTACGTAATCCTCTTTACGAACGCACCAGCATTCCTCCTAACGGTGACTTCCCAAATCAGAAAACAGTTCTTCAATTGGTGGCTAAATTTAGACAGACAGGTATAACATTGAGCAGAAAATCTCCAGGCAGTCCTTGGACTGTACAAACACCTGAAAACATCCAACCTGTAAGGGCATCAATTTTGAAGTCTCATAGATGTTCAGCGTGCAAACATGCTTCTGCCTTGGACTATTAGGAATTTCCAACATGTCTTTGAGGAGGATTTTGCATGAGGACCTTAATTTCCATCCATACAAAATGATGGTTGTGCAGGAACTCACTGAGAGAGACTAAGAGAGCCATAGAGAGTTATGCATGAACATTCTGCAAACTATTCATCGAGATGCCATCGTTATGTGCAGAGGCACATTTCTACATGAATCATTGCATAAATAAAAAAAACTTTCACTAATGGGCTGAAATCAACCCTCGTGAACTTCATCAGAGACCCCTGCTCAGTGAGCGTGTTACAGTTTGGTATGCTGTTGCAGAATTTGGCACTGTAGGCCCTTATTTTTTTGAGGAGATGTTTCCAGGAAAGCTGATCTCCCTGTGTGGTGATGTTGGGTGGCCTTCACGTTCACCTGATCTCCCTCATTTGCGATTTCTTTTTGAAGCTATACACACACCGACCTCAAACCTTGAAACCTACAAGGACGCAATTTGCCACAAAATTGCTGCTATTCGCTTGAACTGGCCGAACGAGGCATGTGAGTGTTCAGAAATCGACTCGAAGAGTGTATCGCTAATGATGGCCACCACCTTGAAGATTTTTAAAACATAGTGAAAAAAAATTTATTTTGTATACCCTTTCTTGTGTCGTAATGAAATTTATTTTATCTTGTAGCGTTTTTGTAGAACAAATGTTTGAAATGTGGTACTTCTTTTTGGCTCACCCATTATTTAGTATTTAACCCTATCATTTTACATTTAGACAATTTTTTTTCTAAATCCTGGTTTTATACGATATTCACATCATATAAGGTGGGTTTGTAGATTCTCACGCGCACAGGAAAAAATCAACCCAAAACAGTTTTACACAGAGTAATGGTCACCAGTAATTTTTTCTCCCAAAAGAACAATCAAATGCCAAAAAGATGGGTGTTCTGTGATTGTTTGATAGTGTTAAAATGTTCAATTAGATGATCACAGTTCCAAGGATGTCAGAAGATTCTAATGCTGTAAATGCATGTCACTTCTGCTTTTTATTTTCTGCATGTGCACTTTTATTTACTCATTAAAATAACTTTTCAGAGTAGAATCAACTTAGAAATCTCTCTATTATATAAAAAATCCTGGGAC
>JANRMT010062815.1:4699509-4723887 GCA_026402145.1 Polypterus bichir lapradei
ATAAGAAATCAGGAAGGGGGCAAATAGTTTTTCACACCACTGTAGATGGTTGGAGGGTGGGACTGAACTATGTGTCTGCCTCGAGGGTTGCTAACTGGCATCCCAAACTGTTTCATTGTGTAGTGGATGCGGCAATGCGCTGTACCAGTACATGCTCCCCAACCTGACCTGATAAATGATGCCAAAGATAACTAGCAGTTTACAGCTGATGCTAATCAAAATCGTTTAAATTTTACGTAGCATTTAAGAACTGAATATTGTATATTGTATTTACAAAATGTGTAAACACAGTTATAATAATAAAAAGATATTAAAATAATAAATAGGTTAGTTGCTTAATGACTGTTTCATTTTTCAAACAGATTCTTCTTTTTCCTCTTTCGGCTGCTTCCGTTAGGGGTGACCACAGCGGATCATCTTCTTCCATATAATTTTTCAAACAGAATGCTAGCCTTAAAAAGTAAAGAATGATAATCATATTTTAATTAAAGATTGTAGAAATACAAATCACTCAAATTCTAAACTGCTTTTTTCTTGACTTCATCTTTACAAAAATAAAAACCAATATCTTTCCAATCTATTTACTGAGCTAGTGCACTCTAAATTATGAGGCTGCTGTAAACCATTTAATCCAGACCAGGGATCCGGGTTGATTTGGGTGACAATGTTTCTGGAGCCTGTCCCAGTAAGCATAGGGCACAAGGAAGGAACAAACTCTGGATAGGGAGGCAGTCCATAGCAGGGTGAACACACACATCAGGGCCAATTTAGTGTTGCCAATGCACCTAACCTCCATGTCTTTGGAAAATGGAAGGAAACCCAGAGGAAACACACAGGCATGGGAAGAACATACAAATTTCTGAAAGGGACATAGTACTAAAACAAGAGTAAAACTCTGAACTTACACCTGAACATAATAAAGAAACAAGAATGTTCAGCTTAAAGAGAGCCTCTTTGAATCCGAAGGATTTGCAAGACAGACGTTGACTCAGAGCTGGCTCTAACATATAGGCAAACTAAGCAGTCGGGTAGGATGGCAAAAACTTGGGGAAGTGGCATTTATTTAAACATTGCAGTTCCCATGTAGCTACACTCATACTCAAAACAACCCTAAGGGATTTAACTCCACACCCCCCACCCAGCTCCTTGCTATAAGCTACCTTTTTCAACATGCTTGACAAGAGGTACTAACCACTGCAACTGTCCCGCTTCTTAATATATGTTTCTTAGTACACTCAAAACACCAGGGGGACAAGCTATTTGATGTTTTATGCATATCAATGCCGTCAAAACTCCAAGATATACAAAAGGATTGGAAATACCACTTACATCTGCACCTGGGGTAGCAAAAATGCTAGAGCAGACATTGCATTGACTAAACATTGCTAATATGGAAACAAAAAAAATAAAAAAACAATATATTAGCATTAATTGGGTGTTGGGCAGTTATATTGAGTCAGGTTGTTTGTAAGTCAGGATCTGTATTTTTTTTTTATTTTTTATTTTGCCACTCAAGGCAACAGCTTAGTTTGCTTAAATGGTAGCGCTTACCCTGTTTGGAGCTTCAAGGCAGCAGTGCTAACCACTAAGAAACCCCAGTTTGGCAGTGCGGCCCAGTCTATTGCCAAGTAACATTTTTTAAATATAACTGAATAATTCCATTATATTCCTTTACATGCTGATATTATATTCATATAAGAATGTATTCATGAGGATGAAATTTCAAACAAATTAGCTTATTAAATTATAAGAGTAAAATCTAATGTGTATATAATCTTTTGTTATTTTTACTAGCTTGGCATGACCACCAGATGACTAAAAATTAAATCATGACATTCTTTAATTTCTATCCATCCATTTTCTTAACCCAATTATTCCCATCAAGGCCTATCAGCTACAGCACAGGTACCAGTCTTAGAGGATATGCCAATCCAGTGCAGGGCAGATATGTAGGAAGGACACCAGCCCATCACACACCCATCCTTGTTCACGTTGGGCCTATCTAGAGTGACCACCTAACCTAAACTGCACAACTTATGAACGTAGGGGAAAATTGGGGTACCAGGTGTAAACCACATGGGCACAGGTAAAATGTGTAAGCTGCACATAGACACTGAGCACTCTGGATTTCAAACCTCACTTTATCATTTCTGTGCCGTGAGGAGCAGAAGGCAGGAAGAACTAAACCCTCATGGAGCCAAGTTCATCACAAAGCATGTTATGGTGATACTTTACGTAATTCTTAAGATTCAATTTATTCATTGCAGACAATCATATGTGTGTGTCTAGCATTTAATTTCTTTGCATCTTGTGCTAACTTTCTTATCTTTTCTCTAATGTAAAGCCTTTATAGGCCCTACAAGGATTTGAAGGCTGTCCTCCAATACCTTACAAGATGTTTTCATTAGAGGTGCAGTTATATGGTATGCGGTGTTTCAAAATGGTCTTATTTTCAAGAACAGAAGGTTTTTGCCTCTTGTGCGCAGACCACGGCTTCAGGGCATGGCTGAGCTCTTGATGGCAGGGCAGATAGCCGCAGTTTGAAGCTTTGATGTGGACGGCGCCTCCTTCATTTGTTTGTTTTCCTTTGCCAAATTAGTCAAGTGAGGCTCTCAAAGAAGGCATACTCTAAGAGAGTCTTGTTACAAAGTGCAAAGACAGCCCTGTAACTCAATCCTAAAATATTACAGCAAGTCAAGTAGGCCTGTCCGGAAATACACAACATCCCGATACTTTACGCAAACACAGGCAACAGGCGAAGATCTCAGTGTCAGATTGACAGGACACTTTAAAAAGCTGTATCATGTTTCAAAATCAAAGGCTAAACTGATAAACACAAGTTGTGTTCAATTTATGCCCCATATTTTAAGTGCTTGCACTTTAACCATGCTGTTAAATTTATTGCTGCTTGGGGCGTAATGTATTAAATATCAGGCTGGGGTGAATTTTGAGGAATTTTACACACATTTAGAAAATAACGATTTAAAAGAAGAAAGAGAGAACAATATTATCAAATTATAAAGCAATTTCAGTCAAGCATTTTATTTGTATGAATCAGATCTACAGTTAGATGAAGGAGTGGTGATGTCTCACAGACAGTTCAGTTACATTTAATTTATTTTTATGATGCCCACCTCCATTTATAAATTCAGCACACTACTAACACAAATACACATATCCATTCATGCCTCCGTCCATAACTTATTTTATTTATAAGATACAATACAGAGCAAATGTAACATATTTAGAACAAATTCAGGTAGAATGTAAAGCAGGTATACAAACATGTCCACCAAAAATTCACAATGAATTTTGATCAATTATTGTCACAGTAAATCTCAAGGGGTTTCCAACCAAGAACCATTGTACTAAAGCCAAACATGCCTAAAGGCAAAGGTCTCTTTTTACCATAAATTCTGAATTATACTGTAGCTATTGCTTTTAATTTATTACATTTGTTTATGTGAAAAATACTTAATGTTCACAAGCAACACTGCTAGACTAGTATTTCAAAGTGCTGGATTTTAGAATGTGATCCTTAATAACTCTCAAGCCTTGAAGATAACGTCATGGCAATTAGGCTGACAGCACTGATGTAGCAGGAAATGTGTGTGTCACAGGCTTCCTGGAAATTAGGAATTACCTTTACTAAGCATGTGTTATCTAGTCATATGTAAAGATAGACTTAAAAGAAAGTTTTGAACAGTAATGGAGACTGGTTGGACATGAGTGTCAAGGGAGGGGAGAGAGGTGGAGAAAGAGAGAGCCTTTGAAAGGAGGAAGAAGTGGAACCCAAGATGATGATGTTATCATTAGCAAAGAAGATGAGAGAAAACGTTTTGTGAAGGTAGTTCAAGATCTATTTCCAACATGTCTATCAATAGAGAATTAATTTAAAAGATCAACAAATGGCAATGCTTTTGCGTGTTGATAAGCACATGCAAGTAAGAATTTTACTGTACTCTGTACACGTAACAATAATGATCTTATATCCTAGAAATTAACATAACTGAGTAATAGAGGGCTAAACTGAAATTTTTGTGTGGTGTTACAATTTCTCAGGTCTAAGCTCGGCACTTCCTCCAACATTGTACTTTGATATAAGCGGAGTGAAACATAAATACCATACACAAAAATAACACAACAAGTACATCATGCTTTGGTAAGCGAGGGTTTTATTTGGGCAAATAGTAGACATGTTGGAGCTATATAATGCTAACATCTGAGACATTTAAACGTAGGTTCACTCAGATACTTTGAAATGACTGTCACCTTGTGGAACACCTGACTTATGCTTGCAGACCAACACTTTAAGAACAAATGGTCTTCATGCCTGTATATATCATAGTGTCCCGATTGCACAAAACATCATATTAGTTTAGGAAATTAATATGACATATTATGCTATTAACTCTTATAAAATTTCTATTTTTTATTTATAATTACTCCTAACTTAATTTTTTTTTTGCTTCATTTTTAACTTCTGCCTCATCACTTAAGCCCACACACTTTGTTTTTTTGTTCATTACCTTGTGTGAGTAACTGGTTTAAGGGAAGAACCAATCCAGGATGGCAGGAGACTAATCCACTCTGGGCCAATTAATATCTACTACTCAAGTTAACCTGGTATAGAAAACCAGAATGCCTAGAAAAAACACATGGACATGGACAGAAAATTCAAGCTCCACACAGCCACTAAGGTTCCTCTGCAGCTCTGAGGTGCCAGTGCTAACAACTGCACATCCCTGTTATGTTCTCTAATTTTTTAAGATGAAGAGTGAATCCTGGAATGTGTGAGCTAAAGTGGAGAAGGAGGTCATGTGATGGTATGCACATCCTGCTAGTATGTGTTTCTTAAGATACATCAACTAATTTTCAAGCCAGCTTCACCCATTTTAAGTTTAGAGGAGTTGGAGCTTGTAGGCAGTGTGGCACAGTGGTTAACACTGTGGCCCTGAAACCCTGAGGTTGTGGGTTCAAATTCCACCACTGACAAAATAAATGTAAATGTCTCAGCAGCAACCAAAACATAAAAGGATAGGGTGTTAATGCATTGCAGAGCCCACACCCCCAAAAATATCAGCCAATTTTGAGGCGACAATTTAGCACACTTGCCCTTGGCTTATAAGAAGAAAACCAGAGGATCTGAAACAACACCAACACATTCATACAGTAGGACTACATGTGCAAACTCCACACAGATAGTGCCCAAGCCACAATTCAAACCTGATATGCTGCAGCTGTGTGCCAGCAGCACTGACCACTCTGCCACCTTATGTCTGTAGAAGATGGCATAAATCATAGAGCAATCTATGAAAATCCAAAGAAGATCCAAACTCTAGGTATAGACCAACCACATAGTCAATAAGTATTATGACATTTTTGTTGCTTTATTCTAATAATTTCAGTCTGTTTTAAATCAACTTTAAATGCTATAATTTTGGAAAACCCTGAGGGAGCTTGCAGGCTGGAATGAAACTGTAGCCCTTTTTGGAGGTAAAACTCAGAAGTGAGATTTGATGTCTCTGTATTCTTGTCAATCCCTTTGCACTTCTGCCTTTTCGCGTTTTCTTCCTGAAGTAGAGGCATCAGATTGATGGCCACACACAGTACTGTAAAGAAATTTGAACCTTCATAACTTTAAAAAAAAAACTTAAAATGTTAGCAAAAGCTAATAGTTCAAGATGTAAACATCAAATTAAATGTCAAGAGTATCCAGATGATCCCTCAAAAATAAACCATTAATCTCATCTCATCATTAATCAACAAAAACTGTCCGCATAAGTGGAATATTATCCTTATGATAATTTAAAACCAGTACGAATTAAATATGACAGGAGGCGTGTTAAAAAGTGTGTAGTTTACCACAGAGTTTTATATTTAATCATACGTATATTATTAAAATATGAGTATTTTGTAATGCTTTTAAATTAACACATGGACTTATATAAGCCTGTTGCGATCAGATAATGGCTTAAAAGGAAACCCTTCTACACAGGTCACATTTCACTAATCCATTCATTTTCTATACTTGCTCATTCCAGTACAGGGTTGTGGGTAGATTACATTTCAGTTCTGGTGAATTACTATGCATTGTGAAATTGTCAGTCTCTCTCTACATACATTCCTGTTATTTTTACATATAGTAATGCAGTTATCCCTTAGGATGTAAAAGTTCTGTGACATTGATTACTTTTCTAACTGACAAGAACTGTCTTTTGGTGGGTTACTCCTTCCAGTAGTGGTCAGTTGACAAGGTAATTGAAAGTGCCAGTAGATTCGGGAAATACATTTGGTCACTTTGGCAGTGAGAGGAGGCTGATTTGATCCTTTTAACTTTGTGTCTTAGTTTTTTTGACATAATCTATTACAAAGCCCCTTTCACCAGTCAACGTAGTTGTGTGTGCTTGCTCTGTGTCCTTCACATAATTAGTTCAGAACAACAGAACCTGCATACATAAGCACATGTATCAATAAAAATATAACAAAAAGCAGCAATAAAAAGACTTACATATTTTACCTACCTTAACTTATGTGTAGAAAGCAGGATTATAGTAAACAAACAAATATTTTTAAAGTCAAGAGAGTGAAGTTAACAGAAAGAATGGTCAGGTCAGGTCAGGTTGGTGACTTTGCACTGGCACACTGTATTGCCGCACCCACCACATGACAAAACAGCTCAGGATCCCAGTTGTCAACCCCCCCAGGCAGACATGTGGTCCAGTCCCACCCTCCAGAAATGATCATCTATTTGCTGCAGCCAGGTGTTGGCCGTAGTGCCGCAACTGATGCTGCCTCACAATGCAGGTAATGTGCCTCATTCGGGACTCAATGAGCAACCTCTCATTTGACGCAAAGTCAAACCAGGGGTACCCATGGATTCTCCAAAGAGACTCTGTACCAAAAAAGAAAAGTCAGTAGACAAATTGGGAAAGCATGGGGAGTAATGAGGTCGTTGGAAGGGGGCATGTGGCGCTCCCGATATCTATGCAAAAGACGAAGATATGGTCAGTTAGCACCGGAAGAAAGAAAAACAAAAGTTAATATTCGCCTGGAGAGTACAAATTTAAGGGTCCACAGTAGAATCTCATCAAACTGCTGAAATCTCTTTCCAGACACCATATAGTTTGATACATCACATGGTAGAGTCCTCAAGAGAGCAAAAATCATCTGATTATCTAACACTGGCTCTGTCACCGTTAGTGGCAGACGTTCTTAATTAGTTTCAGACCCAGGATGAGTTAAGGTGTCCTGAATGGCTGATGCACTCAATGAACGCACCAAATGTTTATTATAATAACACAGTGAACATCACTATTATGTCTCCATCAGCCTGCATTGCTGAGATCCAGCAGTAAAGATCCACAGACTTGTAGAGTTTTTCCTACATCTGAGTGACAGAAATTGGACTGCATCAAATCAAGTAATGTATTTTCTTGTCCTCCAGTGTTCAGTGTTGGTCTCATAGCCTGCCACATCCATGCTTTCCTGATTCTCACTGTTATGAATGGAAATTAGTTGGGACATTGGTTCTTGTAACAAGTTAACTGGGATTTTTCATTCTGATATGCCTCTTTTGGTGGTACTCTGTGCACTCAGCTGTTTGGTGTCTCCTTTGTCTCTCTTTGCTACTCTGTCTATGATCACTGGACCACCAATGGCTGGATGTTATTTGTGTACATGCCCACTTTTGTTAGTTGTGTGCAATCAGTATCTTAGAGCATTACTAATCTTACACTCACTCAATTGTTTGTTTGGTCTGTTCTCTCTACAAATTGCACATATAACAAATAAATAACCTTCATTTTATATAATATCATTCTGTAATGCTGCCAGTCTAAGGAGCTGAAAAATTAAAAAAACATTTTTACATGCACATGCACATGGTTTTCACAATGGCAGAATAACTGATTTGCAACAGACTCTGCAGTGATCAGAAATGTCAAATGATCCAGAAACTTTGTACTTTATTGTTCAATTGCTTAGTCACTATCTAGCCTGCACAATCACACACAATATATTAGCACCCACCTACTTACTTTAAATAGTGTTGTCTGTCCAATGGTAAATTCATAGGCACATAATAATTAGATATTTATGAATATTTGACAGTTATGAAGGAAGTGTATGAAAGAAGAGCAGAAGAAGCTCTTACTTCTGTTTATATCTGCAAAAGGAAACAAGATGTACAACATATATCAAGTTTATGCCCAGGGTGCTTCCTCTGCGTACTTTTGTTTTTTCTTCTTACTGTACATCACAAAGATGTGTGTCTTGGGTTAATAGGAAACTCCAAATTAACACAATATGAGTGACTGTGGGTGTAAAAGGGAATGTGAACTAGCACTCCATCTAGGTTTATAAACACTTAATGCTGTTGGCAAGGACACTGGCTCCCCAGCAGCCTCAACAGGATAAGTGGGGTAGAAAATGAGGGAATTGATAGAATTTTATTCCTGATTTATACACACAATAGAGTATTTAAGCAAGATTAAGGTGCATTGCATTAAATGAGTTGAATCTTTAATTATAAATGCAGGTGGTGCAGTGGTATTGCATGAAAGCGCTTTGAGTAATGAGAAAAGTGCTATATAAATGTAAAAAAATATTATTATTATTATTATTTGTTATTATATCAACCATGTACGGTCAGTTGCAAACGTATACTGTACGTACACCTCAATGCTGCATTCACAAACTTTTGCACCTGACTGTACATTTCATTTCTGGTGCTTTTAGAATATTGTAAATATAAAGAAAGTTATTTTTAAACATCAAGAAATATTCTTCAGCTCTTTAAACCTATTACATCATTTTATCAAACCATTTATTCAGTTCAAAGTTGGCTTGACTGCACAGGACACGCTTACTTATAATGAGTTGTCAGTTACCTAACCTGCACATCTTTGGGATGTGAACAGAAAACCCATGTAGGGTTTAGAAAGAAGCCCATACAGACAGTGATCAACCAGAAACTGAGCCAATTCTTTTGTTGTTATAAGACAGCAGTGTCTGCTATTTATATCTAAACTTGAATTCATATATCCAAATTTGATGGGTGAAGCTGGACAATTCCTATACCAGCAGCACTGGGCTGAAGGCCGAAACCAGTCCTGAAAGGTGTATGAGTCCATCACAGCAATTACAATTACAGAGAAGGTAAAAAAGGAAGAAAAAAAGAAATAAATGAAAACAAAATGTTACTTTTAAACCCAGAATGCTTTCTCTACAATATGCATTTTCTGGCATCACACAACTGAGTTAAATGCTATACTTAAATTAAGTATATTTCTGTTAAGTTTAATTTAAAACTTTTTCATTCACCACTCATCTCTAAATTATATTTTTATATTCACACCTGATAAAGCAAACTTTGTTTTTTTTTTTTCTTGTATCATGATATAAAGCAATGCAATATTTCCAAAAACAGGATATTTTCAAAAGATGCACCTCTTGATCCAAACTTCCAAAACAACTCAAGTACATTCAGATGTGATGTTGCCCCTAAGAGTATCTCTTCCAGTGTACAAGCAGCACAAATAAGGTTTATCTGAAGAGACCCAGGGACTTCAGATCAGACAACAGAGGTATTGTTCAGCTGCTTCATGGCATGCATTTCCCATAGGTGAACATCACCATGTATGGCCCGTTAAACAGAGGTCATGTTAGTGCTTGGGCTGGTAATCCTGAAAGATTACCCAGGTCTACCTTGATCAGTGTGTATGTATGCTCATTTTGCAATTAGTACTTTGTAAAGTTTGTAATTGCATTTACCTATTAACTTGCTAAAGGACTCTGAGCCTGCACTCCTTGAAGAATGTGTCACACATGTCTGCATGGGAGGCAGCTAAAGGGCCTGAATGAGGGTAATTCCATGACAGATCAGGGGGTGGCATAGTGTACTGACCATTTCTCTCTTTCCGCTACAGACCAATTACAGGAAATTCTGCCTGGGCCCAATAATGTCACTTCCGGTTCCAGCCCTGATGACCTCACTTCCTCTGCTCTCCTTTAAAACTGTCATCTTTGCCTCCTTAAGTCAGTTCTGTTTTGGAGTTGTAGCCAATGTGCTCCTAATTTAACTCTTTCGCAGCGAGGAAAAATTATACAGGTGGCTGCCCCAAACCTTTTAGTGACTCTATTGTCTCATGTTTGACAAATGCTGTACAAAAACCTAGTGAATTGTATTGAATTATTACATATATGCTTCACTTAGAGAAAAAAACAGACAAAGTGATAGACTGATTATCATGAAAAATCATAAAGGCATAATTATTCAGACTGTTCTGAATGCGTATATACATATCCCTGTCCAAAAATCCAAACTGCACTCCAATAGTACACACAATTAGCTCAATGTGCCATATAATTGCTTTCCTGTGCCTTGTACACATCTAGGACAAGGAATTCAAAATACGTCCTTACTAGGTGACCCATCTCTTCTGAGCTGTTCAACCTGATATTACCCTGGATTGCCTTCCAGGCCTCTTCCCCATGTCCCATTAAGGAATTTCTTTTCTGTTGCTTATGCTCATAATCTTTTCTTTTTGGTCATAAACTAGGTTGTGTTCTTCAATATAATATTACATCTCTGGGGAGCTATGATTCACTGTTCACTGATCTCATTTTATGGTTTACGGTTACAGCTTACAGGTGCATAAAAGTCTGAATGTTACATTTGAACACTTTGGCACTGCTCTCATGAATGTCCTGAATCATGCCACTAAAACAGCTGTGAAATTGCCTCATACTTTAAATCTTTGTTTTATTTGAGCCTCCCTAGCTTTCATTATCTCTCTCAATAGGTCAAGAGTTGTGTGTTTTAATTCAATTGAGTACCAATACACAACCTGTACTGGGTCCTCATAGTTCAAAGCTCATCTGCAGCAATCAATACATAATGTCTGCTCTGTGCATTCTTCACAGGCTCCCTGTGCCTTCTAGGATTGAAAATGTATAAGTAATGTTTCTAACCTGTAAAGCTTTAACAGTCATTCACAGCAGTCCTGCAGCGCAGCAGTCCTTTGTCCACAGATTGTCTTGTCATGCCCCAAACTTATTTGAGCTGTGTTCCCAGACTTGGCAAGACCTACTCCAAGTGCTCAGATCTGTTGACTCAATTCATTCTCTTAAAGAACTACTCCTCTAAACTTCAACACACATCTGTTCAAGAAGACCTTCAGGATGCATTGATATTCTTAAGCTTTCTTTAAGTTTACAAGCTCTGATCAGGTCCTAATGATAAGATGTCATTTTTATATTATCTTTTCAAAATATGTATTTTATTCTTATTTATTGACTTCTTGTGTTAACCAGCGTGTTTGTATTTCAATAATTTTGTAATTTGTTTAATGCTTTCATCCGTCTTTCTAACCAGTATTATGGACTGTGGCTTTTCTGTGCTTCTATTCTGTGAAGCGCTTTCAACGTGAGAAGTGCACTATATAAATATAATCTATTATTATTATTATTATTATTATTATTTTTTTTTTAGTAGCACTTCCGTTATTATTATTGCACAACCACTACCTGTTCTGTTTATTCTCTCCTTCTTCTCTCTTCCCCACTTGTTGTCTGAAATAACTTATGTTGAGACAACCACTCCAAAAGCCTCTTTGGATAGCAAAGAGCCACTAAAAGAGCAGAAGCCCTTATGTGTGAAACTGCTCCTCCAGGAAAGCAGGTGACAAATAAATAGAAAAATACATGTGTCCTTGAGAAATAGCATGAGGCTGTTCCTATTAGTGGTCTCCCTCATAGCTTTTTTAAATGCAGACTGAAGTCAATGTTGCAGTTCAGCTGGGGCCCCTAGAGGGTGCTCTATTTTTGAGAACACTTTCCAGAATTGATGTAAACATAGCCCCAAACATTAACCCAACATAAGCTTTCTGAGCCTAGAGCAAGCATTTAAATGTGGCATGTTCGCTACAAGCTCAAAGGTCAAGGGCTTTCGAGAGGACAGGGATGTTGTGTATTGATCTGTAATGATGGTGACATCCATGATAGCTGTGTTCCTGGTACCTTGGACACCTACTCGGTTTTTTAGAACAGAATGTGTCTGATATTTTAGAAGTTTGTTTTGTTCAATTTCTGAAAACTATTTTTATGTTTTCATTTTGAAATATTTTTTCATTGGTGGATCAAGGTGAATTGCATGGATGAGCTTGTTGGACTGAATGGCCTGTTCTTGTCACAGTTTTTCTAATTTTCTAATGCAGTGATGCCATCATTTTGCTTTTCTGGATGGCTGTCTTTTCATGGATGTAGTAAAGTTGTTTCTAGCATCAATATTAGTTGCTGGCCGCAAGCTCCTTCACTTATAGACATGCAACACTGTTATAAAAGAGAGCCGCGCACATACTGCTGTAAGATTTTTGAGACCCTGACAACCCCCTAATTGCACTGTGAGAAAAAACTCTGTTGTTGCAGGCAGGGATTGGTTGTGCAACTGCAAGTTCGCAGGCTCAGGACATAACACATCTCTCGCCTGATGGTTGATGTGGGGAACATTTAAAACCAGTCATTAGCCTGGCCTTGTGCTTTTTTTCTGTCTTCTCTCCTCCAGAAATGAGCTTGTTCCAGCTGCTGATCTGTAACCGCTGAACTTACCTGACGCGGGAGGCTATCTGTTCCTAATATGAAAAAGGGAGTTAATGCAGGATGATCGATAACGTCAATGCTTGGTTGTTGTGTTAGTAAGTACTGAAGTCCAGCTCCCATCTAAATAAATGCTGAGAATGTTCCTGTTTTCGCTACAATAAACCTGATTTTCTCAGAAACCTGGACTCACCTCCTTCTCTCTGGTGCAAGTTGGTGACCCAAACATCACACTCTAAAAAAGCATCTAGACCACTTCTTTTGTACAAATAACAGATTTTCTAATTGTGATTCTCTTTTTTTTTTTACTACAAATTCTGGTGAGCATTTTGGTTTTGATGAAAGATGATTTGACTTCCTGTGGAACAGACAGCTGCTTGTTCATTGACTTTTTTACAAATATGATGAAGGTAAAATAAAACACAGACTAGCATCCAATAAAAACAAAAGCCGCAATGGAAGAATATATACAACAGATAATTATATTAGCTAAATTCAGCTGGCAAAAGAAAAGAGCAAGTCAAAACTCCTGTTTATTCAGATGACAGAGGAAAGAATGCGTACATCCCATAAGCCTTAAGATAAAGCACACCAGGATCTCCATACATTTGACAGTGGACTGTGGTACAGACTAGTGCCCATGATTTAAAGTGCTGCCAGGCTAATACCTGATGCTGATATTTCACGCCTTCTAAAGCTATTTGTTTTGCTTTTCAGTTCTCTCCATTCCAGTGTTCCCTGTTGTGCTACTGGCCTTAGTAATTATGGTAGTGGTTAGCATTGAATTATTCAGCATGCTGGACAGTGGCTATAGTGGGCATTTAAGCTGCTTCAGTATACCTTCCCATGCCTCTTACTGCTTGTTGTAAGTCTTTTCACTTCACTAGTTTCTTCAGTCTATTAGTTAAAAAGTGTTCTGAAGATGAAAATTTTCATTTCAAAATGTTCTTCATATCCAGTCATATGAAACTGCGTATTCCTTCAGCATCAATTTTCCATTCTGACAACTACAGGTCATCCTTCCACGTCTGTCTTCAAATCATCCTTAACTGGTATTTGTCATTTCTTGATCTTAGATGAAGGTATAGACTTCCAGTCTGTAGTATATTAACATTCTCAAAGCTGCCTCCTTAAATTCAGGTTAACATTGGCATCCAGAACAGGGCAGGATCTAACCCCAGTTTAGAAACAGCCCAATCTGAGGCCCACTCAAACACAAAGCTGTACACACAAACATAGGATGCCAAAAATAAAATTGCCAATCACCTTTACACACAGGTGTTTGCAATCTGTAAGGGAAACCAAAGCATGCAGACAAAAACACAAGCAGACATATGGGAAAAAAAGTGCCAAACCAGTATGAACCCAGCATCCTTGATCTCTGATGTAGCAGTGCTAATCACTGAACCACTATGCAGCCTAAACCTAATACTCCCTTGACATGTTCTTGCCACTGGACTACAATTGATTGTGACAGCCTGCCACGGCCTCATAACTCCTCATCTGGCTTGAATACAGGTATTGTTGGCTGTGCAGAATCAAAGACTATGCTGCTCATAAATAAGACAGGAAGAAAAGCAGATCATAATATATGAATCAATATAGATTAACCTGTACATGGGCTGAGACCATTCTATATTGTTGTCAGATATATTACATAGGAAGATGTCACATCCTGGTGTTCTCAACCTTAAAAAGGTTTTAACAAAACACCCGGGTCATGTAGTAAATGGGACGAAAAGGCCAGTGGAGCAGTGAGGGAGGTAGACATAGGTATGTGATTGGTGCAAAAATAAGGCATTTATTGTTTAAAATATTACACGATAAATAGTAATTTTATACAACAATAAGAGTGGTTGAGCAGAAGTGCACTCTGTAAAAAACAAATAAGTTTAAAAAAAACTGGTGACAAAAGTGATAAAAGTTAAAAAAAAAAAATCATAAATACCCAAAAATCTATAAAATAGGAAATTGCAGTCATATCTTTAGGTGCAGCAAGAAAGACAATAAAAATATTCTTTTGGCATTAGGGCTCTTTGGAAGCCTCAGCCCCGAAAGATCGTTATTCTTGTTCATTCCTTTTCTCCCCAATTTAAGCAATGGGAATATAGACTTCACCCCAAAAAAAGAACCGGCATCTCCATCCTGATCTTAATCAGCCTTACATGTCTTTCAAACAACTTCCTAAAATAACACAAAAAAAGCTAACCCAAGCCTTACGCCCACTGTGCTTTTATGCGTTTGTCAGCCCACCAGCTGACTCAAGCTGAAGGCCTTTTGTGCCCTGCTCACGTGTATGTGCCATCCATTAAATAACAGCACATCTTTACACGCATGTGCATGCATCACCTTGCATATTCAGAATAATCTGTGACAAAAGAATGGCAGCATGAAGGAGAACCGGCTAAATCTGCCACTGTAAATCGAGGCTGTTAGTGACCAGATTGAATGCTGATATAGCCACCAGTCTCATCCAAAGACTGACAAAGAACACCCAGAGTACTTGTCGTTCTAGGGCAACAAAGAATAATAATCTAATGCACTTTGAAGTTTTATCTTCTTGACAGGCTTTATTGGTGACGAACTGTGGCAAACATACAGTAGTTTTAAAATCAAACTAAATTTTTATGACATTGCAAATTGAAAAAAAAAATAAGCTTGAGAAAATTATTAGCATTCCTTAAGAATTAAAAAAAATAACTATTATTGTTTTATTTACTGTGAAAAATCCATCCATTTTGTGAGTCCACTTGTTCCAGTTGAGGGAAGCTCTTCACTTAAATGTGACTGGTGATTGAAACCAATTCCACAACAATATGGCTTAGTTTACTAGCACTCAGTGATAAAAATCTTTCTGCTCATGTTCTCTGCATTTTCTATTTCCCTAATACTACTGCCAATGTTTTTGAGCATTTTTGTCTTCGATTTTGCCATATTGCTTCAGCATCTGACTGCTTGGCTGTACAGAGCTATTTGTGTCTAACTAGATTCCATGTTTCTTAAAGTTTTCTTTGGTTCCACATTTAAATTGTCTCCTTTTCTGTAATGTACACACTATTCTTTGTGCTAGAGGCCAAGCAATGAACAAGGTGTTTCTGTTATAAGCATGAAATGATGCAGTTAAAGTTAAATAACGTTCCTTACAGTAGCCATAATATCGATAAGAATTTGTTTTTCTCTTGTCACGGGCAGCAAACATGTGGGAAGGATGTGAGTGTTGGGCTGCCACATTCCGGTCTTCTTCTTCCTTCTGCACTCATGAGACGAGGATGTGGAGGAGCTGTCCTGCACTCACCTATGTCTCTCCTTGTGTTCTCCATTTTTTTTTTTATTACCAGCGACTGCGGATGGCACACAGGTGTGACTAGAGCATGTACTTTGTTTTCTCTTTTTTCCTACTATGCCAAGGCATCAATTAAACAAGTACTTCCGTCAAAAAGGCCCTCTTTAATTTTTTATGTCCTTTTTGCTCTCTTTTTGTGCTAGTCTCATTTTTAAGATTTTCAGTGTAACCTGTGCGAAAGCTCAACCAGTGATTTGCTTAAAGATTGGTGAAATGTGAATGGAAATGCACCAGTTACATTTTTATTTGTTTTTCCCATTATTGCTTGAACTTTTCTACTAAAGTTTCCACAGTAAGATACATGAAGTTAATGAATACACATACAGAATGAGCCATCATTGTTTTGTAAACCACTGCAAAACTGAGAATAGTGACAACCATGTGCAATCAAATAGTACATGATAGTCCCTGTGGACAGCTTTAAAGCAGTTTTTAAGATATGTATGTGAGGTGTTAACTGTGCTTGTTTCCTACTTTATTCTACAAAACCTTCTTCAGGACTGCTACCTTTATTGAATAACCTGTGGTTGGCCTCTTGCAATGACAGGTTGTCAGTATTATTCTTCATGACCCAAGAGGTTCCATTTTTCTTCACCATTGATAATCTATGAAAAGAATCCTACCTTCTTACATAACTGGAGTATTTTACATTAGGTTTTGGTATTTGTTGGTAAATCATTTGGTTACAGGACGCCTGCCACACCTCTGCCTTCCTTACTCCCAATGTCAATTTTGTCATCTGTTTACTGCTCACCAATGAACAACCAATAGACTTTACCTTTCTCTCTTTCACACTTCTTTGTGTCTTCTTTGTGGTTAGAAAAACAAAAACAATTATGGGGTGGCCTTTGCTCAGTCAGTGTTTTCTCCTGTCTTCCTCACTGTATGAATTCTCGTATGTCTCATATCCTGTCTGTTTGCACGGGTCACAGGAAAGTTGGTATTTTTACATTCATCTTGTTCCTTGGTGTCTCTGTCTTCTTTCTCAGTTTACCACCAAGGTATCTCATAGCCAAGGAGTAAAGCTATAGTCCCTCCATATGCCAGCTTCCTTACAAAGTATGATAGAAGGCACTTGACAGTGATATCTACGTTGTGAGTAATGCTATGATCTCTGCTGTACAATTTCATGCTTGTACTATTTCGGTGCTGAACTGGCATTGTTCCTCTGTGAGTAAGCAGCGTAGTCTGGGTGTTTACATATCTTTTCATAGAGGGACTTACTCTGATTACCAATTTGGCTACTTTGAACTGAAAGAAAGATTAAAACTCTCTAGACACTAGCTGTGGACCTTTATCAGAAACAACTAATTGTAGACGCCCATGTGAATAAGCTTCTGTAATATGTTAGAAATGAGGCTTCCTATTCTGGCTGAAATTAGTCTGCACCTTTTTATGCTTCTATAAATGGTCATACTAAGTAGAATACTATTTGTGGAACATAGAATGGTTATTTCTTTAACGCCTTTGTCTAAATTAACCTTAAAATTAATGTCAAATTTCTATATAACAATAATATGAAGTATGCAGTGGATTGAGAAAGTATTCAGACCTCTTTCCTTCTTCACATTTTGTGTTAAAAACATTTAAGTTTTCCCTCACATCAAGCAACACTCACTACTTCAGAATGTCAAAACAAAAACAGGATTTTTGAAATTTTTGCAAATTTATTAAAGATAAAAATAATATTGACACAAGTATTCTAACCCTTTATTCAGTACTTAATCGAGGAAAACTTTGGCAGTGATTGCTGCTTGGATTCTTCTTGGGTATGACACAATAGATAGATAGATAGATAGATAGATAGATAGATAGATAGATAGATAGATAGATACTTTATTAATCCCAAGGGGAAATTCACATAATCCAGCAGCAGTATACTGATACAAAGAAACAATATTAAATTAAATAGTAATAAAAAAAAAATTTAAAAAAAATGAAAAATGTTAGCATTTACTCCCCCGGGTGGAACTGAAGAGTCGCATAGTGTGGGGGAGGAACGATCTCCTCAGTCTGTCAGTGGAGCAGGACAGTGACAAAAGTCTGTCACTGAAGCTACTCCTCTGCCTGGAGATGACACTGTACAGTGGATGCAGTGGATTATTCATGATTGACAGGAGTTTGCTTAATGCCCGTCGCTCTGCCACAGATGTTAAACTGTCCAACTTTACTCCTACAATAGAGCCTGCCTTCTTAACAAGTTTGTCTAGGCGTGAGGCGTCTTTCATCTTTATGCTGCCTCCCCAGCACACCACCGCGTAGAAGAGGGCACTCGCCACAACCGTCTGGTAGAACATCTGCAGCATCTTACTGCAGATGTTGAAGGATGCCAACCTTCTCAGAAAGTATAGTCTGCTCTGACCTTTCTTACATAGAGCATCAGTATTGGCAGTCCAGTCCAATTTGTCATCCAGCTGCACTCCCAGATATTTATAGGTCTGCACCCTCTGCACACAGTCACCTCTGATGATCACAGGGTCCATGAGGGGCCTGGGCCTCCTAAAATCCACCACCAGCTCCTTGGTTTTGCTGGTGTTAAGATGTAAGTGGTTTGAGTCGCACCATTTAACAAAGTCTTTGATTAGCTTCCTGTACTCCTCCTCCTGCCCACTCCTGATGCAGCCCACAATAGCAGTGTCATCAGCGAACTTTTGCACGTGACAGGACTCTAAGTCATATTGCACTCATCTGCATTTGGGGATTTTCTACCATTCTTCTCTGCAGATTATCTCAAACTCTGTCAAGTTTTATGGAAACCACTGGTGGACAGCCATTTATAGGTTTCTCCATACAAATACAATTGGGTTCAAGCCCGGGCTCTGGTTCAGAAACTGAGTTGTTCCTAAGCCACTTCTGTGTTGCTTAGGGTCATTGTCCTGTTGGAAGATAAATTTTTGGCCCATTCTGAGGCCCAAATTTCCCTGGAGCAGGTTTTCATTAAAGATTTCTCTATAACTCAACCCTATGTTGTATCCCAGTCCCTACACCTGAAAGCTGCCACCAGTATGCTTCACTGTTATAATGGGACAGAGCAGATGATAAGCAGTGCCTGGTTTCCACCAGACATGACATTAATCTTGGTTTCATCAAAACAAACAGTTTGAGAGTCCCTTAGGTCCCATTTTGCAAACTCCAAATGGGCTTCTGTGTCTGTTTTATTGATGAAAAGCTTCTGTCTGGCCACTGTCTCATAAAGCCTAGATCAGTGGAATATTACAGTGATGGTTGTCTCCCAGTCTCACACAGGCTGAGCACAGCCAGAGAGACCACTGATGTCTTGATCACCTCTCTTAACATAGCCTTTCTCCTGCAATTGCTCAGTTTAACTGGGTGACCAGTTCTGGGAAGAGTCATATTTGTTCCAGACTTCTTCCATTTAAAAATTGCAAAGGTAACTTTGTTTTTTGGAAGCTTTCAGCACTGCAGGAATTCTTTTATAGCCTTGTCCAGATCTGTTCCTTGGACACAAGTTCCTTCAACTTCATGTCTTATTTTTTGCTGTGGTACACATTATGATACACTGTAGGCCCTTATATAAACAGCTTTGTACCTATCCTAATCATGTCCAATTGATGTAATTGGTCATAGGTGGATTTCAAGCAAGGTGTAGAAACATCTCAGTGTTGATCAATAGAATTGGATGCACCTAAAATGCAATAAGTGTTATAGTAAAGGGTCTGAATACTTGTGTCAATGTGACATTTCATCTGTTTATTTTTAGCTTCTAAAATCCTGTTTTCACTTTGTCATTCTGGAATATTGAGTATGATTTTATTATTTCACAGAAAAGATCTGTGGATTTCCACTGCTATCTGACATTTCATAGATGATCACTGTTCCTTCTCCATAAGATGAAGAATCAAAAAACAAGCTAACATGGCCATCTCCTACCTTCAGATGTTAACATGCATTTTAGACTTCACCGATGCCTTCTGCCAGTTCTTTGAACAAATCCTGATTTTACCCATCTAAAGAAGAAGGAAGAGGTTTGCAATTCATTATATATGATGTCACAGTAGCTTCAAAAAACTTTTGGTTCCATGACTTCTTGTAGGTGGCTGCAATATCTATAGCCGCTAGTTCCTTTGTTGTTAAATATAATCCATCTTTGTAAGTTTTAAATTCTAAAATTCCAAAAATCCAAATGAAAGGATATCCAGCTGACAAAAGGTGGACAGTAGCAAGGGTGTGCTAAAAATTAAAATACCTCAAAAAGGGGAGGCTAATAATGATGTGCTATATCAGTATTCTTAGCTCTGCGGAAGTCATGTACACCAGAATAAATAAGGAGACTTGGCATTAAGAGACATATGCCATGTTCCACCTGGAACCAGGTGGCACAGCAATTCCCAGTGATCACTAACCCTATTTTAAAAGAGAAATAGTGAGAGAGAAAAAGAGAGAGAGAAACCGAATCCTTGGAGGGTGCAAAAGAGGTTGCACGACCTGTTGGATAATGACTGGCAGTACATGATGATTAAGTAGGGAGGTTATAACTAGGCTGCCCATTTTGTGGAGGACTGGAGGCAGGGCCGTCTTAACACATGGACACACTGAGCAGTTGCCCAGGGGGGCCAACGAGCATAGGGGCCCCATGCAGTATGGTTTACCAATTGAGTATCATTTATATGTTGAACTTTTTGTGTTTTTCAAGACTCATGTTATATTGTTCAAACGTTTGTGTTGAATAATCTTTACTGTACAGCATGTTTTTTAATGTTTAAACACTGATTTTGTTGGGAGTACCAATACAATAAATATATATTTAATTTTATCAATCATTTACATTTTTATTCCTGTGAGTGGTTGTGTAGGTAGGGGCCCCAGTGCACTGCTTTGCCTATGATGCTGTTAAGATGGCACTGACTGGAGGGTGGTCATTATTCGACAAACCACCCTTTAGAGTTCACACATTCCTAAGTGGAAATGAATGAAGCCCCAGTCTTTAAGGGCAACTGATGGTTCAAGGCTGCAGGGACACTTACATATAGAGGAAGTTAAAGCCTAAAGGCCCTGTAGTAAAAATAAGGCAACCCCAGGCCTCAGAAGTGGTCTTGGCCTCAGGTGTCTCTGGCAGAGCTCTAAAAGCTGCCTCAGTGGCAAAATCACTTTGAATCTAAAGTCAGGAGAATGGCTTTAGATTGAAGGCTCAACTGGTGACAAAAAGAGTCCTAGAGAGATGAGAAAGAAAGTCGACAAATGAATGAGCTGTCCCTCCTGAGTGGCAGGGTACAATAGTGCCTGAAGACATTTTACTCAAGAAGGCTATGAGATTGTTATTTTGATTTTGTTTATTTGTTTTATTGTTCTATCTCAGGCTTCATCCTTCCCTGTTTTGTTTTTTTTTTATTTTTTTGAGAAAAATTCATTTTTTGTACCATATATTTGACGTCTTCATATTACTCAGTTCAGTCTGATACCTCATTTTTCTAATCTTTTTTAAATAGACTTGACATTGCTTCAGTGTTGGGTTTCATTCCCTCCAATTATCACCACATCATCTAGATAGCAAACCACTCCCAAACACCTTTGGAATAGTGGATCCATTATTCTTTGGAACGTGGCAGGTGCGCTTTCTATTCAGGAAACGAAAGAAACCCAAAACAATCCCTTAATTGTGTTAATGATGCAGTGCTATTTTGTATGGAAGTCTATCATTAGATGCATGTATTTTTACATTAGGCATGGGCTAGTAAAATAATGCCTGCCAGTAACCATTTGCAGCATTTGAAAATGAATATTGATCAATTTCTGACCATGTATGCTATTTAATGAGTCCAGTTGCTTTTAGTCAATAGGAATGGGAACATCCTGTTTTTGCTGTTACTTTTATTTTTCTTATGTAAATACCAATGCCAATTTGCACAATACATGACAATAGCACTCTCTTCTCATTTACAGTAGATGTAAATTCTTTTTTTTTTACGGCACCTTCTTCTATGTAAACAAGGACATGTGGAGCAGGGGTTGATACAACACAATCCTTTCTGACAAGATGTCTATCCACAAATGCATCAGTAAGTCAAAAGGAGGGTTTTGGATTGAATGACAATTTCCATTGTCATAGGGGGGATTTTATTTCCAAAAGTATATCAGTAAGTCATGTCCATTGGATGACATGCATGTGTAGAGGTGGTAAATAGCTTTTCCAACTACAGTGTTACACAGATAGCAAAGTTTTAACATGATCTGGAGCTTTATGTCTTATATATTCCTAAAATGGCTTAGTTTAAGCGTTTCAAATATTGCCAGAGGATGAACTATTGGAAGGTGACTCTAGTTTATCCTGTGATGTAGTGTTATAAATTAATTTCATATTTACTGTAAAGTCTATGCAGTGCAATGAAATTCCTATCTGATCATTGACCAACCCACTCCACACCACCACTGCCCTTGTCCAGCAGCCTCCATAGGCTATGTTAAATATAAAATCACAGAAAGTCATGAGTGAAACTTAAGATTCCTTTTATATATGGTTTTGTGAAACTGACATTTTCATGTATTTTTCTGCATCTGTGAAGCAGAATAAAAAGAGCTTTTGGACTTTTTTGGGGGTGAAAAGAAAGGAGAATTGTTTCTGAATGGTTTGACAACACCATTGCACTCCTCTTGGATCTGGTGATTTCTCAGAAAAAACTTCCAATGAAAATAAACAAAAGAAGTTTGTCTTTTGGAAATACATCTTGGATAAACACAACTCATGTTGAAACAAAACGATGTACTCATAGACAATAATGACAATCCAGCAAAGCAATCAAATTGATATCCTCATAACTGAGAAGAAAATGCTGACGCTGAAGTCTTAGATGAGTGTTGGCTTGTGTCGTGCTATTTGAATTTTGTGTATACTGATAAAGGTGTCCTCCCATCAGCCCCAGAGCACTGCTTCTGTACTACCATAAAGTTTCAGATCAGATGAGAAGATAGGGGTGAATAAAATTCTTTTTTTATACACTAAACACCTTCTTTCCAGGTTGAATGGTATAGATTTTATTGGTCACAAAATGCAACACTTGTATATTGTTTGGTTTTTTTTTTTTTTTTTTGCAAAGTTAAATTTTAGGTTTTGCTACAAATTCAGTTTTGCTGGCTCATCACTAATAATAGGCTAAAAGTAGCCCAGGCATGGATGGCCTTCTCCTGGTTTGGTGGTTTATGGTTTACTTTGCTGGTCTCTGTTTTATGTCTCACTCAGTCACACAGCAGTACACAGAGTGTGGTGGCCAAGACTTTAAATCACAAGGCAACTTCATCATCTCAGTTTGTAACCCTTACTAATACACTCAAACTGCCACTGTTGCAGTGCAGTGTTCAAAAAAATATATGCGGAATAATTGTAAACATAAAAGTCAATATGGAAAAAGCATCTTCCTAATTTGCAATAAACATAATTTTGCAGTAATGATAAGTCCAACTGCAAGAAGTAAAAACATCCCTGTACATTGAAACTTTTATGAAGCAATTCTGATGTTGATGTGTAGTGATAGAGTGCTTAATGCGACTGCCACACAGAAAAGTCTACAGCTGTGTGGAGATGTACATTATCTCCATGTTAATATCAGTTTCTCCTTTTCTTTCTACAGTATCTATCTATCTATCTATCTATCTATCTATCTATCTATCTATCTATCTATCTATCTATCTATCTATCTATCTATCTATCTATTCTGGGCTTTGTAAAAGTTAACTGCATTAAGTCTTAAAATTAATGAGTGGATTAATTTATTTAGTATGTTAAACAGTGGACTGTAGTAGGTTATACTGCCTTTTAACTCCAGATATCTGAGTTTTATTTCAGGCATGATCACAGCACCTTCAGAGGTTACATGCTCTCTGTACGTCCCAATGTCTCAGTTTCCCCCAATGCTTAAAGATGTGCATTTTAGGCACCACACAACTCTAAGACTCTAATGTGAGTGTGTATATGAGTATGCCTGTGTAAGCGTGTGGATGGATGGATGGAATATGCTCAGTTGCATTAGAATAACTTAGATGCTAGGAGATCCGTTTGCATCATTAACTCATCCTGAGTTCACAGAAAAAAAAATGATACTGTTATGGATTGAAGCTGCAAAGTATGAAATGTAATGGCTAACAAGCTGAACCTCTATCTGTGTTCCCTGCAGGTGTTGCAGTGACTAAGCTTTCTGAACAGTAAACTAGATACACAATTCTTTAGGGACTAGCCATTGTGATTGTCTCATTGTTTAAAAGCCTTCATGTTTTCATTTTTACCTGTGTTGCTGTCTGGGATACTTTTCACAGGCAGAAATGCAGAGCAAAACCTTTTGAATTGAAGCTGTTAGATATGCTGAGTGCATAAATACAATTAAAACTAATTGAGTGATTGAACATTAAACTTACCTGAACAATGCAAAACACTATATATACAGTATATATATATATATATATATATATATATATATATATATAGTTTT
>JANRMT010062815.1:4727195-4744109 GCA_026402145.1 Polypterus bichir lapradei
TATCTATCTATCTATCTATCTATCTATCTATCTATCTATCTATCTATCTATCTATCTATCTATCTATCTATCTATCGCTTTTTCTGCTCCACCATGTATTTCGGGATTCGTAACAATCTGGGTCTAGCCGGTCCTGTCCCACTCCTTCTTTTGCCGGTGGCTGTTTAAAAGAAAAGGAAAAATGATTGGGATTAGCGGTCAGATTTCCCATTTCCCACAGCCACACAAGGTCTTGAACCCAATTAAAGGCTAATAATTACCCAGACAACTTCACTGCAATCGCTTCTGTACCTTCATTAGACAGTGAGAGAAAATAGGATAGGCTGATCAAACGCCAGCGGTACTACTCGTTGGCAAAAGGGACATTATACCACAATAAAGTGGTCTCTGTTGCTAACAATGAGACTGGAGCCAGCTAATTGATTTTATTTTTTTTTTTCGGTTTCAATCACCAAATCTTTCATTTTCTCGCAAAAAAAATACAGATATTTGCATGATGCTTTACTGCTGTTTATTTATTTAAAACGCATCATCCAAACATTATACCTTAATGAATGAAAAACATCATGTTCGTGTGCTTATGATCTATGTAAATAAATACCAGCTGCTAACAACGCTCTGTATTTTTTTTTAATCAGACCCCGGCTATTTTGTTTAGTTAGTATATTTATAGTAATTTATTAGTGTATAAACGATATTTAGGTTTTGCTTCACACCGTCAAAGCACACACACACCATACTTACACTTTGGTGATTATATCACTATTCACATGATCACGAAGGTGCCGCATAGAAATACGAAGCACATACGGACATTTTTGAACCACAATACATGTAAATAAACTGTAACATAACTTCCAGTAGCATTATAGGTAGCTGACAAAGCACTGGATTTTAATAGGTTATGTAAAACCGCAGGAACTGCTAAGAGACTAAACTCCCAAGAGCCTCGGATTATGAGTGACATCTGCAGTATTGGGAAAACGGAACGCGTTACAGAAGGTTTCGCTTATACAACAGTCTGGATGAGTAATATTGGCATTAAAATGAATGTATTACATTTTCGGTTTTGTGGGGTCCCTGGAGCAATGTTAACAGACACATCTTAAAAGTGATACAGTTATATTGATATACATATCATGTATAGTGATAAGGAAATATTTGTTCTAAAAATTCATCGTCATTTTCTCTAACGATCCTTTTTACTGTTATTATCCTAAATATTGCTCTGAAAAAGTTTTTCACCATGACTTTCGTTGTTGGGTTAAGGTTGTGCTGGCATTAATATGGAAGCTATTGTAGTTTTAAGCAAGTTTGTTTCATCAAATCACCTTATATAGGTGCTTGTGCCGTTATAGCACATTTTACCATTTTTGAAATTGTTTATGAGGGTGTAGTATATATATGTATCTTGATGCCCTCCAGTCGTGTGTTTGTTTTGTATTTTCAGTTAGTAGAAAGTACTGTCATAACAGATAAATGGTCACTTTTGAAATGACTTCTCCTACTGTCCACACACTCGTCAAGAACAGACTTGTCAAAGGCAAATAAAAGATTTTGTCAGTCACCTTTTGATATTCGAGGAACCTAAAATTGATTTGCATTAAAACTGCCCAAAAGACTGTTTCTAGTCATTTAGATAATATCAATACTGAAAAGTTTGCAAAATCGCAAATGTACAAAGCACAATGCTCATTCTTACTGTGGTGCATTTTGACACTGAGCACCGTCACAATACTTTGGCTACATAATTCACTTGCCAGTATTTCTTTGTTTCAAGGAAGGTTTCATATTTCTGTGAAGACATTGGTGTTTAAACGCAGCGAACTGGAAGCAAAAGGTAGTAGAATTGTTGAATATTGACAACTTGCAGTTGTTCTTTCTTTTTTTTTTTCTTGTAGAGAAAAAAGCTCGTGTGGACATTTACATTTCATTTTCCACAATAAAATCGTTTTCACCAATTTCAGTCAATCTGCTTCATTATTTAGTAAAGTGTCAATATCACATTTGTGAAATAAAATCTTCCAGATTCTTTCTACAGCGTACTGGAATGTTTCCTGGAAGACATATTCTTTTTTAAATGGTCATCTGCCAAACTGTCGGCCGTCTTGAACCTTATTAAATAATTATATCTGAACTGCCGAGCTCTTCTTGGGAGACGAACACGTCAAACGACAAGATGAGAAAAAGAAAGAAAGGAAAATCAATAGTCCAAAACCAACTAGTAAAATGTTATTCCTAAACTGTTCCTTTTACCCGATTCCTGGTTTCCTGAGCCCTCAGTGTTTAAATAACAGAGAAATACCCCTCTAACAAGTGAAAGGTCAGTAACAATGACTCGCTTTACCGAAGTCAGCTCGTTATTTGTAACAACTGTGGTGCTATCGTGTAACGAATCGAAGCTGTTATTACAGCACAGAAAAAATAAGAGATTGACTCTAAGAAAAACGGTATGCAGAGTGAGATTTCAGAACACACACACGCACACACATATATATACCAGCGTGGACAAATGTAAAATGCGGTCTTCTTTCCTTTCAAGATCGTAAAAATCATTCATTTAGAAAAAAAGAGAAAAATATGTTGGGTTGTTTGGTCAGTATTTGTTTAACTGTTTATTTAAAATGATGTTAAGTGTTCAATGAAAAATGCAGTCTTATTTTTTTATGACTTGCGCTATTTCTTTCTTTTGTTTAATAAGGACGCCTTCCTTATTTTTTAATCGCGCAGCTAATTGCCTAATTATAATTCATTTGTGTTGTCTTTTAATGTCATTTTTCATCATTAATCTTTTTATTTATCGCTTATTAATTCACCGATCTTCTTTTCCTTTGTTTATGTTTATACTTTGCTTCAATGGATGCTGTCAGGTTCGTTTAACCTTTTTAAATCTGTGACATGAAAATATATTTTATCCTCTGCCCGTATTTTCATTCTTATTTTTATGTCCATTACTCATCATTTAAATACCTGTAAAACAGCGTAGTCTTTGTTTGGTCATGACGCTTAAAGATGCATTTGTAAATTCCTTTTCCATTTTTTTAAAATTTGAATATTTGGAGTAAAAGAGCGTTTTTTTATTTTTTATGCATTTTATTTTTTTTCCATTATTCCAGCATTAATCCAAATCATTTTGCATTTTATTCGTGATTACATTTTACTGTTGGACAATTTCATTTCATACGTTTACGGCAGCTTATTTTTAATCGAGAAGACAGTTATTGAATAATTGTGTCCTGAATAACTTCATACTGATTATTAAATTTATATTTTCTTTCTGTCTTATTATATTTTAGTACACCTGTATCTGTCGTTAGATTACTGATCATTTTTGGCTGCAACACTTGCGTTGCCTCGAGTGAAGTCTCTTGAATACCATTTTATACCCTTAAACGTTCTACAGATCTTATTTAAACAATCCTGAATGTGCAGTGGTGTTTTAGAATGTGCAGAAGCGAGAGACCTCGGATGTAAGAACATTAGCCTAGCTTTTATCATGCTTTTTCATGACAGAAAAAAAATCTCTCGCTTTGAATAAAGTCTACAAAATGGTGAGGTGCTGCTATGAGTTGATGAATAACTGCGGTTTGAATAGACGACTTTTATGCATAGCAATGGAGGTAAATATATTAAAAGAGATTACACTTAAGGGTCTGTAAACAACCCATATAATTGATGCCGCTGCAACTGGAAAGAGCTCCGATGTTGTCTTTGGGGATTAAAAAGCAGTTTGTTCAGCTATTCATTAAAAGAGCCAACACAGTTCTTCAGAATTTTATAACCTGCAAATGCCTTTTAATTACAGCCATTTTGCAGCGGTGTGATTTCTCTTTCGCTTGTAAGAGACATCATAACGAAAAATAAGTGAAAAGTTTATAGGAGTCCGATTTCTGTATTGTGTGGTAGAGAATAATATAAGGGAATATCTGTCCGGGAAGAGAACACTTCTACGTACTACAGCCACTATTCTAATCTGAAATCTCACTGGAATAAATAAATAAATAAATAAATAAATAAATAAATAAATAAATAAATAAATAAATGCTTCAATGTTATCTTAATTCCTCTTCTGTCCCACATGCATCTAGCTCTTTGAACTTATTTCATATGTTGAGATTAATTAGATTAGTCAATGCTGATGACTACAGCGTATAATTTGGAAATTGCTGCATGAGAAAATAAAAGGTACTTTTCAGTCCATGGTAAATAATTTGTTTTATCTTTTCTTTTTAAAACTATTCAAGTCTGATGTTACAGTGAATAAATGAATACTAATACGTAAATAAATACTATGATGAAGCTGTCCAACCCGTATTAAAGCGGAACTCTATGTATACCTAAACATGTACTGTACGTGTGACCCCAGCGTCATCTTTGCCGAATAAATACATTATACCAAAATTTCAGGATGCTGATCAAATTAACTATACAGAATGCATGTAAAATAAGGCAGTACAGAAAAATAAACGTATGTAAACAGTACATATGGAAGGTGTGGTAGCAATGTGCATTTGTACAACAAATCTTGTGTACCTTTTGTAAGGAGGGTATAAATCTGTAAAATTATTTTTTACGCTTTCCGTAGGACTTTCTTACCAATGGTTTCTATAATCTATATACGTCAATAACTACATTTTTTCCCATATTTTTTAAGAAAAATGTTTGACATATTTATATTTAGACGTACTCCATATAGGATCACACCTGTTTTCAATTTATTGGACAACACAACTAAAGCTTTGCAAAAATGCTCAAAATCGCACACAGAAACATATTAAAATGCACACACACCAAGTTCAAAATGTATACATCGAACGGCAGGGTGACTTTGTGGGACTTGTTGTCGCCTCGTAGCACTTGAGCCCGCAGGGTCGATTTCAGGCTGTAGCGTCTTCTGTGTGGAATTTCGTACTCTCCCGGGGTTTGCGTGGGTGTACAGACAGAACTGATATAAAAGTACGTGAATGATAATATCTGTAAGAAAATATATACGAAAGAAAAACTTTATAAGTAATCATGCAGTGATTGTCACTGCTCTTACTATTAAAAAAATAACAATGTTAATATTGCTTGATCTTAATAATTAACCATATATCAATAAATACGAAGCCTATCATTTTACTGGTTGCATTTTTATAAACGGTATACATTAATATGCATTTTAGCAATGGTGACATTTGTACCCCAGCTCTGTAACAGCAGTGATGGAGTCTAAGATGTGCTAATCTCTTCCCGTATTACTATTGTCACTGAGACATTGTGTTTCACGCACATTCAGCTGAGCCAAACCAGGTAACTATTTGTAGAATTGAATATTAGAGTTCAGCTTTTGGAAAGAAAGTACCTACTCAACCCTTTACTTAGCAATTGGCCATCAAGTTTAACACGTGCATCACTGAAATACTATATTACTTTTTTAAAATGTTGAATTAAACATTATATCATGTCAGTGCATATGCTTTGAAGAGAAATGAATTCTAGTATTACAAACGTTTCTTCAAAAATGCACGTGAAATTTTCCACACATTTTTGACCTCAGTCATCAGCGCCACCAGCCTCCACCCCAAATACACACACACACACCACACGTACATACACGCACACGCACACCCACAACACACACACACACACACACACACACACACACACACACACACACTGTCCGTGAGTCAGTGGCCATTCCTGAACAGTAAAACCAAATTTGTATTAAGAAAGTGGTGACAGGTAAAACAGAATGGAGTGCCCTTATAAAACTGTTAATTACCAAATCTCCTTAAACCGAGAATACTGCTAAATAGCCTACAACGACGCAGGTAAACGTGGTTCTCCAAAAATCAATAATATAAACGAAAAATGTATTTTTAAAGGTTTTCTTGCAAAGTGCTGTGGAATATTAGCACAAGGTGTGGATGTTAGGGCTAAACGCAATGAAGAAGAAGAAAAAGCCCACAACAGTACTAAGTAGCTTTTAAAAGCATGGCTTTCCCGTCCGTTTAAGTATAAAAATATAAATTTTAGCTTTAAATGTTACATTAATTTAAACATACAATGTAATTGATAATGAACAAATGAATGCCACGACGAACACGCAATAGCAGTGCAATTAATGTAACTTTTCCAAGTTCCCGACCAGTTTAACATATGTAAGTTCATCTGTTGCAATAATTTGTCTGTGCTACGTTTTCCTAATCGTTTATTCACATTTAGTTTAAATCATTAACGCATACTTTTAAAATTATTGGTCATTTCTCTACATTCTCTTCGAGGTAAGAATCTATAGAATTACATGCACTATGCCGCGGCAACCCTTGAAGATCCGGCAAACATTATTATTTTTTGGCACAACTATAGGTTGTTTATATTATTATTAGCTTATTTTGTTGTTAAAATCCTGTTATGATCATCATACGAACCAAATGCAAGGACGAGCCACTGTTGAAAATGATCTCATGAGTGTTTAAACGTGTTGACTAAAAATGCGTCTGCCTTGAATTTAAACACATGATTAAGAATGTCCACGTACAGGTTAGTTTATTGAAACAAAACAGGTCATACTTACCACACTTAAAGGCACGTGCCTATTTGTCTTCTAACACTTATCGATATATACTGTACCGAATTCGCTTATTAATGCCCTACAAGTGATAATAACAGAGTTAGGCAGTGAGCTTTCTAGATGAGGATGAGAATACTCCGAATATCTCGAATTTATTTACCTCATGAAAGCCAAGAGGTGTACATGAAATCGAGCAAACCTGCGCCCGAAAGTGAAGGCTTCTGCCATTCTCGACCCTGTTCGCGGCTCCCGTACTGAGCAGTGTGCTCACAGTATTAAAATCAAGAGAGCCCACCATACTGACCGTGTGCCTATGAGGTGCTACATCATTCTGCTAAAACCGTATCTGCTTTTCATTTTACTTTGCATTTATTGATGAATCTTAATTAATGGTGTCAAAACCGCGGGTGAGTGTTATTTGTGTGTGTGCGCGTGTGTGTGCGTGTATCTGTGTGCCGGGGGTAGCATTAGAGGGATACTATTAACGGATCGTGGCTTGTAGTTGTACTCATAGGGCATTGAAAAATAACCAGCAAGCCAAGGTCATATAACACATAAATAAAGCCTTTATTTGTGAGAAACGTCTAAGAAAACAATGACCTATGTCAAAATGTATCTATAAGAAATATCAAACTAACAAGATATTTTCACAGGCAAAGAAATCTGATTTAATAAACGGCTTTTGAAGATTTTGCTAATTTTACCTTAAGAGTTCGTCACCTGCAGACAAGAAAAGTAGAAAATTAAAAATGTGTAGTGGCTAGACAGAGTGACAGAGTGATAGAACGAAAAGGGCAAGCCGCTTGTGTAACCATACCCTACAAATGTGCCATTGCAATGGGTTCGAATAACTAGACCGAACCGAATTAGCTCGTGCAAATGTGAACTGACAAAAAAAAAAAAAAAGAAAAAAAGAAAACTCGCCTTGGTGTGTTATGCGTCTATCTGTAGAGCTCTTCAAACTCAGGTGTAGTGAATTCCTGCGCACAATTAATGGAAGGAATCCAACACAAGATTATGAATGGGTATTATTACTGTTTTCTTTTTAATACTTATTATTTCAAAATAGAAATAGCACTGAGTCGTGCTTCCTTCGTGTATATTTGAAAACAGTTGTTAGTAATATATATATATATATATATATATATATATATATATATATATATATATATATATATTTAATGTCGTAGAATTTTAAGAAGATGGGAATATGCCACACCTGGTGTGCATCAAAGTGCCTTATACTACTACATGGACAACCAGCACATTACAAAACATAGGTTAAAATAAAACAGCAATATGGGTTGAATTTTCAGCATAACTTCCCTACAAGATTGTTTGCCATGTTAAAATGACAAGAAGCTACTGCAAAATAACAAAACTGAACGACAATACTGAAATGTCAAAGAAAAAAAGAAAATGTCATCCTTCTAAAGCCCTACAGTCATATATGTGGATGCCGTAACAGTTTGTCAAGATCAATAATCATGCCCTTTTAAAGACAGGTAAAAAAAATATGACAACAAAGCTACCTGATCAAAAAGAGTCCGTTTTAATAGTGTAGTGTTGTCAACCTTCACCTGAAATCTAGATCTATCTTTCTGTCTCTGCACCGCGTCTCTAAAAAGGATATGCCGGTTAAAAAAAAAAAAAAAAAAAAAAACGACGAATGGATCATATATGTTACTATTGTAATATACAGTATATACAACCGTGAATAATAAAAGTTAAACTTACAATGCTCTGCTATTGAGTACATTGGAAATAGTATAAAAAAGAAAATAAAAACAGAGTCGTATCAGCATTTATACTGCAGTGGCCACTTTTCAAGTAAGTTAGCAATATAGTCACGTTTACAGCAACGGTATTACAATTTTTTATAGTAAAATACAGCATTCTGATCTGTAACATGTACACCATTGACATACTGGGTAAAGTAAAATGAAAATACAAGCATCCTAGAGGCATCCAGGCCAGCGTTACACCATACCTCTCTAGTCAGCTATAGGTTGTGTGGCAAGTTGCGAGGGCTGTAATTTACACGTATGCTAAAGCAAACCCTCTCCACCATTAAGGATGAGACTCGTATCGTATGTCCTAAAACGAGTGACCAGCACCAAAGTGATCAGAAGAAAGTATTCTTCTTAAAGAAACAGTGAGTGAAGAAAAAAAACCGCTGAGATGGTTCCGAATGAGAAAGAGGAGGGGGGAGAGATAAGTGATCTAAAGGATAGACGATAGGACAAAAAGTGATGATGATGAATACATTGGAAAGTTTTTTGGCCCTGGCGACGGTGTCAGATTGAATGGCCTGTGCGCATGTGCGAAGGTGTCCAAACTGACAATGCTGCTGAAATGAAGATAGTGTTGTTGCTGCTTCTGAGCTCAAGGAGGACGAGAGGAGTCTACAAGCCGACAAGATGAGATCCAAAGCGAGGGCGAGAAAACTGGCCAAAAGTAGGTCCTTCTCCTTTCTTACCCCGTTCCTTCTTGCTGAAACCCGGCAGCCGGGTCCCTCCGAACCGAGGGGCAGATTGCAGAGGTGTCCCTTTCCAAGAGATCAGTTCCTTATCGAAAAGTAGCGCTCATTTTCCCCTTCTTTTCTTATTATTCTTGATCAACTAAGAAGCTAAAATATATCACAGCGTGTATGTCCACCCCCTTTTTGGCTGTTGTCGCTTGCTGGTACACAACATGAGAAGTTTCTTGTTGGAGAGAGAGAGAGAGAGCAGGAGAGAGAGAGACGGGGTGCAACATTTGTACCGGTGTCTGACTTGTGGCGTTACAGTTCTTTTGGGGGACCAGGAAACATGTTGTAATTCCGAGTGAAATGAACGTTGTAATCTCGGCGACTGAGTCCGATGAACTGCTGCAAACTGCACAGAATCGTTAAAGCGAAAGTTAACCAAAAGTTGACGAAAGGGATAGTAACTTTTTTTTCTTACTGAGTGTTCCAAGTCTTGTGAAATAGAATTCCTGCCTTGTGAAATAGTGGGCGCTGTAGCACCGCTCATACGGAGCGGGAGTACAAGGAGGCTTTTCGTTACACGCTCTGTTTGAAAACACGGCGAGCTCAGCGCACTTCGGGGGGACCCTGTATGTGAGAGAAAAATTGTCGCAAAAAACCTTAATGGCGGAGTTTCTCTCGATCTGTTTTCGTGTTGGGGTTTGTTATCGTGTTTTTGCATTTGGATGAATTGCGCCTGTGGAGATATTTTGGGGGCGTTCTTTTGTTTTCAGTGTAATTCCTTTTTTTTTCTTCTGGGAATGCCAATCGATAATATTCGGTGAGCACGAAACCGTTTGTGTGGACTGTTGCAAACTTCTGAGTATTTAAAACTTTTGTTTTCATTTGCATGTGAAAGGCGGAATCTTTGTCATCTGTTTTCTTTTTCATTTATTCATATAGGATTTTCTAGAGTCTCTTGCTTTCTCTTTTCAATGTGTGAGAGTTTGGAAATGCATTTCCCCCCGCACTTTCTACTTTAATGTGAAAGCAAGATGCAAATATAAAAGCGTATTTCTGATTTTAAAAGTGTTTAGCAGCCGTGTAATTGCAGGCGCCGTTTGTCAAAAGTGGATGTTTATTAATCTGATTTCAGTAGCCGATTCTTCATAATGGCCATATTCAACTCAATTTGTCTATTTAAAATGGTAATTCCGTTTACACTTCAAAATCCTATTCAGTCGCTATTAGCCTTCAGAAAATTAAAAGAAGAAAACTGAATAATGAAGATGAAATTGAGTAATCCTCTTTTTTTGCTGCGGAAAAGCTGGATTCAGAAGTGCTATTTTCTTTTCAGGTCGAATATAATTAAAAGGTGCACATTTCTATACACGAAAATCAATCTGCCGACGTTTAGATTTTAAGCTCTATTTACAGACTGATTGACATTTTAATTTATTTTGAAACAATCACGGATAATTATTTGACCCATTCAGTTTCTTCAGACGTACATCATGTTCGTAATTTGAAGAGCACATGCATTTATCGGACATTCTGTTTTAACCAAGGCTCTTCGATTTTTATTACTAAGTCTTTTTTATTAGTGTTATTATTACTGCTTGTTATAAAACTATGAACATTGTCAGAGCAAAATTTAAATTCGTGCAAAACTGCCAATTTACAGATTTGTATATGCATAGGCTAAATATTGTCATTTGCACAACCGGTTCATTTAGCTGTAGTCAATAATTAAAATTATTTATTGTTACGTTAAATGCAATGTATCAGCTGGCGCAGCATGCATATAAAAATGTTACACTAATAAAATGTATTGTTAAGCGAAATTAAGGAAAGATACTGCATGTTTATGGATTTTATAAAGTCTTACTAATGTTGTTATAAATACAATAATATTGCAGTAAGTTAAAAAGTGCACTTTAAAATTCAGTAAGAAGGCATCGGTTTGAGGTGCCCCTGAAGGTTAATTCTCCTTGATTTCTTGGACTTTATTTAATGGAGGGTGTCTTCTGGTTATTTGTTTAAATGTCAGTGACTGTGATCATTCTGTGTAGCAATGTCGAGTTTTAGAATGCTAACCATTTTAATGGAGTCCACAAAGAATTTATAGGCTACTTTATCAGTATTTACTATTTTCCATTGAGATATTTGTTTAAATTAATACAATTTAAATGAATAAGCACACACACACAATTTAGATTTTTTTCCCAAACATGTATCAGGGACGTGTCTCTCATTTTTAAGGCGTGCTAAAAAGTAGTGGTAATTAAAGAATATTAGTCTGCTAAAGATGCTGTAATTTGAAATCAGCATTAAATTTTTGTGCTATTAGCCGTCTTTTTTATTGACACGCACTTACATTTTTTTTGCTGGCTTATAAATATACAGAGCATAATCTACTTTTTGGAGGTTATTTAAGAAATGCATAAAAATATATATTCATATCACGTTGCATATTAGGCCACTTGTGAGACGACATATTTTATATCTTACAAATAAAACTTGGCAGTTCTTTACAGTTGTACATGGGTGAATGGATGCATGCTTAATGATAATAACAAAGTTGTTACATTTCAATTGTAAAATTTCAGCTATAATTGTAATATCTAAATGTACAGAAATGACAGATCTCTTAACTTGATTCCGGGAGATGTTTCATTATATACAGTATATACTAACTTTTCTTTACTCCCTTCTTTGCTAAACATTTGGCATCTTTTGAAATTGTTCATCTTTTCACTAATAAAAGCAAGTTATTATTTTAAGGGAAATGCGGTCTGATGAAGGTGCACCCAGCGTCACAGGCATAATAAACTGGAGCACCTGTGGGCGCCTCGTACTGGCCACATGCCCCGTAGCTTCTGTCTGCCTTACAGATGCGCGCAGTTTAAAGAACAAAAAGCATGCTGCACCTGAGGCCAAGAGTCGAGTTCACAGATTTTGGAATTAATAAATGCGAATTGTTGAGAAAACTACTACTATGCACTCTGCTTAGTGAGAGTTCGAGCCAGGATGCCAAACAAAAAGTTCAGCGTGTTCTCCTATAGTTAAAAGTAAGAAAGTGTGTGTGTGTGGTTTACAGTCTGTTATTTATGTAATTTTTTCGTGACGTTTGTAGGCCATCAAGTAGTTCTAAGCCTCTATGAAAAAGTCTGGCGGAGAAAGTTATGAACGTGAACCAGACGTGCCGGACGGAATGGACACGGGCCGAGTCGTAGGAAATGGATCTGCTTCCTTGCAGTGTTTTTATTCTGTCATTATTAATGTCGAAGCAAAGTATGCTGTAGAAAGCGTGTTACTCATATTACTTATGGTCAATAATAATAATAATAAGAAGAAGAAGAATAAGGTTTGCAATACAAAGTTATGCACGATTTTAATTATGCATCATTAGTATTTTTGGTATAGATTAGCATATAGATACAGTATACATATATATATATATATATATATATATATGAGCTACACACACACATATATATTTATATTCACACGAACATACACACAAGCACATTTAAAAATCTTTTATAAAGTGTGTGTATAAAGTTTAATGGAATGCACATTTTAATAATTATTTCAGAAATATTCATTTCGTCTAACATGCTATAGCTATATTATATTTATAATTTGAGTACATCCCTGGTAATAAAGAAGCAGCCTGTGTTTAAATCAATAATGGAAATTTTCCGTTCGAATGTTCGGAAGACTTGGCCTCTTTCCTGTCTGCTTGTTCGGTTTAAGTGACTGTCCATTTGAGAACTCTGCGTGGCCTCTCGTTAGAAATACTTAGTTGGGTTGTAGGATCATGTTATTAATTATGAGACGAAGCAGTTTGAACACATCTTAATTTTGACAATAAAGTAGGGTTCTTCAATTTTTTATCTAAAAATATGTTTTTTAAACATGGTCATTTTTATTATTTTGTTCAAAATCTCTATTAACATTTCGCAGCTCCTGCTGTACAGTATGAGCGAATCGGCAAATGCAGTTATTCTGTTTATTATTATTATTATTGTTATTATGCGACAGTGTTTTTAAACATGCATTAATTACGAACTTGGCAGGCATTTAAAATTTAATTTACTGGAAGCATTTATAGTAATTTTGTTTCTGAAGATTAGATTCCCCAAGTGAGTAGGAGAGCGGCTATAGCAGGCCACATTGAACGGCTTGCTTGGTATTTTGTTGTTATTGCACAGAAGGACAGAAAGCTGTGAAGTCGGTGATATATTAGAAGAAAATACATTTAAATGAAAAACCTTTGTTTACAAAATGTAAGATTAAAGATTGAAACTTCCTAGTCATTTTAAATAATGCAGCAACCCCACTTATTTAGAGTTTCGGGTTGTATTCAGTTTAATGTGTTGATTTAAATAATTTTATTTTATTACGTTTTTAATGTAAATTACCATAATGCAGAGAACAAAAATAACTACCAGGGGGGCGAAATGGAGAGAAAAAGAGAGAACTATAGCGAGATGGACAGTGGATGTGCCTGGGAATGTACCTTGCGAATATTACAATTTTGTACTCATTTATGAAGGATTTTGTTTTCAAAGTTTCTGCAGACAACCTAAGATGTCTTCATACTGTATATACTCCTTGAAACATCCTAGGGGCGTTTGGGACAATACTTGAGCACTTAAAATAGGGCCGCACACTTATTTATATTTACGTTTTCTTAAGAATTGGACTGTAAGCATATCGATTATTGCGAGAATAAGAGAACTGAAGAAAATGACAGTTTGAATAAAGTGGGTCATTTTTAGGTTCTTAGGTTCTCTTCAAACTGTATTTAAAACCATTACGAAGACATTATACCTCTACTATCGGACAGTAATATATGCAACTAAATCAAATAATTGAACTTGGGGATGGGGGTGCGAGGGTATCAGGGGTGTGGGGGTTGGTGGTGAGATTGCGATTACCAAATTAAGTAACCATAGAAATTTAGAAGAATGCTCACACCTTGTTTTTTGACCTTCATCAATCTGAACGTCTCTGCCAAACGCACATTGTTCCTTTGCTGGTTGTTTTTTTTTTTTTTTGTTTTTTTTTTTGAGACAAAAAGATTGTGCGATTAATTTACTAACCACTAAGTATTATGCCATTTCCATGTTTCGCGCTATCGTTACTTTGTGATAATATGATTTTGAAAGTGGCGGCACGGTGGTGCAGTGTTTAGTGCAGCTGGAGATTTAAATTCGAATTCCGACCTGGACGGCCACTGCGGAGGTTACCTGCTGGGTTTCTCCTCCAGGTACTCCGGTTTGCATTCTTCGTCTAACGTTATTGTTAGGTTAAGTGGCAACTCTAAAATGACTGCAGTCCGCGTACTCACGGGTTGGGTTGTCGTTCCGCTGCTCCTACCGGAATTAGACTCCTATTCTTTAATAATGCGGCTTTAAAATGGAAGTGGGATTGATGCTTTAATTGTCTTTTTATATCAGGGTGTTATGGAAACATTATTAAGAGGGCAGTCCTATTCATCTTAATCACACTTTAATGAGACATATTTAATTTTGGGTTAATCAAAAGCTTGCTTAAATAAATTAATTTAGAAAAAGACAGGCATTGTATATGCTGAAAACGGAAATTACCCCCTTGCTACTGGTGGTCAATTTCTTTGAATAGGGTTATTTCTTTCATGTAATACATATATTATGAGCTAATAGATACTTATAGAACGCCAGGAAAACGGGATGTTACCTTAAGTGTGGTCAAACACAATATATTAATGCTATGGATTAAAATATACACTGTATACAAAGGCAAGGCACTCACTTCAGGACTGATAAACAGTCTCTAAACTGGAAAGTGCAAACTCAAATTCATATTGTGGTAGGTTTAACCACTGGTTATGAACAAACAGAAGGGTGTAATAAGCAAAAAAAAAAAAATGAAATGTCCATTGCAGGCAAATGAAGAAATAAAATCCCATCTGCCTAACCACATTGCAGGTTTCTGTTCCTCTATCTCAGTACAAGCAGCTTGGTGTTTATAATATTTTCTTCTATTGACAAATGTCTACTGCCTCTAGATGGTTTTATTTCTTCTGATAGTTTAACTATACTGTGTATTATTCCCAGAATCAAAATTTTTCAAAAATAATATAATTTGTATTACTCAAAATGATTTAAGGACTTTTTCTCTGGCCACATATTATACCTATATTGTCTTAAATACATTGCACAAATGACTCACATGGTTGTCTCAATGTATACAATTAGCTGCTTTCCCAGAACCCCTGTTGGTTGTCAGATGGCTTTCACATGGTTATCCCAATTCACCTTTTGTCACAATAGAGTACCTTGGGGCTCAGCCAAGAGTATATGGATTGATGCTCAGCATCTCCATACAAATAACCACTGCATCAAGTGTACCCTGTTGTCCTGTGGGGTTGGAATATTGTGAATGAACAACTAGCTACAGCAAACTCTTTCATTTCAGGAAGTTTGTGTACCTAGAGAAACATCATCAGCCAACATAAAGTCACTTATCAGGACTCTTGGATGTACTTATCACTATGAAATAAGGTATTTTATATAACAATACAATGGTGTTCTAACAGGGGTATTTGACTCTGCAAAAGTCCCATCCGTCAGTCCAATTATCAAAAACTTTTCATATACAGTTCAGGGATTATTATGGAAACAAAATGTGCAAAGTAAAATCCAAGCCTGGGCAGAGCAAGTAGTGAAATTTACAGTTTCTTATTATGACTTTATCATAAGTAGGTGTGCAATATGATATAAGACTGAATGAAGATTTACCGCATCTTTAATGAATCATTTCTGGAGATGCCTTATTGACACCAAAAATGTAAGCACTAATATCAATGAGGTGGTTCAGTAGAAAGTCACTTTGTATATTCTGCCAAATTGACACACTGTTTACGCTTTAAAGGGAAATCTTGTTTCCTTTTCAAGAAGATGCTGGAGTGCTAATGCTTACCAGAAACATTTAATGTTATTTTTATTATGTATTATTTATATTTTTATTAGCAGAATTACAGACAAATGTATACACAGAGGGAGGCACGGTGGCGCAGTGGTAGCGCTGCTGCCTCGCAGTTAGGAGACCCGGGTCCTCCCTGCGTGGTGTTTGCATGTTCTCCCCCTGTCTACGTGGGTTTCCTCTGGGTACTCCGGTTTCCTCCCACAGTCCAAAGACATGCAGGTCAGTTGCATTGGTGTTTCTAAATTGTCCCTAGTGTGTGCTTGGGTGTGTGTGTGTGTGTGTGTGTGCCCTGCCCAGGGTTTGTTTCCTGCCTTGCGCCCTGTGTTGGCTGGGATTGGCTCCAGCAGACCCCCGTGACCCTGTAGTTAGGATATAGCGGGTTGGATAATGGATGGATAGATGTATACACAGAAACAGTTCTATACAGGGTGCAGCATATACTGTATCTTCATAGACTGATAGGTGCTTTGCTTGTGCCCTGAATACTGTCGAGGCCTATAACTTGAATGTAACAGAAAATAACCTTACGCATACTGGGAAAATACTGAAAAGGTAAAAATGATTCAATTTGGTATTCTTTATCTGGTGGACTGACTAAGAAAGTTTATTTTCATTAAACTTCTTTACACACACTCTTGGTAATTCTAAACATTGTGACACATGTTGGCATGCTTACTTGTGGTCATTCATTTTAAGGTGTTGCATTACAGGGGTCCGTCCTTCTACATTTTGCAACCGGCTATTCTGATTATTCAAGGTCAAAGTCAAATTTATTATGAAATTTACAAATTACAATGAAATTCCTAACTCGCACAGACTATTGGCAGTAGTACAATAACAGCAAAACACAAAGAAAAGGATACCACGTCATACCTTGAATGCGACCCATACACACACACACACACACACACACACACACACACACACACACACA
>JANRMT010062815.1:4744119-4754993 GCA_026402145.1 Polypterus bichir lapradei
ACACACACACACACACACACACACACACACACACACACACACACATTACATTAAGAATCATGAATGCAGTTTTTGCCATGCTTTGCTGTTGAGCAATCTTAGGACATGTGGATTAAAAAAGCTGTTCCAGAATCTAATGCTGTAAGTGTGAATGGTTCTGTACCATCTGACAGAATAGAGGAGAAAGAAAAGTGACTGTATAGGAAAGCTGAAGTTTTTAACATAACCTAATTTGCCTTTGTAAGAAAGTGTATGTTATAAATATATCAGACAGAAAGGCACCATTTGTCAATAATGTTCTGTGCCACCTTCACTGCCCTCAATAGTGCTTTCTAGACCTGGCTGAGCCGTTGTTCCACTCCTACTAATATTCAAGACAGCATGTGAGCATAGACCCTATCGAGCACTGTAAAAGTTGGTGGGCATAGATAGTGGTCATTTGGATGTCACTACATTGTCACTTTGAGCAATTGTCTATACAAGTAGAAAATAACTTTTGGGTGTCCATCCATCATACACACACATATTTATGCTCATCCATACTGTGCCAGTTTAGATTTGCTATCAGCCTAATCTGCTCATGTTTGGCTTGTGTGAGGAAATTGAAATATTCTGAAAAAAACTCATCCAGACAATGAGAGTCCATGCAGAATTTGTGCAGAATGTGATCAGGCTTGTGATCAATGCAAGGCATCTGTCGGTCTCTGTGCCACAGGGCCATGTTTAAGAAAAGCAATATATCCATGTCAATGCAACCAAAAATAGGGCTCTGTGTGTTGCCATTAAAAGAAAAAAACATTTTTATTCATTATATTTGATTTAGTTAAATACAGTTTAAACACAGAGAGCCATAATTATTTTAAATTATGACACCATAGACAATTGTGATTTCTCCTTTTCAAAAGTTTCAGAGCTGACGATAATGCTGATATCACATGAAGAAAAAAATACAGATATTTAAATGTTGATAATATATTACTTTTATACTTTGGTGATTTGTCATTTATGACACCAGCAGTTCATTAAAAATAAATTTATTTGCAAACTAATAAAACCAGTTTTTCTTCTTGTGATAGCTGAGCTTTAACAACATGCACAAGTTAATAATGAGCTCTCCTTTATTCATGCAATGGTTGATATGAATTTGATTTTGGTCCTTCATCCTAGAAATTTGTACCTGTCAAAGAGAAGACCATCCCAATGAGAAACACGGTCACCTCAGAGGCGAGACTTTCATGGGGTCTGTACTCCATACTGCCTTCTCTTTCTTCTTTGTGGGTGTCATTGTACTTTATGGTGGGTAGATGACTATCAAGTTGAATTCTACAAAAGTAAATGCATTTTTCACTGTAGAAGTATAGAAATAATGAACCATGAGCAGCAGCAGTCACCACTTCTAGTCTGACACTTTGGAGGCTTGTTCCTAGCTGTACATTGAAAAGCAAACCTTAAGTCAGCAGACATTGGACGCCTTGAAATTGCTTCATTCCCAGCAGCCAATCTGGCAAGGCTTCTTTACACTGAACACAAGCATTCATGATAGTAAACAAGAACTCTTGACCCCTAACTGGTGCCTTCACTACCTGCCAGCACTGCTTAGCTTTTTACTTTTACCTTACACACTTTACGCAGACTACTTAGGTGGCCACACATGCCGTGTTAACTCTGCTAGTAATACTTTTTTAATATCAGATTTTTCTTTACTTCTTGGAGTGTGAATTTAATTTTCTGTCAGTGAAGGTTCTGTGTGTAAAACATTAATAGTACTTTTTAAGATTCTCTTGCCTTCTTTATACCTACAATCTGTACATGTTTCATGTGCATAAGAATCAGTTCAATGTGGATATTTTGCTGATATCTCTGTAGTTTTCTTTTTCAAAACATCACAGATTACAACTGACTCAATAAATGACTCTATTACAATGTTTTTGGATTTCAGCTTTTTCATACTATTACAAGAACTGGGAAGCAACATTCAGAAAGTACGAGACCCTTTAGTATATACTGTATGTTTCATTTTCATTTCTTTCAAATGGTTATACTATGTGTTTCACTATATTAACACAAACTTTTTATTTCCATTGCAGTTTTTTCAATTTTCTCTCAAAAATTATTTTGCATAAATGATGTCACTCTTACATTTAAATCTTGATTAATGTGTTGAAATGCACTCTATGTAAATTACACCCTGGACTAATTGTGTTTAGTTTTGACATGGTGACATTCAGAAAAGAATTCTCATGTTATATATGTTGTGGACAGGTAGCTAAATCACAATACAGTACTTTAGTCTTTGTACTATACATGTGTACTTACAAGAGTATTTTTAATAAAAATAAATTTTGATGGTAATAATCAGCAGTTATGTGTAATATTTTGAGATGACTTCCAATGATTATTGTGATGTTGTGTAACACTTTTCATATGTATGTGCATGACTTGTGAAATTTCTCAGTTATATAATGATGTAAGCTATTTTATGACTTAAATATAGTAGTAGGCCATCAGTTACCACCAACTCCTCATAGCTCCAAGAATTGCCGGTATGAAATGTATGCATTCTCCCTTTGTGTGCTTGTGTGGGTTATTACTGGGCAGTTGGATTGCCTCCATCATCACAAAGACATATGTTTAATATTTATTTGTAACTCTGCATTGTCCTGATGTAAGTGTAAGTGTGTGAGTGTGCCCAGTAATGGGCTGATGTGCCATTCAAGTTCATTTCTACTTTATGCCCAGCATTCTTTGAATGGATTTCAGCTCCTTGCAGTCCTGTAGTGGATAAATCAGGACTATTATACAGATATTTATTGTTTGTGATATGCTTACATATCTTGATAAAATCCTCAAAGGACTGTGAAATTTCATGAGGCAGCACAGTGCTGCATAATTTAAATCTTCAGCCTCAAAGCTCCTCATTCCAGATTTCAAATTCAGGCCTGAGCGTTGTCTGTGTGGAGTCTGCACGTTCTCCCTGTGTCTCTCTGACTTTACCTCCCACTTTCCAAAGATGTTGTAAAAGTTGGATTGATTTCACTGTGAATTTCTCAAGTATGAATGAGTATAGGTGAAAGTGTGGAAAAATGGTTATAATTATTCTAATATCCTTTATCTTAAGAAAGTTCCATCCATCCATTATCCAACCCGCTATATCCTAACTACAGGGTCACAGGGTTCTGCTGGAGCCAATCCCAGCCAACACAGGGAGGAAAAAAACCCCCCGCAGGCCACGCACACACACACCAAGGACAATTTAGAGTCGCCAATGCACCTAAACTGTATGTCTTTGGACTGTGGGAGGAAACCGGAGCACCCAGAGGAAACCCACGCAGACACGGGGAGAACATGCAAACTCCACGTGAGGCAGCACCACCATGCCAACAGAGTATGCTCTGAAATAAACTAGAAATCCATCCATGAGTGGTTCCTGTCTTGTACCTAGTGTTGCCAGGATGGTGCTGTCCCTCGTAACCCTGATCTGAATTAATTACCACTACAAAGTACATGGAGTAAATAACATATAAAAAGTATCATTATTGCGTAGAGTTTTTCTTTAAATGGGTTCAGTAATGGATGGATAAGAGTATTTTTTTTCTTACAACTGATTGTGACCTTTATGTCCTGAAAAGTTCAGTATGTATTTGTGACTAAACTGTTGGGAGACTTTCATGTGAAAGAGACCACAGCTATAAAAGAGCTGAAGTTAATCATTAATTGCTATATTACATTAACTATCAAAAATGCTATTTCAATACTTATCACTTCTTTATTTCACAAATAATTTTATTGTCAGATACCAATGGCTCTTTATGAAACTACATTTGTGAAAACATTAAAAATGTTTATGGGCCAGCCTAAGGTGCCAGAACAACTGTAGCACTGATCACATCATTAAAATTACTGACTTTGCACAAAGAGCTGGAGCTGTCTGTGTGGAGTCTGCATGTTCTCTCCATGCTTGTTGGATTTTCTCCCCGTACTCTGTTTTTTCTCACTTTAAATTGGCTCAGTTTAAGTGTGAGTGTAAGCAGGCTCTGTTATAATTCTGATTAGCTGCAATCCTGATCTGGGGTTAGAAATACCTAATAGAACTTGGGTTGTGTTTTGTTATTATGTTTTGTTTCTTAAATAAAAATATTTAAAAAATGTTTAGACAGGTGATTTTTACACTAGACATCTGTTACTCATACTCCTACTTCATCAAATCTATATTTTCAATTTCTCATTCCTATATTAGACTACTATTATGTTGACTGCAAAGATTTATGGTATCATTCAGTTATCAAAGTCTGGCCTGCTCTCAGAGGCTAATCTCAGCTGCTGTTTAAGTAAACACATGCTAACCTTGGATTTGCAGCTTTGCAAAAAAAAGAAACCTTTAAAAAAGATGCCAGCACTCTCTGGATGTTTCTATAAATGACTGATTCAAAGTGCAACACAGACTACCAAATAATCACTATCAACTAATATAGAAATTCAAACTTGAAATACCAAATGGGAATTGGACAACACATGCCAAGTCTGGTTGAAAACAGACAATAAGAAAATAAAAGCTTAAATATGATAACAGTTCTGAAAAGAATCAGACCCTTGGGAAGCCATATTCCTTGTGCCGGTCAATTGTCTAGTAAACAAGGGGGCATGTTTAGAATGGCCTTCGTCTGAGTACCCTCGCAGTCCCAAAAAGTGTATCAGCTGTGCCTGTCCAATCACAATTTCACCAAGTCCAATTTCAGTTTAAAAGTTTTGAGCTGTGGTTAGAAGTAATCCACTGCTGGATTGCAGGGCAGATTGGAGTAAATGATGAGCACTTGAGGGTCAACAGAAGGTGCAGTTTGTTCTAAAGGCAGGAGACATGGGCACTTGCAGATGGTGCATTAAGTGTCTTTCCTAGGCACAATTTGGCCATCAGCACTTGCTTTGGCATTCTACAGTATCTATGTAGTGCCTTAGAAAGCTAGAAATATTACAAAGTTCTTGAAAAAAAACAAAACAATGCAAGTAATATGCACATACTTACAACCAAATTACAATTACCAAGTTTTGTTTTTTTTTTGCATGTGGTGCCAAAGAAAATGGGCACGCAACCATCATGAGAATATACAGTCACCACAGTGTGAGATTTGAACCCTGGACTATAGAGTTTTGAGGCTGCAGCACTAGGCAATCCACCACCAAGTTTAACACTAAAAGCAGAAATAAGATTGCTGAAAAGTAAAGTGTCACAGGCTAAACAGAAGTAGTCAGTTTTAAAAATATGATTAAACTGAGGTGTGCCTTTCATTTAGAGTTCAATTTAAAGGCTCCAGGATTATCAAAGGCATGGACTTCTTTTCCAAGCATTGACTTTCTTCCATTTTTATTCTCCTTGCCTCAACTTCTCCTTTGGATGATCTCAAGCTTCCTTATTTTTTCTCTCGTCAAACTTTCATTATTTCTTTTACCATTTAACCTGCAGTAGTACTTTCTTAAATGAAATGTCACTGCTTTTCTCTAGTGGTTTTACTTCAGATTAGGGATAACTTTATTTCTGTCTTTATTTTTTAGGCTCAGTGGAAGTGTTTTGAAATTATTAGGTGACTCTGGTTTCATGACTCTAATGGCCCTCTCAAAATGTGCCAATAACTGGTGGGATTCTGTGTCTTAATTCAGTTTGCCCTCAAGAATTCTGAGTGGGTCTGCTTAACACGTCTTTACAGCAAACCTCGGGCTGCATTGCTTGTTTTCCCATGACTCAGATGCCCAAATCAACATGTGCCTGGCTGCCACTGAAATGTCACTTTGGTCCCCAAGAATTTAGCAGCCTATGATCCTGTGGAGAAAATTTTCTTTCATATAGTTTGGTTCCCCACTGGTTTCTGTTCATGACTCTGTGTGTGTGCTTCAGAATTGTTCCCTCTATGTAGTAGGCAATCTTCAAAGTTACATGTAAACACATATAGCATGCAGTTGGGTTCATTTTAAAGACATCTTGCCTCTCTTAAGGCTTACTCTTGGAATGTGCCAATGAAAGTAACATTGTATGTTTTTCCTAATGAAAAGCCGCATGTTCTGAAATTCAGTATAAAACACAGAGCAGGCCCACCTTGGGCCAAGATGGAGCATGCCCCCATTGATCACAAAGATATACAGTATTACATACTTTCAGTAGCCTATGTTGTTTTCATTTTTCACAAAATAGCTGACGTTTCATTTCTTACTCAATTTTCCATTATCTTGAAGTGGCTTTTACTCCCAGCTGGCATCTCTCCACATCACCTTCTTCAGAGGGTTAAATGCTACATCCCACTACTATTTCTACAATATGACTTTATTGTATTCCTATGTCAGATTAGTTGCAGAGAATTGCTGCTTCTCATCTGCACTGAAGACTGTGCCCTTAAAACTCAAAATAACTTACCTGGTGACAAATCAAAAACCTCTGATTGTATTATGAATCTTAGAGAAATATACAGTCTGTGTACTTCAGTAAAAAAAAAAATACATGGCGAAGAAAAAACAATACTAATAGCTTAAAATGTGAAAAAGAAGTGCTTTGAAATTAGCATGAAAAAAATAGTATAAAAATCGACCAGAAACATGTAAACAAATAGGGGGCATGCAGTTTAAGGTAATATTATATGGACACTGTGATATGTAAAAAGAGGATGGTACTATTCCAATATTTATTCTGCTGAAAACAGGGGATGCAAAAATAGTCCTTCTTCTTTGTTGGATTATCTCAGAGAGTGCAATACCATGTTAACAAGCACACACATATCTTTACTGAGCAGGCTAATGTTCATTATGTGACATACACACAGCTTGTTTCACAATAATAGTTGCATTCACAGGGCTTTTGAAAATAGCAGCTTCCTCATAAATAAATAAATGTTAATGTATTGAAAAATATACATACACTTTCAGTCCTATTTAGTGAAATTCAGTGTTATTATAGAGAGCTGGAACTTTACCTAGTAGCAAAGGTGCAAATCAGAAGCCAACCCTAAAGAGGGCATCGTTTTCTTGAGTGGCACTCATACACATACACAGCTACACTCACTCACCCTGAGGCCGATTTATGGTCACCGTTTAACCTGACACAAAAGTCTTTGGAGATGTGGGAGCAACACCTACAGACACCAGAGCTGAAACAGCAATCCACACAGACAACAATGTTGTGCAGGGCTCAAACCCCTAGCTTTGGACCCATTTTTTGCAGCGCTAATCATTGTGCCACCCATGTCAATGCATATGATGTGTAAAAATATTAAGTACACACTGTAATCTTAGAGTTTGCATTTAAAGTACTCTATAAAATGTAGAAGCTATTGCATATATTTGTAAGAGAAATAAATCTTATTGCAAAGTAAATAATAGCAAGATATAACTCTAAATATACTATAAAGCTTTATTGAAACACAAAAAGATAATAAACAAAGCCAAAAATAATAATAATATAACCAGGCAGTTGGATTATTTTATGTGGAGCAATAGAAAGTGACATGTTCAGTGTCCAAAATCAACACTGGGAATTATTTTTTTTTTCTTCCTTCCATACTGTCAAATTTATCATACAAAAATTACATTTAATTAAGAAATATAGTCTGTTTAGTTAAAAAATTAGGATGATATACAAAACACTGATAGACTGCTAGCAAGAGGTGTTTTTTTGTAACATTATGACATTCCATGCATTTAAAGGAAATCAATAGCTCATGATGCATTTATTATAATGTCAAACATGTTGGAAAAGAGACCAGGCTTACACTCCTCTCCTGCCATTGGCCATTTCTGACATGGGGTTACACCCCTGAAGTCACATGCACAGTCCTGGGACAGACTGACTGAGCTAACCCAGACAGGGAGAGGGCAACAGGGTCACTGTACTGTGAAAAGTCTCACATGCTGACTGGTCTTACACTGCTGTAATGGACTCTATCAATATGTACATTATATAACAAAATTTAAATAATGATTTATACATATTTTGTTTTATTTTGGAAAGCTTCATGACTGCTTGACAAGATTTGAATGACAATTAATTAATACCTGGATATCAGCAGGAGAATACGGTGCAGATTTCTTCAGTGAAGATATGGTGTGCACCCAACACATGTGTGACTGTCTAATTTAAATCACTTATATGTATAATGAAAGTACTTAAATATATTTTAAATTTAAAATGAGCAAAAAAAAAAAAAAAATAATGAAAAATTTACATAGGAAGGTGAGAACGGCAAAAGTATTGTTTCGGCACCCGCACACCAACTGCCCTAACCTAAGTGATGCCACGATGTAGTGAAAAATGAGAAATGAGAAAAAGAAAATGGAGACAGGCACAAGAACTAAGTGCATATTTCATACAAACAATGCTCAAGCCAGAAAGTGAACTTGAAAGTGGACAGCTATCAGGCAGCACTGCTAACCACTACATGTCTACAACATCTCCTTAGCCAGGTTCTGTCCATTTTATGTCCATTCTATCTCTTCTAATTTCTCTCTGTTTCTGTCCATCCATGTCCCTGTAATTTTCCCTGTCTCTTTATCATTTTTTTGCAATTTCAGCAATATTTATTTAATCTGCAAACATGAGCTTTCTATTCAAACATGTAATAAATAAGAGGTATTCAGGCCTTGTCTTTTCAAGTTTGATAGGTTTTAGTGGTAGGTGCATAAGAGAGGATGGAGTGTGTTTCTGTGGATAGTCCTGAGATTCCCAGCAATTTTCCCCTCATTATCAGATAATTCTGCATATGTAACTGCACAAACTGGATCTGCACTCGTTTAATACTTAACTTTTTTTTTTTTTAAAATAGAGCCCCAGATGAATACTCTGCTTATTTAACTGCCTCTTTGACTATTTCTGTCCATGAAAATTGGCTTAATTATATCAATGGAATGTTTCTTTTTTCAGTTCGCAACGCAATTAGCCCATCTCACTGCCTGCAATTTATTTTAATAAAAAATTAAACTGGTGGCATGTTGATTTTCCTATTCCCATGAGAGAGAAGCACTACTGGTGTGTTTAATTTCATTAACTATAGAGCGGCCTACTGGAAAAATATATAAGAACCTTAACGTGCCTCTTTCCCTTTTTAACAGTTCAGTGCCAATATTTTAAAGCAAATCATTATCGCTTTAGATGTGGCACACTGGTAATGTTTGCCATCCCACAACTGTTTTCTCAAGCCCTTGTAGAAAATGGCGTAAGAAAAATGAACAGCCCTTGATGGTAAAAAGATATTTTCTGGGAATTAATTGTCCTGTTTTATATGGGTCCCCTGAGTTGCTTGAGATGAGACTTAGCCCACAGATTTCTGAATTTCGGTACAGGAGGTGCAATTGCTTTTTTATTTGCCCAAGAAAATTGTTCTCAACGTGGAGATGACCTGCCAAAGATGCCCAAATAAAACTACAGATGCACATTTGGATGGAAATAATTTTCATGGTTGTTTTGGACTGATTTGTAAGACTAATCTTCAAATGCTCACTGTGACAGCCTCAAATACGTCAAGTTCCTCCATTTGTTTATGCTTAGCTCTTCACTGTAGCTTGAGTAGAGAAAGACAAAACTTGAGTGGAGCTTTACCAGGATTCTCCTTGCACTTGCAGTAGTCTATGATCTTGGTAGGTGGCAGTTACTCTTCTTAGTCCGCTCCATGCTGCTCATACCAAATCAATCACACTCCATTTCCCTGCTACCATCACAATATTTGCCCAAAACCACAATCCCAGTTTCCACAGAACTTATGATTACACCCCGATACTGTAAGAAATGGATGCATTTCAGTAAGTCTTTTGCCTCAGGAACTTGGTTGTTGTTTTGTTTTTAACCATACACCTGACAGTATGATCATCAGATGTAATAAAAGCTCTTGCCTGTGAGCAAATAGCTAGTGAGATTGACTTTAACTGTGCAGACCTACTGAAATGCCTTTCAGTACCCATTTTCCTCATAGAAAACGTCTGAGGCATTTGGTGCATTTTTCACAAACCTACTCTGGGCTCCGAGTTTCAACTACTGATGTAAGAAGCTTATGTTTTGGGTCACTGAGCCCTCTATTAAGGGTCAGCACAGCCTTAGATGTGCCTAGGATTTAAGCTCTTAGATTTCATAGAATGCACTTAGACAATGTACAGGCCATTCATGACACATTTTAGCAGTGGTTCTCAAAGTGTGGTCCATCGACCACCACTGGCTGAAAAGCAGTCTTCAAGGTGACAGTCATCATGTCTGAGTAAATTTACATTAACTTTATTTTGAAAGTCAGTTCATATATGTATATAGCCATCCCCCGCGGCTACAATAGTTGTGAAACAGGACAAACTTTAAAAATCAATAAACATGTATCGCTAGCTAAGCACAGGCAAGATACACTCCAAAACATAGAGGTAGACCGACTCGAACAGAAGCTGACACGTGAATGAGGAGGGCCCTGCCCGGCTCCCCACTCATGACGTCATGCTTCCCCCTCCCCTCGGCCCGCATCCTCTGTCTTGGATTAGCACAAATATATCACTCCTGCAAGTGAACTATGATCCTTAGCACAATGAGAGAAGTCGCAAAATCAACTGGAATGTTTAAGCAAATTGTAGAAAAATACTCGATCTAAATCCGTTAAGTAGTTCTCTTATTCGCTAGCTAAGTGGAGATAAGGAACAGCCCAAGGCTGGCGCGTGAGTGAGGAGGGCCCTGTCTGCCGCCCCCCCCTTGGCCCGCTGCATCTTTCTCTTATTTGCGCAAATAAATGGGTACTGCAAGTGAACTATGATAAATAGCGCAATGAGAGAAGCTACAAAATCAGCTGGAATGTTCAAGCAAATTATAGAGAAAAACCCTATTTAAATCCGTTAAGTAGTTCTCTCGTGAAAAGCGGACAGACAGACAGACA
>JANRMT010062815.1:4755393-4770876 GCA_026402145.1 Polypterus bichir lapradei
CTGCATCAATGCAGTTGACTTTGCTCAAGCCTTTCTGCTCAAATTATATATATATATATATACAGCATATATATTCTACTCTGCCCCTGTTGCATTAAAATATCGTTAACAGCACCAAGAAAGAGATTATGGCACCATACAAAGCTTTCAATTTAGCCTTCTATTACTCAGGAATATTTATTTATTTATAACTACAAGCTGTGCTATCCATCTAAGGCTAGTTGAAATCTGAGCAATCAATATATAAGTCAGCATTAATATTTGCAGTACAGCATTTATTGGAATGTATTTTATAATACATGTAGTAATAAATTGCAATGCTTTTGTCATTCTAACAGACATGCATCACAAACATTTGTACTACTACAGATGTTTGTGATGTGCCATCTTTTGGAATGACAAATGCAATGCATATGTCTCTGTTATATGCTATTTGGTATGGAATTCATAAATGCAGTGCTAATGATTGTGATGTGCCATCTGTTGGAATGACAAATACAATGCATTTTATTATTACAAATGTTTGTGATACACCGTCTGTTGGGATGGCAGAGACATAGCAACCAGACAGACACACAGATACATAGACACATAGACACTTATCCTTGTATGAAGGTGGATCAGGCTACTACCCAATTTAGAAGGAAAACTGGAGTCCTTGGAGGAAAACTCACCTAGACATGGAACAGAATGTAAACTGCACACAAACCGTGACCAGGCAAATTATTCAAGATGCCTGACCTGTGAGGTAATAGTGCTAACCACTGCAACACCTACATAATTAAAACAAACAAAACAAAACATGGTGTTCACCAAGAAAGCTACTGTATTAAAGAGCACTTACTTGCAAAACCACTATTTAATACATTCATTCATTCTGTCAATTATTCCCCTAATCCACTAATTCAGTTACAAAGTCAAGGAGAAAATTAGGCCAAATAAGGCAGCACTGGATGTAACACAGGGACAAATCTTGGACAGGATGCCAGTCCATCACTCTCAGTCACAAATTAACCTAATCAGCAATGAGCCTATAAACAGAGGAAACCCTACACCAAACTGAAAGTAGCAGCAAGAGTAAATTCTTCATTAAGGAGAAGAAGTTTTGAAGACAAAAAAGAGAGCCTTTGTTAGCATACATCTCATAGAAATCTGTCCTTAGATTATTTTCCTTAACCTACTTAACTTCAGCTCAGCAATGTATGGAGCACAACCTGTCCTGTAAGTTTGGAACACAAGGCACACAGAAAATTTAGACGGGGCATCAGTCCTTTGAAAGAAGATATTAGATAGATAGATAGATAGATAGATAGATTTGTCCCCTGGGGGAAATTTGCCTTTTTACAAAGGCTCTTTAAATAAATAATGAAATAAATAAATACACTATTGTCAGAACATAAACGAATAACTAATAGAGCAAGAAAATTAAAAAGAAAGAAAACTTCTGACTTGGCAGACTCAGTCACATTATGCAGAGGTATTGCTGGAAGTTTAAAGGAGCCCCAGTATCGTTTCTTGGCACATTTCTGCGGAATGATTCATTTACTGAAAGTCCTCCGTGTTAATGTGTGTCAGAGAGAGGTTGTACAGTATAGTTCATGATGGCACTCAGTTTTGTTTGAATTCTCTCCTTTGCTACGACCTCCAGGAGGTCCAGAGTGTGTCCTATAACTGAGGTTGTCCTTTAAATTAGTCTTCTGATTCAGTGGGCCTCCATTGCAGTGATGTTACCAGCCCAGCACATCACAGCATAGAAAATCACACTGGCCATCACAGAGTTGTAGAAGATATGAAGGATATCACCTCCCACATTAAAGGAGCACAGTCTCCTAAGGAAAAAGAGCCTGCTCTGCCCTTTTATGTATAGTTCCTCTTTGTTCTGAGACCAGTCCAACCTATCATTGATGTGGACCCCCAAGTACTTGTAGGAGTAGGCCACCTTTGCATTTACTCTTTGAATAATGACTGGACATAGAGGCTCTTTGGTGTGACGAAGATCAATAACAAGTGCCTTGGTTTTTCTCGGGTTAAGATGCAGACAATTCTCTCAGCATCAAGAAACAAAGTTCTTCGTCTGACTCCTGTCCTCTGTCACATCACCTTTATCAATACACCCCGTAAGTGCAGAATCATCTAAGAATTTCTACAAGTGACATGACCTGCTGTTATATTTATAGAACTCGAGGACTGACTCTGTTTGGTCTCACAGCTCTTCCTGTGTGTAGCTTCCTCTGTTGTCTCTTTACTTGGTCTTCAGTTATGGATAGCCCACACTGATGGTCAGAGGTGGACTCATCACTCTCCATTCCAGTTGACATGGGGTTGCGTGGGCGAGTAGTACAGCCTCTCACACACAGGACTGAAGTGAGCACACCAAGACATGCATGTAACACTCATGTTATATTTGCAGTTACACTTGAAATACTTGTATATCCTCACAGTACCAAACTGAACGTTCATATGCGTATATACAGATGTCTAATGCATTCATTATAGTACCTCTTTTTCACAGAATCGTCCCTCAGATTCTTTCAAACTGACCATTATGTTTTCAGTTAAGCAAAAGGGATCAAACAGATTAACACCATTTAAATAATCAATCAATATTTGTTCAGACTTGATTAAATATGAAAGCTCCCTACATTGTCAGTTTCACTGTCTTTCACTATGTACGTTAACACATGTCTTAATTCAAATACACATTCAACAGCTTATTACATTTTTTGAAACTATCATTTTTGGCTTCCTGACCAAGACATAAATGACATAATAGTCAAGGGAGGAGTGAGGAAACTGTGTCAGACATCTGCCAAGTTTGGATAAAAGGCCAAAAATGTGTGTTATATGCTTGACAGTGCTACATACAGTACAAAGGTGGGATTATGCATTAATTTGTAAATGCATATGCTGTCTTTTCATTTAAATGATGTGATTCATATACACAGAAACAAATTTTGTTCCATCCATTATCCAACCCATTATATCCTAACTACAGGGTCACAGGGGTCTGCTGGAGCCAATCCCAGCCAACAAAGGGCGCAAGGCAGGAAACAAACCCCGGGCAGGGCGCCAGCCCACCGCAGAAACAAATTTTGTTGCAATGTATATTTCATTAGTTGGTAAAGTAAGCTTTTTTTTCCTTTTTTGTTTCTGGTGGCCAAAAATAATGTTTCTGTAAAATATACTCCATACCTCTGCACATCTGTACAACATAAAAGATGTGTGGTTTTCCATCTTTCCAAACAAAATCGGATGTATTAGAGAGATAGGTTTCTAGTTTTCGTGAAAATCTGTTGTGTGTTAGTGATCTCTTTGGCTGTAAGAAACTGTACCCTAATTCAAAGACTCGTTATTAACGGCCCCTGTTACTCTCTGCGTGCAAAGTTGGACTTGTGTGTGTGCACGTGTGTATCCATTTGTGTTTTCAACCACACAGTCCCCATTCAGATAAAAATCTCTTCTTCAAGGGAAACGGGATGTTTTCAAAAGTCTACTATAAGATCAGAATTCATCTTTAGGAATTATAATTTACAGTTGCAACACCAGTATGCAAGATGGCTGTGGTACAGCACAGGCCTCAAGCACAGGCTCCAGCAGCACCCAGCTGAGAGGGAATAGCTCTTTGAGGTTTTGAGGTCTCCGCAAAATGTTGTGTCGGCTCTGAAAATTACAAAACATTGTGGGGGGGGGGGGGGGCCCCGCGACCTCAAAAACAGCTGCTTTGGATCCTTCACAATCTGCAGAAAAACACCATCATTTATGAGAGAGAACAAGCTGATAGCTTTTTAGCCAAGACTGCAACAACCATCCTGAAGGCAAATGTCTGTGGGGAAGAGATACAGAGTGTGTTTACTTCTGGCTAGTGTTCAAAAGAAATCAATACAGAATCCCAGCTAAACAAAGACTTGGGTTAATATTCAAATATCCTACTTTTACAACAAAACAAAAATGAAAAATCAATTGAACTATTTCACTTTATAATTATAGCAACATGGTTACTGCACTGGTTAGCAATCTGGGTTGAAATCCTGCCCAGGTTGTGGTTTGTGTACTTTTCTTTGAATATCACAAAGATGTCCATGTTAGGTTACAGGGCTTGATTTGAGTGTTGCATACTTGAGGGTGTCCTACATCCACAAGAACATTTTACTACTCAAAGGTTTATCTTTGATGGCTCATGAGACTTAAAAGAGATTTTCATTTTATGCTTCATTTAAGAGTCAACTTTGTCACAGATGTTTAGAAGAAATAGCTTTAGACAAGAATGAGACAAAAATACAACTGAGGTAAAAGAAGTCAAAACTGACAATTTAGTTTGAAAAAGCAAGTTTTTTTTGAGAGAGCTCTTACTAGTTTTCTACAGTATTAATCATTTTCAAGACTTCATATTTTTTACTTTTCATTGAACAGATGCCTTTATCCAAGGTCTCTTACAACATTTGAGATACAATTGGTTACATTTCTTTTGTTTCTCTAATTGTAGTGAGTTTCATGTGGTAACACAAGGGTCAATAGTGGTATTTGAACCCACAGCCTCAGCATTTAGAATCCAAAATCTTAACATCTGTGCCACACTGCCTATCTGTTCTTCCTGAATGAGTATGATCTAATTGGAGCACAGCAATAGAAATTAGCATAACTAATAGTAATAATAACTAATAATAATTCATATACACATACATACACATACATGTATGTAGTTTAAAATGCAAATATATGTTGAATCTGTTGAAGATTTGTTTTTATTTTATATGTACTATTCAGGGGACACTCCAAAATTTCATTGTACATCTGTGCAATGATAATAAAAGGCATTCTATTCTATTCAGTTCTATTCTGTTTATATGCAAGGACTACAATTTTGTAATTATAATAAAGTGTTTTACTACCACAAACGACTGTCCATACATTTCAATCTATATTAATGAGCACACAGTGCAAACACTTTCAAACTGCAAAGAAATGGTCAAGAAACTAACTAAGCCCATTGTGTGACTTTGCTGAGATCTCTGCTGAAACTCAAGAGGAGACACTTGTGAGAATACCGGGGTATTTATTCTCAGGAGAAAAATCTGAGAAGCGGGAGACACAAGAAAATGTGTCCATTTCATTTGTTTCTGATCTCATTGTTGTCTAGAAGAAACCAAAAAAATACTAAGGACATTGGGTTTTCATTTTTTCATTCCTATGGACAATATTGTCATCCCTGCCTTGCCTTTGCTGTAAATAAGTGGGTATGGAAAAACCCCGATGAATGGAATGACTTTAAAGTTGCTAAGAAACATTGTTTTTCTAGAATGCCGAAAGAGGAATACATTTTATTTATTTTTTATTTTTTTTTCCTTTTGATTATTGAGTTGTAATGAAATATAACGGGTAGCATGGTGGGTAGCATTACTTCCTCACAGATCCAGCATCTTGGGTTCAAACATTGTGCCCACATACAGTATGTTCCATGTACAGTGTGCACATTTTCCCTGTGTCTAAGTGGGTTTCCATCTGGGTACTCTGTAAAGGTCAAGTTAGCTGAAGATTATAAATTGGCCCTTTGTGAGTGTGTGCATGAATGGACCCTGCGATGGACTGCTACCCTGTCCTCGGCTGCCCCTGCCTTAGTGCTGCCAGAATAGTCTCTGAGCCTTTCCAACAATACTAAAGTAGGTTAAGCATATTAATGAATGAGATGAGATGAGTATGTACATTTTGTAATGTACATACCCAGTTAAGTGCCAAAATATTTGCATTGAGGAACAGCCTGGAGAAAATAAAGGATAATCTATGCATGCAGTTTATTTTTTTGTTTACTTACTCTGTATCTCCTATTGCATCACAGTGGCTTGCTGATAGATACAAAGAGCAATTGATTTTTGGTTAAATCCAGCATGTGCACAGTATACATCAAGATATTTGACTATTCAGACTTTTCAAATATTTTGTGCAGGATCATTACAACTGACGTCTTTCCACTACCATTATTTAGAAAGAGTCAGTAAACATGTTCTCACAGTTCATGTACAAAGATCAGAAGTTTAGATAATCCTTAATGAAATTAACACAATCGGGCTGGTGTGTGGATATTAGTGCTTGAGATGAAAATAATTATGGCTATGCTGTACAGCCTGAATGGAGATGTCAGATTGCTCAAGAGGATTTGACAGCATCAGACTGGCATATATTCACAGCAGCCTTTGTTTATGGACACTAACATTAAATTATAATCTATTGCACAAAGCCATTGGTGTAGGTCAGCAAGAGTTAGACTTTACTCATTAAAAAAATAATAGTAGGTCATCTTAGGTTTGTTTTCTCCAAGAACCCAATCAATTGGAGTTTTTTTTTCTCTTCCATTCTCATTTTGGCTTCATTTTCTTAATTCTAAGTAAGTATTCCTTCTGTTTTTTAGTTTAATTCTGGTTTTCTAATTTTGACCTTACACCAATACAGAAGTTTAAAGGTGTTTAAATTTATGATTTTCATATTGTGTATATGAACTGAAAACAAGTAAAAATGTTGCCTGCTTTTGTATTTTCTGTTGCTCTTTTATGTATTTAGATCCATCTGACTGGAGTACCAAGCGGCTAGTGACATCATGCCTGCACAAAGTAGATCGGGCCGCAATGTAAAATGTGAGGTGAAGTGCACTTATAGTACGCATGCATGAATATTCTGGGCATGGCTGTTACGGCTATGTGATGTCACGTTGGCCTCTCAAAGCACCATGGAATGCTAGGAAAAAGAATGTTTGTCTAAGCCAGCAGTGTGGTGAATTTCCAGGAAAATATTTGGTGAATAAGGTCATTGGCAAACATAGCATATTCACTGCAAAATTACTTTGGCAAATTTCAACACAACAGCTAAAAAACCTAGCAACCATATTTTAGATATATAGGAGGAAAACGGAAATAACTTGTGAGAAAGTGTGAAATGCACGCAAATGGACCACACGTCCAGAGGTCCCTGGGCCTGACTAGACATCGAGCCAACCTACAAACACATTGAATGGAAGGTTTATTAAACCACTTGCCAATATTTATGTATGCTGATTGGACACAATTTAATAATTTCATTATAGCTGAGTACATAGTACATGCAGCAAAGTTTATAAAACAATCATTTGTGTTGAGTTCAGCTGTTGAGAACCATTTTGTTTAATTTTCATGATGACATCCTTACCTTCACAGACTCATTTAGGGATCTTTGTATGTATCTTTGGATCTTTGTAGGTTTGTATGGTCACATCCTAACCACTACACCACTATGCTGCCCCAAAATAATATTCTATACTGTAATTATAAAGTTGCAGATCAATACTGACAGAAAGGTCCCTTCCTCACACAGAGTTGTTATTTACATTATCAGTGCTTTACTGATGATATTTAAAAGTAAACAGATCAGTATTTATGGCATTTATCCATTATCCACAACTTGGGTTTTCTATTTTATGTAGAAGAGAATGATATACTGTAGTTTAACCTTAATGACCTACTTTACCATACTACAATAATATTGTACAGCATTGTTTTCCATGCAATACTCGACATGAAAATGTTGTAAATATGTGTTGATGGATCAACAAAGTAGTGCATATGCATGGTGTAGCTGCTGATCACGGTAATACAGCTGCCTTTTTGAAGACATAATAATTCTTGTGTTTTTGTATACTTGCTACATATCATCATTTCTATAGTCAAAGAATTGATTGCAGATTTTAACTAATGGTGCTTACACGTTGTCTCTTGAAAGGGTCTAGATATTTATATATTTATTCTGAAATGAATCTGTGTATTGATAAAACATAACCTTTATTATCGCTACAACATATCAAATAAAAACAGATAGATAGATAGATAGATAGATAGATAGATAGATAGATAGATTTGTCCCCTGGGGGAAATTTGCCTTTTTACAAAGGCTCTTTAAATAAATAATTAAATAAATAAATACACTATTGTCTGAACGTAAACTAATTGCAAAGGGCTTAACTTGCCATACTACTCTTTAATTACTTTATTCATTCTTGTGGATCAGTATTGTTGTGGCTGTTTGCTTTAATTTTTCCATTTAATGTGGCTCAAGTCATCTCAGTTTGAAGACCACTACTTTACAGTTATACTACTTTACACCACATACAGTGTTTCATTTTTGTGCCACTTTCAAGGCACACATTATTGCTAGAACTTTGATGATAATCTTTTTAAAAGGAATATATCTGTAAACTCAAGTTATTTCTCTTACTTGGAGAGATGGGACACTGAGATTTTTATAACACCAATCACTTTCGGGCATGTGTGCTAATATTTACATTTATGTTAAATCCATAACTGTTGCTGGACTGAAAGAATGAAAGAGTGCAAATATCTCTATTTTTGTTTATTAAAGGATACACATATTGTTAACTGAGTGGTTTTATAAAAGGATTTAGTAGTACCAACGTTTTATATTTTTACCATTACACACTTCATAATTTAGTCATACCATTTTTTAAACAGTTTCACCTTAATTTGCATACAACAGGTTTACATGTAAAGTCACACCATCTTCACTTTACTTCTATGTTTTATGTCGTAAATTATTTAATCATTGAAACAGTCATTGCTATTTTAACCACTCTAAAGACATATATTACATATAATACATTGCCTACAAATGAATGCCTTCTTCCAGTTATTCTGATGAACTATCCATCAGGAGGACCAGCTCCTCACAAACACCTGGCGGTCTTCTCTTGGCGGCTTTGATGGTAGATCATTCTCTCTCATCCCTCCTCCCTTTTATCCTTTCACTTTTCTCATTAAAAGGGGTTTTAAATTGCTTTCTGACCCTGACAAACTACCCGTGTTCAAAAAGACATAAATGCGAGAAAGGACAGGAAAATTTTTGGGGGGTGGGCATCGGTGGCTCACAGTGTTTTGTGAAGTATGTATCAGAAGTCCATTACCATTAGTCTGGATTCTGAGAGGTCTCAAGGGGGTTTCCCCCTCTCCTGCTCCAGCAGACAGAGGGATACATTGTGAGAAAGGGGGGTGACGAGAGAGGGAATGCTGCCTCTCGCTTGCTCACTAATAAGGAATCCACCAAACTAATTAGTCATAACTAAAACACTCAAGTGCGGCCTTGCTGAAATCTTTGACACTGGGTCACATTAACAAGTACTGTAGACATAGCTCTTGTTTCTGATCACTTTAAAAAAGAAACATACAAAATGCTGGCATTTGTTCTAAGTTTTTCTTAGTTTCATCTGATGAGTCTGTCTGAGAGCGTCTCATAAACCTACATACTGCAAGAAGCACAAAACATTGAAAGTAACATTCCAAGATTTACTCTTCTTTCATCTATTGTCAATTGTTTTAAAAAAGTTTTTCATTAAATGACTAGGAAAAAATTGTATGTTGCGTATATAATGTATAATATTATGAGTATCAAAAAGAGATACATTAAAAGAAGAATGGAACATTTCATTTTAAATTAGAGTACTACTTATTTTGAATAAAAAAACAAAATCACACTTAAGTGTTTATTTAATTGACATTTTTATCCAAAAGGTCAGTAACTTACAAGTGCATGAAGACAAATTGGGCAAATATACAAGTTTCAGGCACGGATGTGCTACTAGTTATTCATACTGCGAGATGTTGCGCATAATCAGAAAGCAAATATAATTAAGCTACACGAAAATATTAGCAGGTTAAAGTACAGAATAGAAGTAGCAAACTTCTGATTTTCAACAGAAATACAACAGAAGAAGACATGATCTGGACACACTGAGGGACTGAGCCACTGTTACTATGATTTGAAGTCTAATGTATGCAGTAAAATGTGGCCAGTTGTAGGGAAATCAAAGAACATTAGACATTTCACCAAAGAGAGGAGACACCCAAGTGTGTGTGGTTAGGTAAATTGTCCCAATATCTCACTCAGCTGTTTTGTAAAAAATTGATATGGTGTCTACTTAAACTATATGACTTGGTATTTAGTTTCTGAATGCAAAACATTGTGTGTGAATTTCCATCTTGAATACACTTTCCCTTAATTACCACAGTGTCCCTGGTTATGTGATTCAAAATTTAACTCAACAAATTCCACCAGATGATCTTTGTCAATGTCTTTGAAAGTTTTAAAGACCTAGATTAAGTCTCCATGTAGCCCTGCCAGTTCAGGGTCAAAGAGGTTTAGTTCACTTAGTTTCTGAAGAGTAGGGAATATTTTTTTAGCACAGGGATGATTTTGATTGCTCTTTTCTGCACAGCTTTTAGACCTGATCGGTCTTTCTTGTCACATGATGTTCAGAATTGTTCAAAGTAATGGATGTGCTGACTTGGATTAGTGGCACAATCTAGAAGTAACATCATGCTCAAGACTAAATTCTATTTGTTAATAGATGTGCTTTGCATAGTACATACAAGGGACGTTCAAAAGGTTTCTGCACTTTTTTTAACTTTATTTATTAAAAATTGCAAAAATAAATTACATCACTTTTCTATATAGCCACCTACCTTTGCAATGCAATTTTCTGTGTCATACCAACATTTTAATGCCATCAGCAAAAAGTGTTTTTACCTTCACCGTTTCTAATGAAAATATTAAAAGTGCGGAAACGTTTTGAACGTCCCTCGTATAATCAAGCACAAAAATAACAATCAATAAAAAACACTATACAGAATCCTTCCTTCCATTTCCTGAGACTACATAATCTAATACAGGGTCATGGGGAGTCAGAGTCTGTCCCAGCAGCATGGAATATACAAAGCAGGAACCAGCCTTGGACAGTAAAGTAGCTCAAGGCAGAGCACAATCACAGTCAACTAGGCCCATTTAGAGTTGACAGTTAACCTAGAGCCTACCTATCCTAGAACCTCTAGGACATGGGATAAAACAAGCATTCCTAAAGGAAATGACAAGAACACCAAGAGTACGAGTTACTTCCACATTTCAGAGAGTATGATCTAGTTCTACAAATATAATTATACACTCTTCTTTTTTTTAACTGTCATCTGCATTTAATTTCTATTGTTATGTAGTTTATTAAAAAACAGCTTTTTGTAGAATAAAAACTGCATTCTGAGATTTTCAGGTAAGGCAAAACAGACGTTTCCAGGTAAGGTAGTAATAGTTATTAATCATTGTGCCAGAGAGTGGCAACATGTTGCATATTGATTAGCACAAGCAAGAAAAAATGTAATTTTAATCTCAATATGTGATAACCCCAAACCTAACCCTAATTATCCTCTAAAACCTCCATAACCTAAAAAACAAATGAACCATAATGTTGAAACATATTTAAAAATTTTGTACTGTAGTGGATCCACAAAAATGCACATTTATTTGGGGTGATTTTTAGTCCAGTTTCATTTGCCCTAGGTCAGGTGCATAGATGTCTTAATGGATCACTCCCTAAATTGTGACAATTTCATCTGGATTAAAGACATCTGAAAATTGGTTTACCATTTGTGATGACATCAACTCCAAGACCCACTCCTATGAGTGCCAAGAAGAAAAAAACTAGGAGGGAGTTAGCAATGGCCAGTCAAAACAATTACAACTAATAAAAAAAAGTTATGAATCAGTATGAACAGCCTCAGCAGTCACTCAAAGGACAGTATGCTCTACTAAAATAGCAAGTCTTCATGCTTGATTTCTCTGCTGAGACTGACAGGGTTTCTCTAATATTGTTAGATAGATTATTAAGTATGGTAAGTAAATCTTTAAGGTTTTTATAGTAAAATGGAAGGTTTATATATTTAAAGAAAATTCAAGAAGACAGAAGTTAATAATTTCAGTCTACAAACATCCCTAAAAGTATAGCAGGTAATTGCAAAATACAGAGTCGCCATTCTTTTTAGTTAATAATCTCCTTTGTATTATTATCCACTTTTAATAAAACCCAATGGAATTTTACATTTTTTTTCACCAACCCGTACCTCATCACATTTTGTAACTATAATCAGTTAGACACTTACATTTTGAATCAGACTTCAGCTGCAGCCTTTCACCTCATCATGAACTGCCCTAAGTGTTTGAATTATCCATCCATTATCCAACCCGCTATATCCTAACTACAGAGTCACTGGGGTCTGCTGGAGCCAATCCCAGCCAACACAGGACACAAGGCAGGAAACAAACCCCGGGCAGGGTGCCAGCCCACTGCAGGGCACACACACACACCAAGTACACACTAGGGACAATTTAGAATTGCCAATGCACCTAGCCTGCATGACTTTGGACTGTGGGAGGAAACCAGAGTACCCAGAGGAAACCCACGCAGACGCGGGGAGAACATGCAAACTCCACGTAGGGAGGACCCGGGAAGCAAACCCGGGTCTCCTAACTGCAAGGCAGCAGCGCTACCCTCTGCGCCACCGTGCCATCCACTGTTTGAATTATGAAGAAGATCATTTATTTAAGTTCAAATTCAAGTTTATTGTCATGTGTACAGAGTACATTTAGATTGCTGCAAGTTAAAGGTTCACAGTACTATAAGAAAAACAAAAGGTAATGTCTCCAGCACAGGCTTTGAGTACAACACTTGGCATTAAATAGAACATCAGCCAATATATAAGAAACACCCCTCAAGTACGCTTAAGCAACTGGCAGTTCAGACAACTGCTGAGTAGCCTTATGACCTTAGGATTAAAACTGTCCCTCAGTCTAGTGATGCAAGTGCTAATGGTCCTATAGTGTTAACCAGAACAAAGGAAGGAGAAAAGTGACTGATGTCATTACTTTACCCGGACAGATTTAGACATTCAACACAGCTACACTATGACGAAAATTATTTTGGAATTAACTTTAAAAGCAGTTTTTGAAATGGTAGATTTAATTTATATATATGTAAAATCAATATAACATTTGATAGAGTAAAATATTAAGGTTTTCAGTAGATTCATCAAAATGCTGAATTTTGTTGTTATTTTAAATGAAGTTTTCTATAAGCCTGGCCAGGATAAGTAAAGTCAGAAAAGAACTGATTGTATTATGTTGTATTTCAGCTTCTTCTTGATAATTAATTAACTATTTGATTGATTGATTGACTGATCTTATGAAAACTGTTTTTCCCCCATGTTAGCATTGCCTACATTTCTATGCCAGGGAGGTTTTATTTCTGTAGTGTCCAATTATTAACAAGAACATATTAAGATTCAATGGAAAGTCTGCCTAAGTGAAATGATAAGGACATGTCTGTGTGCCTCATATATAACTGTTTAAACATCCCATTCACAAGGCACTTCTGTTTTGTGTGCATAACTGCCAATACAGCTTAAGAATCTGCAACCCAAAGCTGTAAGCAGAAAGTACGAAAGTTTTATAAACACATGAAAAATAAAAGATAAAAAAAATAATCTGGTATAAAATGAAAGACCCTACTTGCAAAATTCATACATGTCTGTTAAAGTTATTGCATGCAGAGAAAAATGCAGAGGCCAAGCCATTTTAACTTTCCTCTTACATCTGGGCTGGGCTGCCGTCTGCACTATACTTTTGAGTTTCCCAGATTCTGTTTTCAGTTTGGCCCATCTCTCTATGTGTGGAAAGTCAGGAGCCAGCTGGTGACTCAAGGGAGAAATGTGTGTATCAGTCTTGTGCACTTCTCACAGTGGAGAGCACCTCCTAGCTTCTAAATACTTTCAGAGTGAAGCCTGAAATATGAGCAATGATCTTTCACACTATTTTTAAGAGCACATTTAAAATGAGAAGAAAAAAACTGTCATGGAGATTTTGACTAGCACAAAATTGAGGCTACATCCCTATTAAGACAAGTAACAGTTTTTCCATTCTTTGCTTAGTGCCAATTCAAATAGAATATGTTATGCTTTAAATAAGACAATTAATATATACAGTAAGTTTCAAAGCACTCATAATTCTCTGTGCCCATATACTGTATGTAGGTATCATGATGGTGAAGTTGTGAATAAGAAGTAATACTTTTTTAGACCATAAATTGAGAAATAACTGTTAGCTCTGGCAATCTACAATTACTGTCAGCTGATCAGAATGGCATCGATATTGATGATTTCAAAATAAAATGCCCTTTCTTTATGTGCTGCTATCATTATTAGAAAACTGTTAAGATTAACTGATTCCTTGCAGGTTATGATGGTGCCAACAACTTAAAAATGGATAGACTAGGATGAGTAGTATGCAGCCTCAAAAAACCTCAAAATCGGCACACTAGTAAGAGAGTTATACTCTATATGAGCATTTTGTTTATTCACATTGCTCATTATGAGATAGAAAATACAAGCATGCAAGTTAAGGGATTAGCTGGTTTAGAACTGTGGATAGCTTTCTGTAAATGAAGTGATGCAAAAGGGCGAAGACAGTAAAAATACAGTATGAGGAGCCAGAGATAGTGTCCAGTATGTTAGCACACATACTGAAGATATACAGTAAGAAAGGATAAAAGCTCCAGAGGGAGTCATATGGTTAAAGTACAATGAGGATAATTACTAGTTTGGAGGCAAATAGATCTGCTTTTACAGGGAGGCAGGAATACCAAGTGTGTTTTGTCTTGCTTTTATTGGTGCGTTCTGATGGCCTTTAAAAGGAAAGTATAAATGGATTTACAAGCATGGGAGTTTTATTTGTTGCCAGCAGCAAGTTCCTATCATATCATATATATCTACATTCCATCCCTGTATTATAACATTTGCCATGAAACCTAATATATAAACGATTTTACAAAAATGTACGTAAAATGAAGCCGAACTTTTTGAGAACAGCACTTTCATTCCATAATTCTTTCAAATGTCTGTCTTTGTGCCCAAGGGAGCAATATGTTTATACTGTATTATGTTACAAATAAATAGGAGTTACATTCATTTTTTGTATAAAATAGTTTATTCTTTGTTTTTTTTTTAATTATAACATCTCATGAAAAAGCCAATTAATCAATCAGCTTTTATTTTATATAGCAGCCTTTAAATAGTACATCATGAACACCAGAGTAACATGGTGAAATACAACATCATTTAATACATGGCTGATCAAAAAAAAACACATAGTGCAAGGGAAGTGTGATACGACACTCCAGGAGAATCAGCTTCACTGAGGTTGATACAGAAGATTCACATTAAGTAGGCATGGGTAGCCGATTAAAATGGTAGGAGGTAAAGGGATGGCTTTAGAATGATTTTGAATGCGATCAATGACAAAGGCTCACAAGCAGACCTGTCAATAGATTTCTGCTCAAAAGGGGCAACAAAGCTAAACAAGCATTTTCGGAGACCTGCATAAAAAGTGGGAATACTGGGAAGCCAAGTCTCGGAGTGTCTTGGTAGGTTGGTATAAGGGAAGCGATGATGACAGGTTACAATTAATGGTTTTGTAAGTACTGTAGAAGAGTTGTGAACAAGATACTGTATGTGTATGTGTGATTGAAGACTTATGTGATCTTCACATCAGAACTCTGCCATCAGCACTCTGAGCTTGCAATCAGTTGATAATTTGAGCAGAAAGGCTTGAGCAAAGTCAACTGCATTGATGCAG
>JANRMT010062815.1:4771276-4818557 GCA_026402145.1 Polypterus bichir lapradei
ATAAGAAATCAGGAAGGGGGCAAATAGTTTTTCACACCACTGTAGATCATTTGACAGACTTACTGAGGTCAAGACGGGGTTGAAAATACAATGGAGTCAGTGTAAAAGTTTATACTTCTGTTCCACTATATACTAATATCTGCTTCAGCTGTTCAATGTCTAAAATACGCTGTCAACGAATGCTCTCATCTATACATATAAACTAATTGGCTCTAAAGAATGCTCTTGGAGCTAACCATTTATTTGATCGCCGTACTGCTCACTCCCCCTCATACAGAAGTAGTTGATGTCACACATTGTTTTTGTAGAAAACACAGAAGGGACACAATGAGCAGGGTCTTCTCCAGTATAACAAATGAACATATAAGGAAAGGATACCTGAACTCCACATACCATTATAGCTCCTAATTCTTTTAACAATATTGTAGGTTTAGCACCATGAGTATGAATAGTATATGTCTGTTATGACAGAGAAATAATCAAGGAGGGCAGCAGAGAAAGGAGGGGCGCTCTGACTAGAAGTGGTTCCTGCCTTGCACCTGATGCTGCTGGAATGAACTGGAAAGAATAGGTTTATAATATGAATGAGTGGATAAATATTTTCTCTAAAACTCAAAGAAGGTTAGTGATACAATGTTTGGTTTTTGAGGCTTTATCTGTTTGAATTGGAGTAAGCAAGTAAGATGTATTAATTAAAGTGGGAACCAAACTTGAGGAGATAAAAGCGAATGGCCAAAAGTGGGTGAGAAGAGCAATCATTAGAAAACAAAAAGGAAGTGTTTAAATAGTTGCTCAGTCCTTTAAGTGGTTGGGAAACTAGGAAGGCAAGTTTAGGAATATTCAATGGTTTCTGATTTTCTTTGAAAGGTGTCTTAAAAATCATAAGGAGTGTTTCGTTGGTCTAACAGTGTGAAGTGGAGAAACCATTGCTAACAGTGCAGACATGTTTCCTGAGATCTTCTGCAGGTATTTGTAGTTTCTGAAATAGTACTTAATATCTCACTAATGAATGATGGAGAATGTGAACCATTATACTTTGAAAGATGTTTAAAATGGTTTGTGCAAATAAACAAACCCCAATCAAGACAGATTGACACTTTTTGTTGTATTATGCACAGAGATTTTATGTATGTTTTACACAACTTTTGCAAACTTCTTCTGCTATTTCTATCAAACTGTTATGACCTAGATCAAGATTAGTTCCTGAGACTATCATGTAAGAAACTAGAAAATTTCCACAAAAATAAAAAAAAGATGCTAAAATGTTGTAGTTTGTAAATTTTACAATTAGCACGCAGCTGCATATCTTGTTCAGAGAATCAAACTCTTAATGGCACAATCGATAGAGGCAGTGATTCTAATCCATTGATGGTAGTGCCGGGATGTTTGCAGAAAACATGAGTATTGTAGTGGCTTGTGGGGAATAGTGGTAAAGCATTGTTTTCTCTCCACTTGAAAAATATATCAATTTTGAATTACCTTTGCAAAAATGGAGGCGGAGTGGTGGCTCTGAAGCTAGGCAATCGGAAAGTTGCCGGTTCAAATCCTGTAAATGCCAAAAGGGACTCTTCTCTGTTGAGCCCTTGACCTGCAATTGCTCCGTCCTGGGTATTACATTAATCTGCATCTAGCCCTGCATGTAGGCCCTCCAACCTGCAGGGAAAAACTTGGGGGTTGGTGGCAGAAGTGGCACTCCAGCCACCATAAAAAAACCTCGTACTGTTCCACTCCATCTGAACTAGTGTGGTGCTGAGGTATCACCCGTTGCATGGCTGCACTCGGGTCCGAATCTGGATCCTGAGTTGGTTTGTCGTGTGGTGGGTGCATCAATGCATTGTATCAGTGTGTGCTCCTAACCTCTCTTTGCGAAAACAGTGTAAGTTTATTCATAGCCCTTGGTCACTTTCCTTATTTTTCAGATTTCTCAATGCAAGATTTCTGATCTTTTTATTTTAATTCCAGAATATAAGTCAGACATGCTAACAAAGTGATGTGGAATACAGATCTTATAAACAAAAAAAAAAAAGAGAAAAGAACATGAATAACATGTCTTGACTCAAAAGCTTTTTTATATCAATTAAAAAGTTAGCTACACTCTGAGCTGCCCCTTCTTCAAAACCAGCAAGCAATAGTTTAATCATTTTAATTTGGAACCTTTTTCTTTTTTGACACTCTTCTATTTATTTACTAGCCATGGTCCATGGCAGGGTCCATGGAAGTGAAGAAAGTTCTTTCCCTTTTTTGTTTTTTCTTTTTTTTATTGTTTAAGTAGACTCTACTTTGATGCAAAGTTGCACAAAAAAGTTCTTTTACATCTGATTTGAGTTTACTGAAGAAACAGCAAATGTTTGTCTTGTATTGTATGGCACACTGCTTGAAAAAGCAATAAACGTTTTCTTCCACTGCCTACAGCACTTCTTAATAAAATTGTGAAGGATAACTTCTTTACTATAAGCTCCCCGATAGATTACATAGCTCGGAGCTGAGAATTAGTAGCAGCCCTTGCAGGCAGAATCTCTCTTGCTGGGCCCGTCCATGAACACGTCCGACTAACAGCTGTCGGGTGTGGAAATGTTTTCTTTTTATTAAACAAGTTTCATAGCCGCATGCATCTAATGTGATACATTTTTGTGGTGTAGAAAAGATCTGAAGGCCACAAAGGAAAGGGCCAAAAGACCATCTGAGAGGTCAGTTTTAACCTCAATGCAGGTACAAGTCTAATTTGACCTGAATGCTTTCACAAAAAAGCGCTCTTGTGTCGATGTGATCTGATTAACCTCCTCTCTCAGGCTGTTCACTGCCTTGTTCTGGCCTGCCTGCCTTTTAGGAGCCATGCACAGAAAGTGCTGACCCCTGAGTTATTTTTGTGTTTGGTCTTTTAAAGGTTTTTTTTTTTTAAATATTTTTAAATCAAAGGTGTATCAGGAAGAACATTAAAGTTACAATTATAGCGGAAAAATAAAGCATGTGTTAGATCCAGCAGAAAACAACGTATTTTCTTTAGAAACCTACAATTAGGTTAGCAAGAAGATATTTTTATTTTACAACATTAAAGATTTTATGAAGGTTAATTGTTTTATTATTTTCCTTGCTTGCTTCATGATACCTTTTGAATAAATAATGTGTTACTTGTATTAAGAGGCTTCATTATTTAACATTCCAAGTTTTGCCAACATTACCCATGCATATTACCTGTGTATTAAATGGTGGGTTTTGAACTTTCAGTGTTTTGTAAAATGCAATGTCCTAATATTTCTTAACCATGTGAAATTCTTTGTCAGCCACTACTCTGCCAGTTATTCAAAAGAAATGTGCACTGATCATGTCCCTGAACCTTAGCAGCTTTTAGACTCTTAATAAAGCTAGTGTTTTTTCCACTGTTAACATACCAGCTATGTTTCCAGTGTGATTCTGTTATGATCAAAAAAGAAAATATATGAATATTAAATATACATAATTGATCAGTTATACTTACATGAACAGATGGAATGAAAAACTATATTATCTACAGAGTTTCATATATAAATGTTTATATTTCAGACAGTGTTTTAACAAACTCATCTAAATTACCTCTTGACACAGTGCATGATGGAAAATATATCTTCTCTACACAAATTATTAATTTACAGCTATGGCAGCCTAAATGAGGTTGTTTTAATAATGAAAATCCATTATTTGTAGACCTTATCACCAGATGGTCCATATGTAGTTGTGTACATATAACTTCATAATATTATCCATCCATAACTTCATCAAGGCTCTGTGTGTTTGAAATGGACTTGTTGCCTTTGTGAAATATATTAATTCATTTGATGGCCGCAAATCAGTCTTGCTTACAGGTTTCCAGTATATTGTATATCACTGAATTCCTTTCAAGCCAAAACAAATGTGTCTTCTACACAATGTAAAATGGTACAAAAAATGAGTTAGGCAAAGAGTATAAAACACAGCAAAAATCATGATTTGCACTTAGGAGTCATTACCTTTGTAAATGGAAAAATGTCTAAAACCAGGCCATTGGGCATTTTCAGTTTATTTTTGGTTTCTAGTTGTGCTGGAAGTGCAGATTCATGTTTAGTTTTCTACCAGAAATAGCTACAATAGCAATTATTCAAATCTATAACTAATTCTCCTTCATCCATCTTCCTAATGTGCTTATCCAGGGTAGGGTGGTGGGGCTGCTGGAGCCAGTAATCATAGGTTGCAAGGCAGAAACAATCTTTGGGCACCACTTCAGCACAGGGCAAACACACCCTCACCCCTAAGGGTCAATTTAGCAATGCCAGTTCTTCTAACCTGCATGTTTGTGGAAGGACGCTGGACAACCCACGTGGACAACATGCAAACTCTACACAGAAAGCACCTAAGACACAATCCCCTGTCTCCTTACTGTGAGGCAGAAACACTACCGCTGCACAATTTTCTAATAATCCTTCAGTTATTCACAGATATTTTTCCCTTTATCAACATGATTGTAAAGTGCAGGCCACCTTGACAAACCCTTGGCAAGCAAAGAGACTAACGCTGCTCAATGCACTGCACACACACTGCTTCGGCCATTTAACAAGCTGTTATGCAGTGCATATAATATGAATAAAAAAAGTACAGTGCCCTGCCAAGATCAAGAAGAACATGACTTCTGCCAAGGAGTAACACACCAGGGCATGAATGCAGATTACTGAAAGGGAAAGCACATAGTGCTTTGTGCTATAAGTACAGTAGCTGTGTTGTAAGAACTGAGACTGCAGTTAGTGAAAAACCTCAATAGCAGGGACTGATAAAGTTGAAAGCTCAAGGTCCCATGTGTACTGTACATCCAAGTCCGACTTGGTCACAGCTTTGAAAATGCTTCATGATGGCAGTCTGAGGCTATGGTAAACTGAGGTTGCAGACAGATGAGTTGCCAAGTTGTTCTTTGAAGAATAATTGCACTCTAACTGCTATCTGAGATGCCTTCAAGTCATAAGAATGTCACCGCTGTTCCAGACAATTATAACAATTTCGTTGAAGATTACTATAATTGCACTGAACCTACATATCAGTAGGAAAGTCTATGGTGTTGTCAGAATTACATTCACAGTGTAATGCTGGAGCTATTTTTTTATTATACTATCATAAAGAAAGTGTGTTTATTTATTTTGCAAAGAGCTGTAATTTATCTGTCCATCTTTTTCTGAAACTCCATCATCCATCCACCCTTCAACCTGCAAAAATCCTTTAAAGGTTGTAAGGAGCTAGAACCTACCCCAGCAGCAGTTGTTGCCAGGCAGGACACAGCTAGTTTATAAGATCACACACACATATCCCTTCAATCAGTTCAATTTATCCTCAGATTAGCATAACATGGACTACTTCAGAAAGTGAGAGGAAAGTAGTGGGTCCCAGAGAAAAGAGAACATGTAAATTGAATACAGACCGAGACCAGTTGGGAGTCAAACTGAGGCTCCTGAAGGTGTGAAGAAGATCCACTAACCACTACACTACTTTACAATGCTGTTCTGAAGTGAATTCTTTTATGTGTCTTTCCATTCATCAAATCATACTTACCTAGAGAGTATTCTACCATCATCTAAATATCAATTCTTTGTACCGCATTAAACAGATTTGTGTTTTTTGAGATCTCTGTTTTTTATTTGATGGCAGTGAAGCAGTTTGACTCTACTTGGCTGTGGCCCCAGAAGCATTCACCCAAATAACCTTCAAATGGAAATAAAATGCACAAAGATAATTACCAGGGCTCAGTGCAATAAGTAACTAATGAGGCTGAACTCCTCACCCCAAAAATGTTTTAGTTCCATTGGCTGCTGATAATCACACAGGGATTTTGGTAGAACTTGGAGTAAAACTTCATATTTAGGAAATAGAAACTTTTAACACTTTTTAACACCGGGATCGTGGGGTGGCACAGTGGTGCTGCCTCATTGACCCAGTGTTCTGTGTTTGAATCCCACACCCACTTACCGCCCATGTGGAGCTTGCACTTTCTCCCAGTGCCCATGTGAGTCTTCCTCAGGATCCTTCAGTTTTCATTCCAAAGCGGTGCAAATCAGCATTATTGTCAGCTCTGAACTGGCCACAGTATGAATGACTGTGTATGTGTACAGCATTGGACTTTTCACCTGTCTAAGGTTGTCTATCATTTTGTATATTTTCATTATGCGTTTTAGTGATTCAAGTCTTTTCCATATCCTCTACTACTATTTTGCTCAGGATCTGAATTGTTGAATGGTGAGTGCTCATTTTCCTTGTACATACAGCTGGGAGAAAAGTTGAATGCAACAGCAAGGGGTTTACCCTCACTTGTTGCAAAAAACTCTGTACTTTGTGAGTCCACCTCAGCTATTGAGACTTCTTCCATAGCTAAAACTGTTGTCTAGTCCTTGACTTTTCCAAATACATAAAGGCTGGTTCCTATCTTTGCTGTGGGGATAGGCTCCACCCCCTCATTTCACCTGAAATGGATACAGTAGATTTGCATATGCATTGTATTTTAACAATGAATCTATTAAGAGTGAATCACAATTCAAAAAGGAGTAAAAAATGCTCAGCACAAGGGGCTTGAATTAATGGATCTTCAGTTTCCAGTAACGTCACTTAAAATTTCTGCAGATGACAGATGCTGCAGTCATGTACATATTTATTGCATTATGTACAGTATGTTAATAGATCAACATTTTATATAACAGTGAGCATCTGTTAAAAGTTATGTTTATTACCTGTATGTTAATGTAAGAGTTGACTTCACACCATTCACATAGGGCTTATTAGCAGAAACTTTCATTCACTGCAAGAACTTGATCTTTTATTGTTGCATTATGTAAATGGAAACATGTAGTTATATAAGCTAGTGTTTGCCAGTAGTTTCATCTTGTTCGCTTTCAAACCATTCACACTTAGTTGATAAGCTCTAATGTACATACGCAATATAACATGTATGTCTGAAAACCTACATTGTCCCTGTATTGTCTTTAGTTTATGTTTGATGATCAAGGTACCAAATTAAGTCTAAAAAAATGAGGCCTTAAAGGACAAAGGACTTTTACTGAAAAAGCTCTGAGGATTTTTTTTTGTGTACTATTATTTTTTAAGTCTGATGGGGAGTTGGATTGGAGGTGTCATATCATAACCTCACCCCAGGGCTTGTTAGCTGCAAAGATATGAGGGACAAAAAGTTATTAAAGGAACAAGGGTCTGTCTCCCTGTGTAATAGCCACTCTGCCAGGTCCTTGCTGGGGGCAAAGACGTTTTTCTTCAAAGGGAATTCGCTGACTCTTCTCTAGCTGTTGTTTAAAACTCTTGACGAATGTGGTGAAACCATAATGTTGAAGAGCATTGCATTTTGGAATTAATTTAATAAACCAGATTATGAGGAAACTTGGCTATCCCTCCAGTTTCCATGACCTAATATGGCCTTGTTTCACTATATATTCTTCCATTAACTAAGTCATCTTAATACAAGTTTTTGGTCATGGGAGCAAGATCATTTTGAATGCTAAACACAAACCCATCTTCAACTAGGCTCCCTCCAATTCTAGGGCTCTGTGACATCATAAAATCATACTTGGGGACTTTGACAACAGTTTTGTTTGTGTAATACCTCCTCAATAGAGTTCATTTTGAAAGGAAGAGTTCAATAAATTGATTAGATTGCTCAGTTATGTGAAAAAGGACCAACTGATGGACTGACTGTAAATGGAATTGTGCACAAATTTCCCAGTCCACCTATTTCTCACATGGAAAAAGTAGTTATTGTGGGCCCTTAAAGTCTGAGATCCTCTGAAGCCCACCTGTGATCTCCTGCCTTGAATCCTATGATTGACAAGATAATAAGCAAAGTCAAAGAATTGCCAGAGACTTTCTATTTATGCATACAGAATATGCTGTTTATATATATATGGGGGCCATATATCAGAGCTTGGCTTCCAGAATGGATTCTGTATGAGTAAATAAGATTGAACTGAATATGATGCCTTGGATGAAAGATTTATTGAATAGAATATCTCACTAAGGCTCATAGCACTACTTAATAAGAGTGAGGAGAAAGGGAAAATCTCGACCCTACATAACTCAACACAGTATTTTGTAACTTGCTAAATCCAAATCAGGGATGTGAGAGCTCAGAGCCTATTCTAGCAGCATCGTTGCAAAGCAGGAAACAGCCCTGCATGAGGCACCAGTCTACAGTTTAGAACTGTCCATCAGACTAATATACACCTTTGGGATGTAAGAAGAAAACCAGAGTACACAGAGATAAAGCTAGACAGGCAATGACTGGTCACTGTGTCGATATTGTATATTGAGCCTCATGTTACCTTCACATGCTTGTATGCACCTTCTTTGAGCACCTACATTGCCTCTGACAAATAGCTTCTGCTGTCTTATTCTTCACCCTAATCAGTTTGAAAAAAAATCCTGCTAAAATGTATTTTAGACCTAATTTTTCAGAGGATCTATGAGAAGCCTCTACTCCACTAATAAACAGAGATCACTTAGGTTAACTGATAATGGAACAATAAATAATACGAAAACACAACCATATCCTAAAAGGCCCGTTTATCCATTTACTCATGTTCAGACTCACTTAATCCAGTCAAATATTGTCCTGAGGTGGTGAAGCATATTCTGGCATATAGAACTGAATCTAGCAGCTGTTCATCTTATTTCACCCAATCCAGAACAATAAAAAATGAGTCACGGCACATCACACCACATTGACATTCATAAATTCAAAAAATAAACCCTTTAATCGATAGGCATACTCCTCTGCATATTCAAAACACTAGAAACGGACTTCCTCACTCTTGCTGTAACTCTGACAAAATCTCTGAAAGAGCTCATACAAAAAAAAAAGAAAAAAGAACATTTGTTTCTTTCAGTATAATAGTAAACTATCAGTCTCTGTCCAAATCCAAAAGTGAATCACCCCAGCTCTTATGGAGTCCTGAAAGAAAAGTGAAAACCCAGGCACCTCCCTGATGGTAATATTCACATTTTTATTTGTAGATAATGATGAACAGTACACAAATATTACATCGAATGGTTACATATGTGTGATATATAAAAGTCGAGGCCAGTCTGGATTATCTTGGGTGAGGAAAGATTTTAACATTGGGCCTGCTGTTCCTGCTGATGAACTTAGATACACAAACTTGTGTATGTGTCCCTGACACAAAGGCCCGTATTATAGAGCACAATCAGCAAATGAAAGAGAGAAAAAAAAAGACTTTGTGTCCACAGACTTCCAAGATGTCATATATGATCTCATTAAAAAAACAAAAAACAAAATTGCGCTGTAACAAATTGCAGCCATACCTTCTGAATTATGAAGAGCCGTCTGAGTCTGTCCATTTTGAGAAGATTATTACTCAACAAGATTGTTTTCTTTGGAATTGTAAAACCACATCAGTGAGGTGGTGCCGAGTTCTGAGTCAACACAGACGTGATGTTTAAGAGCCATCATTTACTGGAAGAGTCAGTTAAACCTGATCCTCTGTAGCTGCAGATGAGCCTTTAACCCCACTGTAAACCTACAGCAGCCGAAGGGGGCATTTCCAACTGGACATATACCAGTTCACAGTGGAAGAAGGGGTGGCCAGAAAAGAGTGAGCAAATGTGACAAAACCAGGACAGACCGAGCATCTTATACCTTTTGGCCTGGTGATCTCCAATAATATTTTTTATTTTCCTGGGTTGGGAAGAAGAGGTCCTTTGGTTAACTTTGTTTTAAATGTGAGAGCATACATTTTGCCACTGATAGACCTTACAAAATAGTATATTAACTTTATTTGAATTCTCTAAATAGAATGAGTGCTTTTAAATTGGAAATGACCCTTAAACTTTTGTAAAAATGAATGATAACTCGATAAACTATTAACAGAGAGGTTAGAAAAGTGGTATATACATATAATTAATCATTTAGGAGCATGACAGTCAAGAAGTTGGTGAGAAACTAGACGACTGAACTAAGCAGAGAAAAGTGAGTTGTCAGTGAGTCCTTGACCTTTGTGGCCAATGACTTTTTGTGATCTGCTTAAATGGCTGAGAAGACATTGAGAAAAAAGGCAAATGACATCAGGTGTGAAGGAATAAAAGAACAAAAGAGGAAGGCAATGACCTAGTCTGTCTTCACTGCTTCTTTTGTACCTTTCAGTGTATATTTTGTGTGAAGAGAGTGAAAAAATAAAGCAGACAATAGAACAGAACCTAAGATACAAGGTATTGGACACAATGCTTACTTTAATATCAATGTGTGGAAAACTAATTGGTCACATGTGACATTACATAACCCTAATTAAGTATTAAAGTCAGAATTATTTGTGTATTTAGCATTTACCCATATTTGTATTTTTGTCATAAAAATATGTGGTGGAAAATTGTCACTGTAGGCCTTCTTGCCATACCATGGCATGTTAAGCAGATGTCACATTGCATAACGTTTAATCATGGGGTATGTCAGACTTGTCGACCACAGTTACTGATCACATTGCCTGATCATGTCAATTTACAGTACATGACTGAAAATGACTGCCTAGTCATATTTATCAAATTAGTGTTGATCTTACTGAGCAGTCATGCTATCCCTTTTATGTGACAGTCTGATGGAGCCCATGTTGTACGAAGATTTAACAACAATGGCGAGTTCAGCTACAATCTCAGCCATTTCAACTTCTTTTTTCCATTCTATCATGGTGTGTAATACGTGAGGCGTCAGACAGACAGACTTCTATTCTTTTTGTAAGGTCCAAAACATCTGTGTTCCTTATCCCTCATCGTTACATTAAATACATTGTACTTCCAGATGAACATTCATTGGTTGTCACACAGAGCCCACCATTACAACTAAAGACAAAATCAAACCAGTTGGATTTTATAGGAGCAAGTCTCAGACTGGAGTGAGTCACTAGGCATGTCACATTATGCGACCAGATTCATGGGAGTATGCTGCCAAACTGCCTCTGACTCGCTAAGATCTTGTAAATGAAGGCTATGACTGAAAATCACTGGGAAAAGTTGTGTAATGTGACATTGCCTTTAGAGAGCACAGCACTTTCTTGTAATCAGGAATACAGTTGTAAGTCTGCTTCCATATTCTATCATTTTATTGTTTCCTTTGGGGATTAAGGGTCAGTTGAGCAGCCCCACCTGATTTTGTGCAAAATTAGTAAGAAGCTTCCATCAGTAATTTAATTCATTACTGTAATGTTTATAAGTACCCTCAGACCTTGTCCGAATTTTTCATCATATGCTCAGTATAATTTCTTATTTAGGAAAATATTGGTGCAGAAAGAACAGGTATGTAAAAAATCATTTTTTCAATTGTTTGTCAGCTTTGCACTATACAGCTAACATCTGGCCAAATGGTGGATAGCTCAACTACTGAAGCCCCATAGTCATATGTTGAACTTATTTCTGTGTTACTGTTGCTTGTCCTTTTTGCTCTCAAACCCATTCACTTCTAAACATGAGGTGTTGCTGTTTCAGTTTAAGCTGTTCATAGCCAATATACAGTTAGGTCCATAAATATTTGGACAGAGACAACTTTTTTCTAATTTTGGTTCTGTACATTACCACAATGAATTTTAAATGAAACAACTCAGATGCAGTTGAAGTGCAGACTTTCAGCTTTAATTCAGTGGGTTGAACAAAACGATTGCATAAAAATGTAAGGCAACTAAAGTATTTTTTAACACAATCCCTTCATTTCAGGGGCTCAAAAGTAATTGGACAATTGACCAAAGGCTATTTCATGGGCAGGTGTGGGCAAGTCCGTCGTTATGTCATTATCAATTCAGCAGATAAAAGGCCTGGAGTTGATTTGAGGTGTGGTGCTTGCATGTGGAAGATTTTGCAGTGAACAGACAACATGCGGTCAAAGGAGCTCTCCATGCAGGTGAAAGAAGCCATCCTTAAGCTGCGAAAACAGAAAAAACCCATCGGAGAAATTGCTACAATACTACGAGTGGCAAAATCTACAGTTTGATACATCCTGAGAAAGAAAGCAAGCACTAGTGAACTCAGCAACACAAAAAGACCTGGACGTCCACGGAAGACAACAGTGGTGGATGATCGCAGAATCATTTCCATGGTGAAGAGAAACCCCTTCACAACAGCCAACCAAGTGAACAACACTCTCCAGGGGGTAGGCGTATCGATATCCAAGTCTACCATAAAGAGAAGACTGCATGAAAGTAAATACAGAGGGTGCACTGCAAGGTGCAAGCCACTCATAAGCCTCAAGAATAGAAAGGCTAGATTGGACTTTGCTAAAGAACATCTAAAAAAGCCAGCACAGTTCTGGAAAAACATTCTTTGGACAGATGAAACCAAGATCAACCTCTACCAGGATAATGGCAAGAAAAAAGTATGGAGAAGATGTGGAACAGCTCATTATTCAAAGCATACCACATCATCTGTAAAACACGGTGGAGGCAGTGTGATGGCTTGGGCGTGCATGGCTGCCAGTGGCACTGGGACACTAGTGTTTATTGATGATGTGACACAGGACAGAAGCAGCCGAATTAATTCTGAGGTGTTCAGAGACATACTGTCTGCTCAAATCCAGCTAAATGCAGTTGAATTGATTGGGCGACGTTTCATGATACAGATGGACAATGACCCAAAACATTCAGCCAAAGCAACCCAGGAGTTTATTAAAGCAAAGAAGTGGAAAATTCTTGAATGGCCAAGTCAGTCAGCTGATCTTAACCTAATTGAGCATGCATTTCACTTGTTGAAGACTAAACTTTGGACAGAAAGGCCCACAAACAAACAGTCAACTGAAAGCCGCTGCAGTAAAGGCCTGGCAGAGCATTAAAAAGGAGGAAACCCAGCATCTGGTGATGTCCATGCGTTCAAGACTTCAGGCTATCATTGCCAGCAAAGGGTTTTCAACCAAGTATTAGAAATTAACATTTTATTTCCAGTTATTTAATTTGTCCAATTACTTTTGAGCCCCTGAAATAAAGGGATTGTGTTAAAAAAATACAGTGTACTTTAGTTGCCTCACATTTTTATGCAATCTTTTTTTTCAACCCACTGAATTAAAGCTAAAGTCTTCACTTCAACTGCATCTGAGTTGTTTCATTTAAAATTCATTATGGTAATGTACAGAACCAAAATTAGAAAAAAGTTGTCTCTGTCCAAATATTTATGGACCTAACTGTATTTTCCTGGATATTTGGTAATAGCAAGACCCACACTTTTCTTAATGTTTAAATCTGTGGTGCTGTATTTTGTCAAATGACAGTGATGTCAGAGGGTATCACAATGTTTTCATGCCAATTAGGCAGTAGCATTTCCTTGTTGTTCCTTGAATTTGAACGCCTTGCTAGACACTGGCAAAACACGAACATTAGTTAGGTAAGTTAATGTTAACATTAGAGGAGTCTGCACAAATAAAGGAAAAATCTAGTATGGTCCTACCAGAATTTCCATGCCAAAAAAGACACTGTCTTTGTATTCACTTACATGTTGAGTTCCCTGTTATCTATTATATGATGAATTACATTGTAATGCATGTTATCATGTAATGCTGAAATTTATTCTTGATTGCCTTTAATTAAACCTTTGATGGTAAACTCTGTGAAAGACACAACATAAAATTCAGTTTCATTGATTAACACCTCAGAAACATTTCTGGAGATCTACATTACCACATACATTCATTTTTTAATTTTTTTCTTAATTAATTCCTAGTCCAAGAATAGTATGTATAGGAGGTCTGAGCCAATACTTGCAGCAATAGTAACATGGCAACTCTTAGTGAGACACCAGTCCAATATCAGGCACACACAGGCACAACTGAATACACACTCACCTCCCTGACAGCATGTTGGTATGTGTAGACCCATTACAGAACAGAAGGCACCTCAGGCCAGAAGTGAAACACAAGTCTACACTCTTTAGAGAAACAATGTCACTCACTGCTCCATTTTGTGAACAATCTGAAAAAATATAGGCTCCCATACTATAGAAAGCTTCCCTGTATTTATTTGTAAGCTTGTTGTAGAGTTCATAGTCACAGCTAAACTAAACAAATGCATCCTCTCTTTTACGGTTTTTTATAGTTATCAAACATAAAGTGTGTCCATTTTATGACGATATTGAGTCCATATACTGTATCATGCACAGTTGGAAATACTCCTTGGATGAGATGTCAGTCCCCCAGAGGGCCTATTTGCACACACACACTGACACCCACACAAACTGTGCCAGTGTAAAGTCACCTGTTGATCTAACTTATAAAGATTAGGAATCAGAGGACAAGAGAAAACCTATGTGTTCGTACAATGTGCAGAAGTAGGCCAGGAGTTGACCCTAGGTGCCTGAATCTGTAAGGCAAAAGAGATTACCTCTGTGCCACCAGGCCATGTTGGGGATGGAAAACAAAAATCAAAAAAAGTGAAAATCCAACAAAACAAGTGTATTATCCTGAGTAGATAAAATCTCAATGCATTTTAGCTGTGACATAGTGACAGCAGACCTAGTAGCCTAGGAAGAGTTTGAATCTGATATAAACAGATAAACATGAAGGCTCATTTTTGAGAAGGGCTGCATCAGTCTGCATGCAGAAAATAAAAAAAAATTAACAGGTGAAATGCAATCCTACTATGGGAAATATATGGTAGGAACCCAATATTCTTGTTGTTAAGTCTTCGTCATCTTATATCCCTGGCTGAAGACTCAACAGTTGCAACGTGGTGTTTATGCCTTCCTTTCTGATATTCAAATTTGAGAATAAAAATCTTCTATTGTTTGCCAGATTATTAATTGTGGCCTGTGGCTGACAAGAATTATTCATACCTCACTCATATACTGTACATTTGCATGGTGGAACATTACGTTTAATTGGCACCTGGGTGGTGTTCAAAGTTATTAACTTAACATTTAAATGAAAGAAAAAATCATTATTAATGTGGGTTCCAACATTTAAAGTGTACAATTCACTAAAAGCAATATAATAACTGAATTACTACAACATATCAAATGCATAGTTCCCTAAAAAAAGAAATTTCTAACCAATCCCATTATAATAAGCCAAAGGAAACACACAGTATGTGACAGCCATGCAATGCCACATCACCAGGATGAGTCAGACTGAGGCTACAATGTGATTGTTGTTTTAGGATTTATTTTATTAGTAATGCAGTGCTGTCAAACTGTTTTTCAATGGCAGTAAATAATTTTACAGCCTTTATTTTAAAATATTCTTTTATAATAAAAGTGATGTAAAGTATATGTGTTAACTGTTCAAAAAGTGTCAATGTATTAAGTAAGTTGTAGAGTCAGTTTATGTGTCTGGGGTCCAGTCTGCCAAGACCAATGCCTTCGTCCGCCACCTAGGTCACATCATACCTGGCCCCTATTCCTCCTGCAGGTGATGGGCCCACAGGCTGGGCAGCCACACATCGCAAGTTTGGGCTGTGCCTGACTAGGCCTCATGACAGGCCTGGCAATCAGGTGCTCGCCTGCAGGCACTCCCCTTAGGCCTGGCTCCGGGGAACCTAGTCGCAGAACCTCAGATATAAAAGAAGCAATATGGATTCTGTTCAGGCTATGAAACAGTGGGCCAGCTCTTTACCCTCATGAGAGGGCATGGGAGTATGCCAAATCAGTCTACATGTATTTTGTGGACTTAGAGAAGGCACATGACCGTGTTCCTCTAGCTATTCAGTGGGGGGCTGCACCAAGAGAGTAAATGCTCCAGTGCCCCTAAATAGGGTTATTCGGTTCCTGGATAAGTGCAGTGAGAGCTGTGTCTGCATACTCAGGGGCAAACAACATCATCACTGTTCTCAGTAGGCCTGGGACTCAACCAGGGTTGTGCTATGCCTCCTATCCTGTTGGTGATTTTCATGAGCAGGATATCAAGGCTCAGCCAGGGAGGGGAGGGTGTGTAGTACAGTGGCCTTAGAACTATGTCACTGCAATGTGGCCCTATGGGCTTCATTGGACTGTGAACTCCAGCATGCATAGGGACGGTTTATGACCCAGTATAAAGCACCTCTCCAAGTGGAAGGTGAGTTACTGCCTCAAATGGAGTAGCTGAAGTATCTCTGGGTCTTGTTCACGAGCGAAGGGCAAAGAGATGGTGAATCGATAGACAGATCCTGATAGTGATCACAGTTAAGTGATGGGTATACTGATCTAAAGTGGTGAAGAAGTAGCTGAGCCAGAAGGCAAATCGTGTCAGTTTACCAGTTGGTCTATGTTCTTAACCTTGCCTATGGTCCTGAGCTTTGGGTAATGAGCAAAAGGGCGAGATCACAGGTACAAGCAGCTGAAATGAGCTTTCTCTTGCAGGGTGGCTGGGCTCCCCCTTAGAGATAAGATGAGAAGTCCAGACATCTGGGAGAAGCTTGGAGTATGAGCCTCGGTATCAAGAAGAGCCAATTGAGTCAATTTGATATGAATGCCAACCGGACACCTCCATGTGGTGGTTTTACGGGCATGACCAGCTAGGAGGAGACCCTGGGGAAGATTCAGAGCCTACTAGGAGGATTGTATGTCCCAGATGGCCTTATGAATGCCTTGGCATCCCACAACTGGCTAGTGTAGGTAGGGAAAAAGACTTATGGCCATCACTGCTAACAAAGTTGCTCCTACGACTCAGGCCAGGATTAGTGGTGGAAATGAATGAATGAATGAATGAATGAATGAATGAAAGGTTAGTTGTAACATAGCAAATTATATTATTTTATACACCTGTAGCAAAGTTGTTTTAGGGATCATTGTTTTAGTGTTCTGAACTTGTAATCCTCATTCAGTTGAGTAAAATAATCAAGAAATACATGACCAACAAACATTATGCGTTAAGTATGCTATCCAATAAGAAAACTTAAGAGTGGCAGGGGGCAGAGAGTGATAAAAGCTTCACATTGATCATACATATGAGTCTTTAAGCTTTATCATTTGCTGGCCTCACAGTGACCACTGTTTTGGATAGTATTGATGATACACAGTTTGTAATTGTTCATCCATCTATCAGTCATCTATAGTTGCATTAAGAAAAAAAATATATAAAAATCCTGCAAATGTGCGTACTTCCCTGTTTATTCAGATTAATTTGAATTAAGCACTAAATAAACAGAGAGAAAAAGCAGAACTCAAGTTACATTTTCTGGTATTTTTGCTACCATCTGCAGCCTGGCGATGTGACAGAATGTCAGTCCTACCAACAGTCCCATACAACAGCGTGATTCCCAATGTCAAAACAATGCAAGGCATACAAATCTGCTGCCGCTCAGTGCTAGCATGGTACAAGCAGCTAATGTAAAGTGTACCATGTGATATTTGAAGACTGATATTCTTTTATCTTTCACTCTCTTGCTCTTCCCTTTTTCTCCTACAAACAAGTCTGCTTTTTGATGTTGCTGCTCTGTTTTCGTTACTGTAGAGTATTTACAAATTAAAATTTTTTTGAACTTTCCTGAATTGCTTCCTTAATAAAATGTTCTTCTTAATTGTTTTCATTTGAAAAGTGGTCTGCAATAGTGCATAAAATGAAAGACACCTTATAAAGTTAAGAATGAATGATTGGAAATGGAGTTTTAGTCAAAAGTCTCTCATTCCCATCAGAGAAGTCATATTAACTAGCAAGTGACCCGTAAACAGTTTGTATCGTGTCCCTATGGGCTTTGGCATAAAATTATAGAATTATTATATGATTATAAAAAAGAGGCTTTTTTTGAAATGTCTTTGCACTCTGTCACTTGGGATTATAGCTATATATAGTCATCTCAAGATATTCTGAAGACGCTGGCATTCTTTTGGGCGCAACAAAAATAATGCGAGAGAAAGATGAGCTAAGTATAAGTACTATATCCTCCCTTGGGATTTATAGCAAACATATTAGGAGACTGAAGGATGCCAGAAATAGTTCTTACACAATTGCCCTGGGGAAGGCAGTGAGAAACATTGCCAGACGCCCCATCATCAGGGTTCTCAGTTAATGAACTTGTGGAGGAAGGGACCTGAAGCTGTCCCCTGCTAGTTGTAAAGACAAAATGCAAGCAAGCCAGAAACAGACATTACAGTAGGCACAGATACAAGGTTCAGATTCTCCAAGAGAGAGGGCTTAGGCAAAAAGACCATAACCAGGCATGGTGGCAGCAGCAGCTGATGTGTAAAAATCCAGTCCATCCAGCCAGACTCCAAAAGCACGGTGCCCATCAGTATATGTTTTCTTCATTCACAAGTGCTGATGATAACATCCTCTCTACAACTGCCATCCATGTGTCTTGAGCTGTGAATGAACTTGGCACACTGTGCTTTTTTCTTCTGTTTTCCATCCATGACACAATTGCAAACGTTTTACAAAAAAAAAAAAAAATAGAGGGAGAGATAATGGCTACCATCCAATCAGGCCCTGCTAATCAGCAACCATCGTGGGAAAAGAACCGGACGAGGGCCGAAAAACAGCCCATTGTCTGGTGGAGATTAAAGCTCCGAAAAGCCTTCATTGTCTGCAGAAGGGATAAATCTTCCTGCTGTCACTCAAACCCTGAATTAAATTCTCTTTCGTTTCTAAAAGGGGCTTATCTCTGCTCAATAGGTTGTTGCGCTACAAGCATAAGGGAATGTATTTTGTGAACTCTTGTCTCAGACACCTTGTAAAAAAAATGGAGGGGGGTGTTGAGGGAAGAAAAGTGTTTGGGTTTTTGAAAGAGGATGTTCATTCGGCAAGATTGTTATCATGTGAGCAGACCAAACGATCCAAGAATTGATTGACCGTTTCGTCGCTATTGAGGCGAAAGGAACATTCTGCAACTCCCGTCCTGTTGTCAACCTCTCCAATTCTGTCACTCTGCCTCAAAGCAGCAGTTTGGAGGCTTGGCTCTGTCCGGGGAAAAGAAAAAGAGAAAGTGTCAGTTTCTGGCAGGGATGGAGGCTCCAAAATGTGGTGGCATGGAGATTCTGAAAAAAAAAATAATAATAAAGGACTCTCTCACTGAAATAAAGCACATCACTTCATCACTCATTCGGCAATGGGATCTGCCAAGCACTGTTTGCAACATGCATAGATGCCAGCAATGCCCCTTATGCATGGCACTCCTGACTAATTCTTTCTTTTAGCTACTTGTCTTCTATTCGTCTTACGGCATCTTTTAAAGCATGGGTTCATACACATGCAGTCATGTCCCATCCAAAGTGGAGCCAAAATTGGCAGCCTGCATTTTCTGCGATGGATGTTCATTCAGGATGATGAGCAGGCTTTCTTTTTAGGCTTTTTATCTATTATTAAATATATGGTGGTGTCAGAAAATTGGAGGCTAAATATAAAGCAAACATGACAACATACAGAATGCATCATTGAGACAAATTAGTTTAATGATTCATGACACCAGCACATTATGGGCTTTCTCCATGACCACTGGTGACCTGCTCTCTCTGTTTATGCCATCTTCAGCTCAGCTCTAACACAACCCCAGTCGCTCTTGATTCCCCTGAACTCTGCTCCCCGTCGCCTGATTTGGCTCTGTAACAAGTTGGCTTACACCTGCTTACGGGATTAAATTAATTAGCACGAAACAGAGAGGGAAAGAGTGCAGGCTCTAGCACAATGAGGTGACATTTTCATTGTTGCAGGGCGACATGAGCCACTGTCGTGGATACGAGTCATTTCTTCCAGATGGGAAGTGACAGAGGGAGAATGGGCTTGTACTCCCAGGGTTTGTTTGGGTGGGAAAGTTCAAAGTCAGATGCTTCTGCAGCCCAGTGGCAGGAGGAACCAACAAAAGTGATGTCATCATAGTACACGTGTAAGGGCTTGATCATTTGCCAACTGTGTATATTATTTGAATATCTCTGCATCTGTAATCCTAATCTTTATAGCCTATTGCAATGGAGTGTGAACAGCTAACTATTTCAGATTTGTATTATTCATTTTTTTTTCTTGTAGAATTAAATGCTTGCAGCCTGTTCTATATTTTTATACTTCAAAAAAAGATGAATTCTGTACTCCCTTTCAGAGCATGTGGTGATAACTTTCTTCTCACCATCCAAAAGTGCTGACTGCTTCTCTGTGGGATTTGTACCTCTGGACTGCGGAATGAGAAGCGCAGGTAGTCAGTGTATCACCCTCAATTATCAGGATGCCACATCTGGAGGTCCACTTTGATAGAAGCTGGAGTCTGGGGTGACCCCCAACAAGAAGGTGTTACAGTTGAGATTCCAGTGCATTCCTCTCAGAGACTCACATGTAATGACATTCCTAAGCTGCACTCTAATTATGCTCTCGTCCAGCTTATGCGCTTTCTGTAGGCTTCTCTCCCTCTCTCTCTGTCCCTCTCTATGCTGAAATAATCGGCATATTTTACAAGATGTGTTATCATCCTTTCTTTGTCTTGTGCTAACTTTTACTGAACTGTACACTGAATTTTTATTTTTAATTTATATTTGTTTGTTTATCATTGCATGAGAAAAAAAACCAGGAATGTAACAGTAGAACTTGTCTAAGAGATTAAGTGACACATGAGACTCTGTCCCTCATCCAACAAGGTCATCTGAAAGGGAATATTTATTTACATTGAGGATTTTTACACAGCTGAGTTTATTGTCTGCCATGAATTGCAATTAGAGCATTGCAGTCCGTCCCCATCTGGCCTGGGACAATGCCTTCAACCCCCAAACTTTGAATGCCGAGTTCCAGAAGAAATGATATCCCTGCAGTTTGCACGATACCAAACAGCTATGTCGTTGTTGCACAATTAGCCAATTAGTTAAGGTTCACTTACGTGCAAAACTTCAGACGGGCTTTAAGAAAATGTGCTTCTTATTGCCAAATACTAAATGGATGCTGATTTTGATTAAAAAAAAAAAATCAATTATTTTGATATGCAGAAAGTACAAACATTAAAATGAGAAGTTTATTTATGGTGTCAAGTATGTATATTAAGGTAGCTCTTTAGTACTTAAGCAATAAATTACGTTTCCTGATATGATGAATCATGTGTGTGTTTAGGACAACAGATTTATTAATTATAATACATATGGCATACTCTGTGTACACAAACATACGCAATAAATAAAATCATTCTCAAGATAAAGTAAAGGCTTTGAATTTTAGCTTGCACTATCCCTAAAGCTCCACTCAAGCTATGACATTCTGCTTATGTGCCAGAAGTTTATTGGACTTTTTGTACACATAATAATTAGACTGTTTAATCTTTTATTATCCATGTAAGAGATTTTAGTAGGGGGATACTGCTGTGTAGTGTTCCCTCACTGTCTTTGCTCTCTCTATATTTTTATGGGGTTTTCTTTAGATATTCCAGCTTTAATGACATGTGTTTTAGGTTAATAAGTGACTATAAATTTGATGATGTTGATGTGTATATGATGTCCTCTGGCATTGACTGGCATCTTTTTCAAGATAAGTTTGAACCCTGTGCCCGGTGTTAATGGGGGCGGTAACAGTTCCCTTTAACCATGTAAAAGGTAACATAATTCAGAAAATGGATGGATGAAAAGTTCAATTGAGTGAAGAATGAAAAGACTTAAACTAAATTATAAGGGCAATCAAATTTATTTAAATAAAGTTTGAAAGCCTCTGTGAAGCACATAATACTGCAATGCCCTTTTTACTCATTGTGATTATGGGAAAGTATTTGTCTCACAATTCAATATACAGTTAGTGAATTTGGCATTCCAGCAGCTTTCTAAACTATTCAAAGTCAGTAACTGTGCCACAACATAAAAAGCACAATTTGTCACAACAGGAGCAAGTTACTCATAAGATGTGTATCCAAATATAGGGAGTTAGAATCTTAGTGATCATTAGAAGACAAGCTTGACTGGGTTATTAAAATTAATTCAAAATAATGTTAGTAAGAACTTAAAAAATGATTTCACACATAAAAGGACAACATAGTTTAACAATTTCTATTCATGTATAGTTTTCAAAACAATAGCAAATCAAGCCCTGAAAGTCCCAAGGGTGCAACTCCAAATCAAACTGCTTGGCAGCTGATTGCATATAATTAGAATTCTTGGAATATAAAAGCACCATATATACTCTGTATATATTCCAGGAGATTGTTATTCAGTAGGAAACCATAAGTATGGCAGTGTATTGTAGGTAAAAGGTTTGCTGATGGAATTCAACAGTGAGTAACAACACAACAATGGATTACAGATCGCTAATCCCATATCACAATTGGAACCTATAACAAATGTATGCCAGTTGACTGCATTCTCTTGCTTTTTATTATTTAATGTGTGTTGCTTTTCTTACAAATGCACAGGGGAGTGATAAAAGGTTATGAAATGACACAAGTTAAATTCAAAACAAGAGCAGCCTTCCTTCCTTTTAGTGATGGACGCTGGGTTTAACTCCTGGCAGTGGTGCTGCCTACACATAGCCTGCAAGTTATTTTCTCTAAATACTAAATATGTGTGAATGTGCCCAGTGACTGATATTTTGCCCTGTGTCCCCTACTGCTGGAACAACCCTTGGCTCCTTGCAACTCTGTATTAGAAAAAAATAATACATTTGGAAAATGAAATGAAATTTTTAAAAAAATTAAAGGCACAAGGGTCTTTAACAATGTTAAAGAATGGCTTGGCCCTAAAAGTGCTGCTGCCACCTGGAGGTACCAGGCAACACAGACCTACAGTTCGACTTACACTGTTTAAAGGGTCTAGCTGTTCAGGTCCTGTTGTGTGAGTCCTACAGTACATTATGTGCTAAGTCATCTGTATTTCTGTCAACCTGCCTATTTATTCTAGACATATGAAAGACTCTCTTCATACTTAGCTCTCTGAGCTACTCTGGATTGATGAACATACTGATAGGAAGTGAAGCAAAGCATGGCCAAAACTGGACTGCATTGCTAAGGTGTGCTTCCTGCATACAGTGAATTCAGAAAGTATTCAGACCCCTTCAATTTCCACACAACTTTACTTTTAAAACGATAAATTTGTCATTTTTTCCCTTCAATCCACACTTAAGAACCCATAATGATACAGTGAAAACATGTTTTCAGAAAGGTTTGCAAATTTATTATAAATCAAAACTAAAATCTCTCATTCATATACTGTAAAATGTTGAAATTGTGGTATCAGGTGCATCCTGTGTGCTTTAATTATCCTTGAGATGTGTCAAGAACTTCATTAGAGTCCACCTGAACCAAACTGAATTTATTCGACATAATTTAGAAAGGTGCACACCTGTGCATATAAGGTCCTACAATTCATACTGCATGTCAGAACTAAAACCAAGCCATGGCGTCCAAGAAATTCTCTGTAGACCTCTGTGATAGAATTTTGTGGTCAGGCATAGATCAGGGCATTTCTGAAGCTTTGAGTGTTCCCAGGAGCACAGTGGACTCAGTAATTGTGAAATGTCTGGAACCACCAGAACTCTTCCTGGAGTTGATCATCCAGCCAAACTGAGTACCCAAGCAAGAAGGGCATTGGTCAGGAAGGTAACCAAAAACCCAATGGCCATTCTAAAAAAGCTTCAGAGGTCCTCTGCTGAAATGGAAGAACCTGTTGGAAGGATAGCCATCTCAGCAGCACTCCATCAGTCAGATATTTATGATAGAATTGCTAGACTGAATCCACTCTTGAATAAAAGATTAGTTTACAGGAGTATGGGAGCTTGAGGCAAATAATACTCCCGTCTGATTAGAAAAAAACTGAACTCTTTGGGTTGAACTTTGAGCACTATATATAGTGAAGACCAGACACTACTCATTACCTGCCATATAAAATCCCTACTGCAAAGCATTATTATATGGGGTTGCTTCTCAGCACCAGGGACAGGGAGACTGGTCAGAACTGAGAGAAAGGTGAATTCAACCAAATACAGAGAGGTCCTTGAAGAAAACCTGTTCTAGAGCGCATACAACCTCAGACTGGGGTGACAGTTCACCCTTCAGCATGATAATGGCCCAAGCCAGTGGCCAAGACAATGCTGAATTGGCTTCAGAATAAGTCTCTAACTGTCCTTGGGTGTCCCAGCCAAATCCCAGACTTAAACCCTGTAGAGCACAAGTGGAGAGACCTGATGATGACAGCTTACAGATACCTCCTATCCAGTCTAATATGACCTAAGAAGATTTACCAAGAAGAAAGGGATAAACTGCCCAAATCCAGATGTGCAAAGCTTGTAGAGACATACTAAAGAAGACTTGAAGCTGTAATTGCTGCCAAAGAGGCTTCTACAAAGTTCTGAATTAAGGGTTGGAATACGTATATGGATGAGAGATTTTTTTAATAAACTTACAAACTTTTTAGAAAACATGTTTTCAGTTTGTCATTTTGGATTATTAATTCTAGACTGATGGCCAAAATGTCAAATTTATCCAATTAAGATTAAATCTACAACACAATAAAGTGTGCTGAAAGTGAAAGAATATGAATACTTTCTGAATCCACTGCGTAATACCCCCAGAATGGGTGCAAGTAAACAAATAAGCAGGCCCTTATCTTGCACTTCCCAACAGCACTTTGGACATCCTAATAACATCTATACCCCTGGTAACAGACTTTTAAGACTCAGTGGATGAGTGAGAGACACACCCCAGGGTAGCTTAGCAGCATTAGTATCATTCTCTTATTTCCTAATGCTACATGTCATGAGAGATCTTTAGAGCTTTTTGTGCTCATCCTTCTGTCTGATCTATGCTGACAAATAGTTTTGTAGGTTTTAATTTCAATCAGCCACTTACCACCTTCATCATTATTACTGTTCATTTTTACACCCACATCTTGTTCTTCCATAAACTACTCTGAACTTTTCATAAGCCTTATTATCATCAGCCTCACTCTACTCATTTGTGGCAAACACACACTACAATGTTCAGCTTTAACATTTCCATCTCTTTTGCTCTGTATTATATGTATTGTCAAGAGAACCGTCAAATTTTTAAGTTTACATTCAAAAATGATAACCACACAAAGATAATACTATAGATGATGCAATGTTTTCCATGATAATCAGGGCACATGCTTAACTGAATTTCACTGGAATCTCTTAAATGCAGCCACTTACCCACGGTAAGGAATGACCAACAGGGCCAGTGCTACCTGTGCACACTGTCCCTTTATGAAACAGAGCCAGAAATATTTCAAACACTGCATTAGGAAGCCGAAAGCGTGCTTATTAGCAGCTGGGTAGGGAGAGGGTTAAATTTCTTCAAGTTAGAGAAATCCCAGTAACAAGACTGGTAACAGGGGCACTGATCCCATCAGGTATTCACGCCATTGTCAGTCGATATAACGGTCGTCTGTCAGCTCCTCGGTCAGAGGCCTAATCTGTTTTTTCTTTACTCTCTGAAAAGGACCCAGCGCCACGTCAGGGCTCCACGCCGGCCGCCTATTCACTCTCCCCGCTGAACGCAATCATCGGACAAGCCTGCAATAACTCACTCCCCGACCGACCCCCTTTGAAAAACAAAACAAAGGTGGCCGCCTCAATGCTGTTAGCCCAGTAAGATAAATCATGTACTCAAAATTAACTTCCATTGAAAACCAAGCAGCAGAAAAGCCAGCTCTGGTCAGGCAGGGCGCACTAAAGAACGATGACTCGAGTTGATAAATGTCAAGGCGGATAATTTGGGGGCTGTGATTAAGATCTTATCTAGGTAGGAAGTTAATAGAAAAAGGCTTAATAATGGTCCTGCCAGATTCCCCCACTGCATGTATGCATGTGGCTAAGAAACGCGGGCTTGGCCTATTCTTGGCTTTTCTTTTTTTCTTTATAAAAAGACAGTTTAAAGACTAAAAGATATTTAGGCCATTTACATTTTCTTTTTAAAATCTAAATATGAATTTCACAATTGGACGTATGTTTTAGGATTGTATTTGCTAAAGTGTTTTGGAGTTTCTTGACAGGTAAATAGCAGCAATGGCAAAATCATAGTATGATTATGATTATTGGGACAGTTCTGTCTAGACAGGTGGAAACCATAACAAGAAAGAAAGAAAGAAAGAAAAAAAAAAGAAAGAAAGAAAGAAAGAAAGATGTTTATTGATCTCCAGTCCCCTTGTCTTGAAGCTCACTAAACCATTTATAATCTTATTATAATTCCACTTAAATTCCGAGCTTGGAATCGAAATACCTTCCCTGTGTTTTAATTTTCCACTGTGCTGCAGAAAGTTAATAAGTTTTCACAATCAATTAATTTGTCGCCATTTCTCAGCTCACCAACTCTATAGCACTCAGACGGCTTGGATGTCCATTTGAAGCAAGGTGTTAGATCTCTGATACATGGAATAATTTGTCACTTGTCACAAGAAAACATTTTCTCGAATGTAGACAACCAAGTCCTTTCCTCCTAATCAACGACATCCACGTCATAGCTTCACTTGCTCTGAGCCCTTCTTCGTGTATGTGGAGCACCGTCTCACTGGGATTAGTAACATCTAAACAGCTACTGTTCTCTTTCAATGAAGGTCCTAGTGTTGTCACTTTTGTTTACATGTGCTCTGTGCTTTTCTTTATATGTATGTCTGTCAGGTTCTGCATACTACTTCTCATTACCCTGTTTCTTATTTGCCAAAGTCAAATCCCTAACCTGCCTGTTAAAAGTGAATTTTGTTTTCCAACCCTTCTAATTGGACTTCAAATACATTGTGGAAGTTATTTGCCTGAAACTCTTTTAACATATTTTGCTTTAATCAATGGCACCAAACAAAACATTTATATTGTATATACAAAACATCTTTTTCTTTAAACTATATGTATATATATATATATTTATAGAGAGAGTGTATGTTTATGTTGTAGGTGAGTTGGCTCATCTGTCTCTTCCAGTTAGTCCAAACATTTTTTCCTTAAGAAGGGCAAACTGAAAAGAAAGTGATATTTTTTTCAAATAGTTAAAACTTACTGCTTTGAAACTAAAAGGATTAATTACAATGAACCTAGACTATTTGAAAAAAGTAGAATATCACTTCCCTTGCCAATCAGCCTTACTCATTGCAAAACCTACAGTATATAAACATACACGGCATATGTTGAAACACAAAACAGAGAGACGTGATGAGGCTTGGGGTTCATGCTGTGAGTGCCCCATTTAAATGCCAGAGGCAAAAAGCTAAGGATGTTCAAAAAAATTTAGAACTGTAAAGGCTAGAGGCCCAATGATCAAGCACAGCCACATTTTGACTTTGTATTAAAGGCTCCACTGTCTTCAGCAGTTGGTTCGCAATGAATGCCATCATCCAGTGGTTTCAGTTCTTTAAGGTAGTGTGACAGGAAGAGGTGTGGCTTTGTGGGCAGAACAAAAGTGACATCATGTTTCTTCAGGGTGTCATCTAAGCACTGAAGCAGAAGACAGCTTAGTCCCCAGTCTTGTCTCTGTGTCTTCCTAAATAAGACCAAACTTATATGTTAGTGTATGTATATATAACCCTATATGCAGACAAACACACATACAGACATATATTATACATGCACACACTTGCTTGTTCAAATTTAATCTTTCTTCAAGACATTATTTTGGTATTACTGAGCAAGGGTAATAGCTAATCCTTAGTGAAATCCTAGCCCTAGACCTACACTCGCACACAAATCCACACTCACTCAACATGTAAACCCAACCTGCACATGTTTGGTATGGAGTACAAGGGGAAAAATCATACACACTTAGTGTATACAAGTTACATAAAGGCAGAGGTAGAAGTGGCGGTCAAACTCAGTGATCTGGAGACATGAGGCAGAGGAAAAGAAAATGCACATAAAGATTTAAAAAAACGATGACGTATTACATGATGCTCACATACATAGACAGATAGTTAGGGTGGCTCATAGAAATGACCCAACATACACAATATCAAAGGGGTAGCTTAACCTTTTTTTCTGTATAGTCAGTCAATCATTTTCCAACCTGTTATATCCTAACACAGGGTCACGGGGGTCTGCTGAAGCCAATCCCAACCAACACAGGGCGCAAGGCAGGAACAAACTCCCCAAGCAGGGCGCCAGCTCACCACAGGGCACAAACACACACACACACACACAGACACACCTACATACCAAGCACATACTAGGGACAATTTAGGATCGCCAATGCACCAAACCTGCATGTATTTGGACTGTGGGAGGAAATCGTAGCACCCAGAGGAAACCCACACAGACACGGGGAGAACTTGCAAACTCCACGCAGGGAGGACATGGGAAGCGAACCAACGTCTACTTACTGTGAGGCAGCAGCGCTATCACTGCGCCACCGTGCTGCCCTTTTCCTATACAGGTTACCCTGTAATCTACAGTACCCTACCATCATCACATTTCTGCATATGTGAGCATTCAGCCTGTATCCATGTTGCTAATTTCCTTAAAAGTCTAAGTTTTTTACTATATTCAGTTATGTCAATGTAACCAGGAATCTCCAACATACGGGCCTCACTGTACAAAATAAGGTTATATCCATGCCCAAATAAAAGCATATGTAGTGCACTTTGCTTAATTCTTGGAGCTCCTTTACACACTGTGCCAAAACTAAGAGATGTGAGTCACTATTAAGGCACTTCATAATATCTCAGATGCAAAATTGTCTTTGCACATAGAATTATGAATGTTCCACATATTACTTTTTCAAACCTGATTACTTCAGTACGTGGCTATGTGGGCCAGAGTCTGTTCTGACATTGTCTGCTTCAAGGCATGAGCCAAGCCTAAAGGATCACAGAGTACAGTCATGCTTATATAAGAGCACCACTCTTAAAAACATCAAGAGATTACATCAGTGGTGTAACATTGGTCACCCTCTCAGAATTTCGTCATTGCACGACTTGCAGACAGTCTCACATTAGTACATACAACTAGAGTAAAGTTACCTGTAATTGAAAAAGAAAAGTCTTCTTCAATTATTATTAACTTATATCAGAATGAAAAATCCACTGCTGTACAGTTATGAACTTAATATACACAGTATGATTAATTGTATGCATTTAATTAGCTGCATTGTATTATTTTGATATGAGAAAATATTTTTTTAAAAATGTCTAAATAAAAATAATTGTCATCTTTTTAAATCATTATAGTCAGTGGCCAGATAATCTGCAGTCTTAGTCTCCATCGTGTATCTACAAATCTATTTTAGTCTCCTACATATGGGAAGAGCAAATCTGTAGAACTGGAAGTAAGGCAGAAACCAATTATGGATGTGGTATCCGCCCGCGTGTATACTCATGTCACGCATCCACATCCACTGGAACAATTTAGTGAACCAAGGAGCCCCGTGGGACACAGAAGGATACCAGGATGTGTGAAGGGAAACCCTTTCAGACATGGGGAAAACATGTAAACTCCATGCAGATGGTGTTACGCGCTGGAAACTGAACACATGGCTCCATATTGCATTTATTTGTCTATTGTCTTTATTATTTCATTATCCTTTGGTATACTCTTTTTAGGAAAATGGTAGGGCTTTTTTGGTAAGCACTAATGCTTATATACGTTTATATTCATACAATTTGAGTTCACACTTTCTGGTTTTTAGTGTGACTCCACCTTGTTTCATTGATAATATGCCCTGTTTAGGAAGTTGTTCAGTTACAATATTTGGATTGGCAGTGGTGGCGATGGAGGTGCTTCTTGTGCTTGAAAATATTGACTAGAAAGGTTGTCTTCAATGACAAAACAAAACAAAACAAAAAAATGAGTGTGAGTAGCCCCTTTTAAAATGCAATTTAAATGCAATTTTAAATTAAATAAGTGAAAATTTGATTTGTAAGATTATACTAAACTAAGTAATGCTGGTTGACACTTGCAGTATCTCTGCCCTGATATCGGTCTCTCAGAGTATATTTGTCTGTCTCTGGAATGTATTGACAAAACCTTGCTGAAATTATGGGTAATGTTTTCCATCAAATGGGGTTCAAAAATAACACAGTCAATCTACTAAGCCTTCTGAATTGCCTGGTAACGTATAGAGAGAAGAGCAAACAGAAAGATGTTGAACAGTTCTTGGGGAGTAAAAGCAGTAGCAATGCAGCCGAGTAAATTAACAAAACTAACCAAGACATAGTGCTATGAGAATCATATGTTGCATAAAATGCCCTGTTTTTTATTTAAAGCAAAATCCTTATCACTTTTATCTGCACAGGTGAATGTAACATTTGATTTAAGAATTTTCCACCACTCTGCAGTGGACTGACATCACATCCACAGTTTCTACCTGGATGCTTCTGCAGTAATTGTCCCAGCACAGGATAGGGCTAGCTCAACTTTATAGTTATGATTCAGCTCATTACCATGATACTCGCAACTGTATATTTCAGGATTAGAGCAAAGATTTAATCTTGGCAAGCAAGTGTCATGTGCAGAGCATATTAATCTGGGTTCAGGCAGTTATCTTGTTTTTAATTCCCACCTAAAAGCCCCCTTCCTCCCCCACGCCACTACAAGATCAATGTGATCTGGCAATCAAACAATTGTGATCTGAAAAGCTTAAGACTTCTTCTCACCTTTGTGAGTTCATTGATGTGTTTCAAGAATGGCTTTTTCCTCATAATGGCTTTCCTGGAGCCCAATGAGTTCTTGCAGTGCCAGCTTGGAAGAAAAGTGTCGACTTTGACGAGACAATAGAGAACCAGCCACTTGTCACTTTTAATTATATGGTACAGCTTTTGCAATTAGCGATGTGCCTGTAGGAAGCTTCTAGGCACTTGCTGCAGACTTCTGCTTTTCTGCCAAACAGACACCACTCCCACATTAGAAGGGTACCTTTTCTTTATTAGCTCTAAATGTACTGCTTAACTTTTGCCATAAATATATGTGGAATATGATACAGCTAAATGGAACAAAGTTAATTTAAAATTGAAACTATTGCCACAATGACTCTTTCAGTGTGAACATATCACAAACTCTTTAATTTCAAACCCATCTTTGTTATTGGTGCATGTGTTAGTCTTTGGACAAGTCAAAATTGTTTTCTTCAAAGTGGGTCATCTGGCATATTCAGATGTTATGTAACATGTACAATACCTTTAGGGTTAAACAGTTAAACTAAGAAGTAAAGAATCATACAACCAAGATGGAGAGAATCTAATTGATGCCAGAAATCCTCTGCTACTATTTTGAGAAAACAAACAGGTTTTTATTAAAATCTGATTACTAACCTCTAAAACAATTCAATTTCTCACCTAAAAATAAAACATTTTGATATCTATACCATTTTACTGTTGTGCTTACATATTTAATTTAACTAGAAATTATTTCCTCATTTGACTTAGAAAATCACAATTGTAATTAATGTTCTTGAATTAATAGGCTGATGCAGACCATTGATACTCATCGAGTGTGTTACCACAGCACATAGGCTTATATGTAAACTGAACTGAAACCACTTACAACAGACCTTAAAATAAAAAGGAAAACACCTTTAAGAACACACAAATGTTACTTAAATTAAATCTTCCCATTATGAATTTACAAAGAAGTGTTTACTTACAATAGTTAGAGTTTTCTTAAGAAAAATGTCATTCTTTCAGATGAAACCAGCTATATCAACATGTATATTTCAAAGGGTGCTGTCATTCCTTTCTTCCTTTAACTACGACTCTATTAATGACATAAGACACTCAAGAACGACATGATAATTAAAGGCTCTTTCAATAAATCAGACAAATATGATGCAATGTTAATATAAGACGGCATTGGACATTAGAAGAAAATCACAACAAGCCTTGCTTTGACTGGAAGAGCATTCAGTCAAATCAGTGGGGTAAGGCCCACAAATAAAGGTATTTTACACAATGTTTGTAATATCTAGGAAAAAATTAAAAAGGGTGATTGGCTGATGGGGGAGTTTATCTAAAGGTCCGACATCAGGCATCAGTGTAAGGCACCTTATAAAATAAATATACGGCACAGGTAAAACAAACACGTTTGGGAAAGAAAATGTGTGTGTGTGTTGGAGCAGCTATCAGCGCAGCTGATTTCTACTTTTAACTTGCATTGTAAAAAGTGCTCTCTGACTCATAAAATGAGCGACTCACAAGTAGTAAATCCCAGTTTAATTGTTAAGGTAATTGTACAGGTTTTTTTTTCAGTTGAGGTTGATTAGTAATTTGGGAGCCAATAATAGACTGCCAATATCTGTACACTTAAGCGCAGTTTAAAGTGGCAGCCTGAGTCAATGCAAGCACACAGTGGGATCGGTCAGTATGTCAATAACTGACCTTAACTATTTATAAGGGCTGGAAGAGTGTTTACTGAGGATAATCTCCATCCAGTGATGGAAACAGACTATGAGGTATGAATGAAAAAATAGACAAACCTCACCACAAATAAGTAATCTCTAAAACACCTTTCATTTATATAGTGCCTTTCAAGATAGTGCTTTACATAATGCACTGGTAACACATAGATGTCTGTGTTCTTGATGTATAAAACCATGAACATAGTGTTGAAAACCTGCATGCTGCTTGGAAATGGTTACAGTAATTTTAATCTCAAGTGCCCCAAGCTTTCTTGTTATACAGAAAAGTTTCTGTGGGTCACTTGAAAGGAACTTCTTGTTGACATGGCTGACACTGACCTTGTTGTGATAAAGAAAGCTAAAAAAAAAAAAAAAAAAAAAATCAATGAAATCAATAAATAAAAGGAAAAAAAAGCTGGTTTGCTTCATATTGATGGCGGCCTTTGGAATGAGAGCTAAGAGTTGGGGCATATTTAGAGGGTTGACGTTAATCTCATTCTTTGAGCATTTAAAGCCTCCTTGTTTATCTGGATGTGGTGCTATTGATGTCAAGGGTTTCTGTTCGCCATTAAAAAAAAAAAGCACAATGTGGCAACGGCAGGGGCTCTGAGAGCAATTAACAGACTGCTTAATTAGCAACTGAATTAGAATCCGAGTGGCTGATCTTTGCTTAAAGACTTGTAGGAGCTGCGGCTTCTGTTTGATTACACATTGATCTTTGCAGGGTAACCCTACGGTAATTTTTCAGCTCTCTGCTTTTAATACTTTGTATCCGTGAATCCTTTTTTTATATTCCATGTAGCTCTCATTAGCTTTTGATGGCGGAGCTCATTTATTAACTCGAGTAATGAAGGTTCTAATTAGTATTGCATACACTTTCCTGCTGTCATGCTGTGTGTTTTGTGTGTGTGTGTGTGTGTGTGTGTGTGTGTGTGTGTGTGTATGTACTGTCTCGAATCTTGAGTCTCTGAAAATAAAAATAGATGGACTTATGAATTTAGCAACCATGGCCAAAAGATAACTTTAAATGAGAAAGGATCTCTGCCTTTCTGGGTCTAAGTATATGGAGTTGCCAGGCAGGCAAAATGTACCTGAGTGGTACCAAGAAGGAGATCAACCCAAGAGAGGCTTTTTATTGAAAGAAGAATCCAATGGTATGTAAGGGGTGCTGCTCATGCCAGTATAGGCCTGGAGAAATCAGTAGGCGGCAGTAAACTCTTTCAATATTCCGGCTGTCCTGGAAGGAGATTTTTCTGAGTGCAGATAGTAGAAGTGAGAAGCCATTTGGGGGTGTTGGTAGGACACTGGCTGTCATCTATTGTGGGAATCAGGGTCACACTTGTCCTGAAAATAAGTTGCTTGTGTTCATTTAAGTCTAATAGGGCTGCTTGAGTTTCCTCTACTTTTTTTATCTTGTTCATTTGTTTTTCTTTTTGTTTTTACCTGAGTGAATAAAACTCTCTTTATATTCTTTTCAGTTTTTCAAGTTTCCCTCAATGGGAGATGCAATAGTAAATATGTTGAGTATGAAAGCTTTTGCGTATATACAGTAGATTGAAAAAGTACCTGTTTTTCCAGGCGGAAACTTGCATGGTTATAGTAACCTACTCATACATATGAAACAGCATTCAATATATTATGGAAATATGATTTACTACACTTTATCTATAAACATTCTTGACTTTGCTTATTAATGTAATAAGCTGTGACTTTTAAAAAAGATGTTGTGAGGTTGCTCAATAATTGTGTGTAAAGTTTTGTAAGAGTAAATGTAATTATATCCAAAAATACTGTAGTTATTGCACAAGATGTCTTCTAAGATGTTTTAAAGGCTACCATGTGCCAAAGAGTTTTCATTATTATCTTTTAACTTGTCTTTTCTTTTCACTGGTCTTACTGGTTCAATAAACATTTAACCAACCACACTCAGCTTAAATTTGATGTTTTTTGGTTTGATTTGATATATGGAGGACATGGCCAGAGCAGTAGTACTAAACAATATAAGGTAACAATTTACATGCCTCCTATAACCCTACTTTACCAAATAGTCACAGATTAATATATTGTTATGTTATACCCAAATGTTAGTTTACAAACCTGAGTAAGCTATTTAACAAGCCTATGTTCCACAGGCAAAAAAAAAGTGAAAATTATAATCTGTGCTGATCTTGTAAGTCACCAGCAATATTCTGTCATTCAGGTAGCACAAAGAACAGACAAGGGCTGTCCCTCAACTATTTTTCAATTGGAAGTGGCAGGTCAGCAAACAAGTGTCCGTAAATGATTTGACAAGTAACAACCAGACTGTGTAAAGTCTAAAAGAGTCGTAGCATCAGCTCAAGAATTATCATACCAAAAAAGCTTCCAGATTATAAACTAACAATGCCAAAATACAAACTACTGGCTGTACTGCTGGTATGCTGTAAATGCTGACTTTGGAGCCATTTACAAGTCGGAGTAAAGACTGGAATGGTTCATTTATGGTGCAGTTTAAACACAGGAAAAGGTATATGTATCAGTTTGGAAATGTTGTTTAAGGATGCTGTGTTCCCTCTTTAAGCAGATGGTGGTGTTCAGCAGTCCACACTGATAACTGTTTTGAGAGCTTCCACTGCTGGATGATATTCTGAGAATTGCTAACTTTTGGAAACCTAAGCTTAACTGTTTGATTTTCTAAGAAAGAGGATGCTGAATTTGTTATCCTAGAGAGAAAAAGGGAAAGCTTAAAATCATAGCAAGGCTGCTTTAGAAATTACGTATTTGTTATATAATCTCAGTAAAAAAAAAAAGGTAATCCAGTGCTGTGTTCAATATGGACTATTCAAAGTCCAGCAGACTGAGAGACAGAAGTCAGAATTGAAGAGTTGAAACAGGATAATACTGCAGGGAAAGTACACCCTTTCTTAATATATGGGCTTATTACATTTATGAAGGCCAGCATTGATAACCCAAAATACTTTAATCTTACTAAATGATATCTTTGTCTGTAAGAATTGGACAATAAAGAATCTCTGTCTGCCGCAGATAGTCATTCACTGTCATACACCTTATAAATACAGTTCAATCCTTCCTTAGCTTTAATAATTCTTGAAATTTTTTTATAAATAATTTAATCAATTTAAGTTTAAAATTTAAGTTAAAATTGACTCATATTTCCAGTTATTGACATTATGAAGTATTGAAAGTAATGTTATATCAATGCAGGAATTGCAACACAAGTGTGATATGAGGATGTGATGAATCTATTTCATTCTTTTGTAAGTCTGAGGACTGCTAAAATAGATTTGATGGAGTTGTGGCAGCATAAAGCAGAAATAATTGATATCTGTTCATTTATTTATTTAGGAGATGTTTTTATTTGATACAGTTTATACTACTGTTTAGCACATTAAGGTGCATCATGAAAATGAGCATTTTGGAGGAAAAATATTAACAAAAGTATTAACAAACCAAGAATTTATAAAAAAAGCAAAAAATAAATCATGGTTTGGGGAATTAGCATGTGTCCAGTGATATGTTAAAATGAGCCCATACAGTATGTGAAAAAAAGTGAAAATTCTTTTTAAAAAGTTCTTCTACCTTGGCAGCATCCCCTCAAGCTCAAAAGAATTTCAGAAGCTAGCATTGTATTAAATTAGCATTAAAAAGCCACAGCGTGGATGTGGAAATAACTATGGCACAAGCACAGCATTCATTTCACACTTAAGCTCAGAGTTTAATAAGCCATCATGCTGATAATTCATTTTTATGATTCATAGACCTAGCCACAATACCGTATACATTCACACAGCCACTACTATGTTCTCCCTTTTTTGGTCAGACTGAGGGAAGAGATCCTCAGCCTTGAAGTTCACTACATCTGTGGTCAGAATGACAAAAAGCCCATGCTAATTCTACTGGGACTGGACATGCTATGGGGATACAAGAGATGGTCTTTAATGGATAGCTAGAAACCAATGTGGACAGTTCGAGTGCTATAAACAAGAAGCTTATGTTGAATGGCTAACCTCAACCTACCTGTGGCAGGATTAGAAAGGTTGGAGTGGCATTGGCACTTGGCCTTTGTGGAATGGTGAATGCTACTAGCATTTTGGTTTCTCCTCTGAACGTAGAATAATATTCTGCTCAGTCAATTCAGTGTCTAGTGAGTCTGATCCTATATCAACAGCCCCTAATGGTGTGTCTTATGAATTAGTGAAATTTCTAGCAATTGAGCAGACAGATCAAAACATTAAACTGTCACTGGTTTAATTTTTCCCATATAGTACAGAGTTTTCCTGTTGCAGGCAATGGGTAAACTTGTAATTATTGCACAGATCTTTTCTTTCACTTATGTACACATGTATGATGGGATCTGGACATTCAAAAGTTCAGGCCATGAGCACTCCAGCTGTTGCATAGTATAGCTACTCCACCTCAAGCAGAGATAGCTCTAACCCATTACAGTAAGGTGTGATGCACATTTCTATACAATATACCTGTAGCTCTTATGTGCCAGCTGCCAGGGTCTTATAGTGAAAGAGTGTATTTAATATGGTCATTTGTGAATTTCAAGAAATAGGATAAGGCTCCCATGTTCTCTGTCTTGACTTTGAATGCAGTGTATGGATTTGACCTCAAGAATATCTGAACTAATATTCTACGTTTTGTTATACTGAATTTTCTCTGGATTTTCTTAGGTGCGGAGGTATGGGTATGTTTTTTATGTTGCCAAAGCCAGGTAAATTGTACTAACAAGCCACATCCAATTTGATTAACATGGACACAGTGCTGAGGCTGTTGCTCCTTCTACTGAAACAGTAAAAGGCATTTGAAATGTTTCTCATTATTTATACTTTTAGCAAGTGAAGTTTCAACTAGTGTTATTTCCCCACATTTGTATGCAAAATCCAAAGTGATGCTTAATAAGAGCTAAACTAAAGGCAAGTCCTGTGAGGTCTATACTAAAGGTTACCATATCAAGGTTCTAATTTTTTATTTGAATTCATTTATGCTCTGCTATTATACAGTGTTTATTCTAAGTACCAGTAATGCAGGAATGCAGGAAACATTTACTGGAACTGTCCAGATGCTGAAAAGTTAGAGAAAAAGTCAAAGCTGCCTCTGCTGATTTTTGTTGGGCCCCTCTGTGTGTCTCTATATCCCATGGAGAACTACACAATCCCTGCAGTGCACTCTGCTTTACTACTGTAAGCCACTGTGTGTGTAACAGAACACGACTGCTCGTAGAATCTAGAGTCTCACTCCAGAGGGTGCTCCAGCAGTGTCAAGAATGTTCCATAGAATGTACTGTAGGCATTTGAATTTCCCATGTATATTGGGCACGTGAGCGGTAACCAAAGGTTTCAAATGATGGTGGTTGAGCATCAATAGCAAAAGAAGTGATGTAATGAAGACTTTCTATCCCTAGTAATTATGTATTTAGACTTCTTTTCATTATTCTGCCGAAGCAAAGCTTTTAACATCTATATGTAGCACTCTGCAGATGTACCGTACATAGAGAGCTTCAGGATCTCCATCTGACTCAGCAACTCAACAGGTCAGTTTTGTGTTTAGCACTCACATAATTCATGTAAAGTGAAGTCAGTTTTCATTGTATTTGTTATAGCACTATTCACAACAGTTGCCTCATACATTTCTACAAAATAAATGGGTGGAAAATCTGATCAAGTGTCATAAACACAAATCAAAAGCTCAGAATTAAGAAACTGTAATTCATTTTAGGACTATGAAGCTATGACATGGAAAGTAGTGAAAAGCAAGATCAGGAAGAAAAAATAAAGCTTTGATGCTCCTCTGGCTTTCTTATTCTAACCCCCTTAAGGTGTCCTTAGAGTTGTTGTTTTTAATTAGTAAAGAGTAAAACATGGTGTTTAAAAAATGACTAAAAAGCCTAATTTAGCTTTTTTTAGAATTTTTTTAAAATCTCAACTTATAAAGTCATACTTAATAAGTCTTCATATGACCACAGTTGGGCAGCAGTGTAGTGTAAATGCTGCGCTGCTGGGAAGGTGACCAGGGTTCATGTTCTGGATCCTCCCTGCATGGAGTTTGCATGGTCTCCCTGTGTCTGCGTGGGTTTCTTCCAAGTACTCTAATTTCCTCCCACATATTCCAAAGACTTAAGGTTAAATGGGTTGGTGAGGTGAAATTGGTCATGCTGTGTGTAACTGGTGTGTGCGCGACTGTGTTCACCCTGCAATGGACTAGCACCCTATTCAGGTCTTGCTCCTGCCTTGTGCCCTATGCTAGGCTCAAGCCCCCAACCATGACACTGTTCAGGATTAAGCGGGCTTAGCAGATGGTATGGTATGACTACAGTTTGATACGTGACTAGCAGTAGCACAGCTAGACCTCACGCCCACCTGTATTCGTTCTTCGAGACCACACAGTTTTTGTAGCTTAGCTTCAGGTAATGCAAGCCTACAGGTTGTAGCTGTCAAATCTTTCTCGTATTTTTACAGGCAGAATGCAGTGTAGTAGATCATTTATAAGCAAATTCAAGATTGTTTCAAGGTGAAGAAGATTTCTATGAAATTGGCAGTATGGCTGAATTATGCCTTTACTCAAGATGACTTGCACCATCATGCATCCTTTTTTACAGATGTTCTTACGCACTTGGAGCACAGACAGGTAAGGTGACTGCTCAAGGCCACAAACTGAGTTAGAGATAAGAATTGAACAGAAAGCCATGCTGCCCACTTCCCCAGCTGTTATACCCCACTCACTAGGGTGAAATCCACTATGTATCTAATAGTAGTAATCAGCTATAAGTATAACATTGGCCTATCTCATTACAATCATCCTGCATAGAGAAAGGTGGGGTTTTTTACTTTGGAAGAGTTGCGTTCTTCTTGAATACTGCATCCTAGCTCCTCATGCATAAATACCATTGAGATGAAGTTCTTTGACCTTGACCAACAATGACACTTTATTTCTGTCCACATGGTCTCCTCTTTTGTTTGGCAAAAGAAGCATATTGTAGGTATTACAGCCATAATAGCAGATATCAAGCATGCTGCTAATTACAAGATCAAGCTCTGATGAGTCTTACCTTGCATTAAATATCAATTCAATGACGATTTCTCTACCTAGCTATTTAACCATCCCTTTCGCATGATTCCTCTGTCTCTATATCACAGGGCAGACACATTTTTCTTGTGCATATTTCTTGGAGACACCAATATTTAAAGTACCTTGACCTAATTAAACCAAGCTGGATAACGGTCAAGTAATAAGCATCAGTACTTCAGGCTTTTGCAAATCTTGAGCTTAAACTTAAAGAGATTAGACAACTTTTGCAAGATATTAGCTGTTCAAAAATGAGAAAAATGTTCTTAAGCCTCTTGAAGGAAAGGAGTGAACAAACAGTCTGCCTTTTGTTCTGCATCCGGGGATCGGCTGCGACAGGCTAAAGGGAAGTACTGAGACGCTGTGTGCGGGACCCGAAAACGCGACTGATCCATCGCCAGTAAACCCAATCAGCTCCGGGAATTAGCCTGGGGATTAGATGAAAACTTGCTAGCACAGCTCTTAAAAAAAGAAAGAAAATGCCCACCCAAGAGGTCAAGTTTAGGTGGCATTATTGAAGAGCTGGACTGGAGTGCACTGGTCAAGAAAGGCACAAGAGCAGAGCACGTCTATACAGAGAAATGAGGGCAGCCACCTGATCTGGGATGTGCATGATGTTCCAAGTTGTACTTGAAGATGAACATATGGAGAAGTTAATTAAGATCCAAATAACTTTCAGAATTTAACATGAACTGTAAAGTACTGTGAACAAATGGTTTTGCATAAAAGTTCTAAATGAAAATTAAGTGCTTGCAGATTTCAAAATTGCCTTGTAATCCTGTCAGGCTCTGAGGATATAATGGCTTAACAAAAACAAATATACGTCTCACAGCCTAACTTAACTTGGCTCATCATTTTCTATGTCTGGCTGCCTCTCTTTTGCAGAAAATACTTTCATCTGCCATATCAAAAGCAGCACGGTGTGTCTCGGGGTTGAAGGTCATCTGTATTGAAAGAGGTGCGGGTGCTAACTATGTTGCCCTCTTTCTCCGTTTGAAAAGACAGTGGAAAAATGGCCCATTGTTCTTTAGGCTGTGTCTACAGATGTAGAAAGTTTTTTTTCTCTTAAAGATAGATCTGATCTTTAGCTTCCATGACCTTTGCATTGGTCTTTTAGTGCAGGGCTAAGAAACACATTGGACCTCCTGACAAGCCCTGTAATCACACACTTCTCACTAATCACTTCTCCCCCTTCTGCTGGCTGTCCTGAGTACATTGGCCAGACAGGAGCCATGTGAGGTGGTGTCATATGCAACAGATTTAGTCACAAACTCAGTAACATCCTAACAGAGGAATGCAAAGTCCCTGCTGATTGCCCCCGCAAAGCTGCATCATGTGTGAGATAAATCTCTGTGACTGCAAAGCAATAGGACAATGCCTTCACTATCTACACTGTCTGCAGAGCCACACACATTTTGCAGACACACACACAGAGCTGGACTTGGCACTGGGCTTGGAGAAGGGTGTCTTGTAAGGAACCATCCCAGAGAGATCAACATCAAATACAAACTTACCTTCAGTGTGCCCTTTTAGTAGTTAAAGACAAGTTCTTTTAAGAAGAGCAGAGGACTCTGTGATGGGCTAATCAGACCTTACAAACCACTGTAATACCTTACAATCAGGTCAGCCTCTGCAACTTACTAAAAAAAATGAGGAACTCTGGGTACTTATTCACAATAAAAGTTTGCAGTTTAGGCAAACAATTCTGTGGTGATAAATAGAAAAGAAAGCAACAACAGCAAGAGACAACCTACAGATCACTTGTGGAGCAGGGCCATCTTAACATACAGGCACAGTGGGCACTAGCTGAGGGGCCCAGGAACAGAGGGGCTCACAGTGTTTCTGATGCCTATGTATGTTTCTGTTTTGCCGGTAAGATGGCCCTGCTCTGGAGAGAAAAGTGTTGAATTGTACAAGTAGTACTGTGATTAGTGGTCCAGAGGCCTAGGTTCAGTTCTCAGTTGTTAATTTTGTAGAATGTACACGTTCTGTTTTTAACCATGTAGGTTTTCAGCCACTACTTTGGTGTTACTCTGCTCTTAAACCATTTGGTGTGACTGGTGAAAAAATGCACAGGGTGACTCTCCCACTCTCTCTTTCTTGCTGTCCTCCTTCAGCTGGCAGAGGTGGGATGTGAACATACCTAAAAGAAATTTACATGAATCAGGATCAGATATGACCACTAGGCTTTTGATACAGCCTGCCTACATGGTTTCAATTGTACCAGTTTACAAGTCCAAATTGGCCCAGTATATTAAAGTGTGGGCAAGTGCTTCAGTTATCCCTTTAGGATATTGTCATATTATCCATATCTTTTCCTGCCTGTTCCCCAACACAGACTGAATAGATTTAATTTACAATCAGGTTAAAAAAATAGGTGTATGAATGCTTAGAACTCAAGCCTCCTTGCACTGATATGATTTATTATTTGACATGGAGCTAGGCAGTCTGGTCTCCTCCCCTCTTGTTAATTACTGTGTAAATCAATGCTGCACCTTTTCACTGCTGTCTCATCACTCTTAATTTACTGATTCCTGTCATGGCTCTGGTCTTATGGCTAAGTGTGCCTTTTCATCCTCCTGCTGTGTTTTTTTTTATTTATTTTTTTTCATTTTCTAAACGATATTTTGTTTGGTTGGTGCAGTAACCACAAAAGGACTTGGTGAAAGCTGAACTGCTTTTTTACACAGAATGGTTTTGTGTATGTGGCATGAAAGGTTAGGTGATATGGGTTTCAAGTTGCAAGGTGCAGTGATTACAGCAGTTCACACTATATATATATATAATCTTTGGCAAGAAAACTAACTGGCATTCTGTATAAGGCTGTTTGCTGCTAGGCAGAATGTAATTATACTTACTTCTGAAAGTGTATATATTAGATATCTGAGTAAAATGAGGTCAAGCTCGAGTTTCATCAGGATGGACTGTGCCTCCGCGCATCTCTCTATTTGAAATGAAATAAGTTGATGATTCATATATTACAAGAGTTATTCACAGAATGCTGTAAACGTTGTATGGTGCTGCTCATCCCTGCCACACAATGTGCTTAAATATAAATATATGCACTTTTTCTTCCAATTTGAAATATGTTGATTTCCCATCATAATTAAATAACTAGTAAATGGGAAGACTTGCGTAAACACAAATTCACAATTCTGCATACCTAACCACATATGAAAGATCTGGGGGAACACAAGAAAACCTGCAAGCATTTACTTTATGACAGTAGAAGAAGTCATCATGCAGCTCTAGCATGTTGCCCCCACATTACCTGCTCTGATTATGGACCAACATGGGAGTGTCACCAGAGTGCCCAGCAAGTTGTTTTTACTTAAAACTAACCCTTAAACAAGTAAGAATATCTGTAGCACATACAGTTAAAGAGCAACCTGCAATTACAAATCAAAGTAACAGTACCCCGGCAAGCTATGCTATGCCATTCCAAGCCCACTCATCATGTCCAGGTTGACCATATTTAATGGGTCAGTGGAATGCCACTCCCTTCAAAATGGAGAGTCCACTACAATAATTGTTGGATATGAGGCAAAGTTTGCACATTGATGGGAGTGTTGAAGTACTTCTGACACACTTCAGCTGTATGTGGCAGTCCAGGCCAGCCCCACAATACCTGGTTGCTTCCAGGAGTCTCTTGAACCACAAACCACTGATATCGTGCCTGAGGATGAGCCTGAGGGCAAACATATCCTCTTTTAAAACCATGAGCCTTGGCGCTTCTCTCAAAAATTTGACATCTCCTTGGCTTCCCCTTTGTGGATTCCTCAGCACGTGGAGACGTCAACCATCAGGCGCAGACAACCCATTAGCGCAGCCCCTCAATGTACGGAGGAGATTGTATCAAGCTTTGCTCCTCACTCCCTTCTGTGCCACAGTCTGCTGGACTTTTGTGGGAGACTCCTGGAGCACTTGATCGCTCATACTCCTAAAAATGTTTAGCAGGAACAGCCACTCTGCACCCTTCTTGAATATCGAACCATACACTACTCCCCAAAAGCAATAAAAGTTTCATTGTACTAACACCCATTTTTCGAGTACTGGTGAGCAACAGCACCTCTTCCTGAATCTGCACAGGGGACCCCACCTCCCACTCTTTAATTGCATGTTGATGCAAACTAGCACTCGAAGCTTCACAGGGACCACTTCCTCACTCATTGATCAAATGTCAATGTATCACCATTAAAAAGAGTACCACCAGTAATTTGGTTCCACCAATACCACTTGTCATAACAACTTTAAATAATCACCTGTTTGGCCCGGAAATGCATAATTCTTTTGTTTGGCACCTCGGCAGATTGTGACTGATGTTGGGATGGCTGGAATTGAACTTGCAGACCTACTTGATAAAATTAGATGAACTCTGAAGAAATGCTTTATAAGGTATAAGGCAACAGATAAGAACGTGATTTACAGGTTTTATGTTGTATATCTGACAGGCTGACCAGGCATTCTTTTTTTCCTGGCTAGGCACTGCTGGACTTTATGTATAAGCTAGCCTGAGCTGCAGTTACAGGAGCCCATAAATATATATAAAAAATATTTGTTTTTCAATTAAATATTCCTGCTGCCAGACTGGCCAACAAAGTTCTCTTAACACCCCTTTCCCATCATTCCTGAAATAACTCATCCACCATTAGTCAGATGCTCACCATCATTACTGAGTTTACGGATGTCAAGTGAATTGCAGGTAGTGATGGAGGGTGGCTGTTTAACAGCATTTGTGGCAGAAGGAGAGCTGAATACAGGCTGTATGGATATAAGACAACTAATGCTGAATGCGATTTGTCATGATCTAATAGTGACACAGACAGGTAGGACACAAATTGCCATACAGCACACGGTTTATTTACACTTTGCACTGCATAGCACAAGGTAAAGCACAGTCCCTTCTTTTAGTCAGTCCTTCCAACTCCACCCCTCCACACAAGCTTTGTCCACTTCCTCTCGACTCAGGCCCTTGAATGCTGGCGACTGGTCCCTTTTAATAGGGTACCCAGAAGGACTCCAGGTGCCTAACTAGCTTCTTCCGGCAGCACTTCCAGGTGTGGCGGAAGTGCTGCCAAATAGGGCCCTGCAAATGTCCATGTGCCCCCTGGAAGTGGCCATGGACCCCAACAGGGTTGAGCGTCTATGCTCACAACCCGTGGCCCGTGAAAAACAAAGGGGCTGCCCTCTGTTGGTCCGGGGGAGAAACTGTCCTGGAAGTCCTCTCTCCCCCGGTCCTTCCATAATCAGGGTGTTTCAGCCAGGTAAGGGCCCCTACCATCTGCCACAAGTGATAGCACTGTAGCCCATAGTTCCAGTCTGAATGAAGCATACAAAGGAAATACATCTGAATGTGCCTGGATTACAACAGCTTTGGGTAACTTTCAAAGCTGCTCTCCATGGCACAAGGCAAATGTATTATGTATAGACGATCAGTTACAGAATTTCAATCTGTTCTTTAGTAATGTCATGTTAGATATTACTATGACTAAGCCCAACAGACAGGAACAGAAACTCATCTAGCACTGTGCCCTGAAAGAAAACGCAAGGGTGCTCATGTGGCCTGATGTTAGTTATAATGAGCTACTGGCTTTCACTTCACTTATTGTATATAACAATTCAAAAGCCTCATGTTGGAAAGTACACATTCAACATAACCTTTACTTCAGATGCCTTATGGATAACGAGTGAAAAACATTTCAGCTTACTTTTCAGGTATTTGCATTTTGTTGACAACTTAGGCCTGTCACTTTACGCAGCAGTGAGAAATCATTTTCTTGAAAATAAAATCACTGTACATACTTCACATAACTGAGCTGAACGTTGCTATTGACAAACAACAAACTGGACCTCGCACAGTTATTCAGTTGGTCCCATCTCTTCTGTATACTGAATATCTGCCTAAGATTATTGGTAGCTGGACAAAAATGCCCAGAGTTTGAAACTGGTGAAAAACTAAACTAATGTTCATACTTTTTAGTTTTATTTTAACAGCTAAAAATACCTGAAATTGGGAAAATAACTAAATGCCAAAATAATGTTTTAAAATATTTTTCCTCCCCTTCTTCTCTCTGTGTTTCTCTCTCAACATAGGTAGTCGGTGGATCAGACAGTCTTTGTTTTTGATGGATCAAACTCTTTAACTTTTGTTGTATTTCACCTAGCATTCTGTGATCTGGTGACTGTCAAGTATAATTCTAGCATCTGACATTGCATTGCTCTCTCTATTTCACTCAATCTGTGTTTTCTGCTGCTATCCATACACCAACTGCATATTCTCACTCTTCTTGCTGTTCTTGTGCAGCGCCTTTTCAAGGTTAGACAGCTCCTATGCTTTAACGTCACATGCTAGTTGTTTCTGTTATTCCCTCACAGGGGTTCAATCCCAGGGCCCCTTCTCTCCTAAGTCTGCCCCTGTGGACATGTCCTCTTTTTGAGTGTTAAAATATCAGTCTGCCCAGGATTTATACAGTTCCTAAAACTGTCGTGGATTTTGTTTTATTTATTCAGTGAGTGTAAAGAAACATTGTTCATTCCTTGCAGTACTGTTTGTTGTTTTAATTTGCACTGTGCCTAGTGCTAGAAAAAGTGGAGGGGTTTGTTTAAAGAACAGCTTGCAATGCAGTCAGACTGAGTTGACAGCCAGAGGTACAGAGCAGAGTCACATTGTGATGGAAAACCAAATCATTACTACAAAAAATGCCCATATGAAAGTGTACTGTACATTTACAGATGAGTTCATAAGTAAATACGCCTTGTTTCTGACATATGAGTGGGGAGCTGAATTAACTATCTGTAGCGCAGGCACGTAGGTGTCAGTGGCAAAAATAGGCGTTAGAGACTTAGTCAGAAGATTTCATTCTTCAGAATTTACCAACTAAAGTGGCAGTCTATTTTGTGAGACCAGGTAAAGCAGATGCTGTTTTAGCATTTCACATGGTAAAGCTTCACCAATTGCTTGAAATCCTGATGGCAGAAAATGATTGGTGTGCTTGAGTGTGTGTGTGTGGCTGTTTTATGGCAATGAGAAATAACTATGTTTAACTTCAATAATATTTTATTAAAGCTAATTATTTTTGCAACCAATGGTGACTTCTAGGTATAATGAATGCAACTCTTTAAATTTTTTTTTCTCAGATGTTAAGACTTTTTGAATTAAATTGAAAGAAAGATACGTTTAAATAGGGCCTTTTTGCCATTAAGGAGGAGAAATAACTATTTAAATAACTTACTTAGAAATTATCAGCGTTCTCTACTCTGAAATCCAAAATATGGTCACTGTAATATCTAAAGCATTTATTACATTCTACATATTGTATTTCCTCTGCAGCAATCACTGCAACAGTTCCTTGTCTCTATTTAGGTGTATTTAAATCTCTTTGGACAAACAGACCCCTGGCAATTACACTGTATATATATAATTTAATAGATAAATAATTTTGCAATAATTAAATATGTATAATTTAAGAATGTAAGCATATATTAGCTGACAACCTTTAACCCATACAGTATAGCATAGTCTTTGTGTGCACATTGCCTGCCTAAATGTCCATGCAGTTTATTTACAGATTTTCCCCGAGTCATAAATTTGGAAACCAAGTGCCAAAGCCATATAAGAAGTGATACAAGGTAGGGACCACCCTAGAGCAGTTAGACCATAATTTAGAAACCTTAAAAACAAAACTACAGTCACTTGGAGCAGTCTTCATAGGAACCCAAACAAATGTGGAAATTCTACAAGGAACTGGACAGGGCCACAAAGTTTATGAGGAATAGGGCCTTTCATCTCCTGTCTCATTTGTTCACTGATTTACATGTTTTGTTCCTGTTTCTTTAGAACTACGGACTAAATTTAAATATAAATAATGTTAATTTAACTCAGACATCTCACAATAGTGCATATAAACCAAACAAAGCAGTTTCTAGCAGGCTCGTAATGCCTTACAGGACTGGTTTGCAGCTCCATCTCTGTTGAGCATCAGTCCACAATGAGACGCTGATCACCTTGATCTATCTATCTATCTATCTATCTATCTATCTATCTATCTATCTAT